>OY744602.1:99946008-100161008 GCA_963556255.1 Allolobophora icterica | reverse complement strand
TAAATGTCTTTTAAAAAGAAGTTGATATTTACTCTCTGTAGGCATGAGTCATCACGTGAAATTTCCCATTGTTTGACAGTTTAAAAACTCTGACATTGGTGATAGCCAAAAAGGTATAACACATTGCACAAAATTTTACAGCAAACAGTCTTTGTATTTCACCATCATATCGACTATTGCATCTCTACTCACAGTCATCTAAATCTAGCTTTGTCTGACTGGTACTCAGGTAATCCTAATATCCTCCCGTGATCAATGAAAATGAAGTGATTCTTCTTCAGCAGATTAAGGTTTCTGTATATAGTTCCCTTGATGGAAATGCAAAGACTTTGTGCCTGCAAAGACCTTACCTTTATCACAAACCATACCTTTGCTTGACACCACATCAGACACGTTTCTGCGCAGCTGAGTCTTTCAATTGAGAGGATTGGAGTATCAAAGATGTTTGGAGCCATTATATCACCTTGTCCTTCTCCAAAACCAACCGTAACACAGTCAAATTTTCTCCTTCGTCTTGCTCGCAGTTCAGGGCATCAGTAAACAAGGTAAAGCATGCACGACTTTGAGTGGGATACCCCAGTTACGTTGCAGTGTCTCTCTGAACATTTTGCACTGTTAAGCTTAGGCTACTTTAAATTCATGACCTCTGGCGGCAATATTTTGTTTCCCATTCCTTTTTATTTTTCGGTGAACGTCCTACCATAAAGAGAGACTGGATGATTTTTCTATATTTCCAATGAATAATCCAAATTTTAAGGCACTATGTTCAAAGCATCAACCCTGTTACAAAACAGTCTGAATTCACTTTGCCTCCTACTGTAACAACGTAGTTGGATATTTGACGACAATTGGAAAGAAGAAGCATAAGTTAATCTGTCTTTCAATATGTTTTCTGTTGTTAATGAAGCCAATCATCGTTAATACTCGTTCTGCAAGCTGTCTATTCTATAGCAAGCATCGACAGTAGCAATGAGAGGACGCCTATATGTCAGAGGCACGTGTTCAAAAGCGCTGCCAGAATTGCTATGGACATAACATCGTATAATCTGATGCGAACTTGTTTACTTCAAGTTACATTGACTACGCGCATGATGCAGTTACCCATCGGACCTACTGTTGAATGTGGACTTGAACCTTCGTGGTTCTAAAATGCTGTCCAAATTCATGGACATAGAGCGAAATAATCTTGGACGACAACGCTTAATACGTAAAAGGGCGTATACATATATTCTCTAGTTTATGCTATGTATCTTTATTCTTTATTGTTTCATTTTGGTTTTGGTTGCTGATCCTGCCTTTTTGGCGTAATAAAAGTGTTCATATAAGCTTTGCTATTCATGACATAGACCTGCAGGTATGCCCACATGGAGCCCCTGCAGGACCTATATTTCATTATGCGACCCGTATAGAGTTCTTGTGGGTAATATTTCAATGCCCATGGAAATGCTGGCATGAAGCCTGTGTCAACCTGATGCACGACGTATTAATATTTGTTTTATCAACAACTCGCCTGCGCTTTCTGTTGCAAATGTTAACTTCTTCAGCTTTAAACCAATAGCCAACTGTAGACTTCACTATGAATTGTAACAAGTGTAGCTTCCCTAATAACCAACTTGAAATTTATGTCAGATCATGTCTTCAGAGACGAATGCCTACGGAACTACATCCACCTTTATTGGTTTCTTCTGAGACCAAATAATTGAATGCTCTTTGGGCACAAATGGACCTCTTTAGACTTTACGACAACAATCGGATGTCGAACGAAGCCAGTAGCAATATAATTATATCCGTTTTGCATTTCCTATCAGACCCTAGCAAATTTCGCCGATTAGGCCTGCTTACGACTTTGTTTTGAATTTACCTTTCCCTTGTGCAATTAGCGAAAATAATAGCGGAGGTTGAACTTATACCAAATTTATATTAATTTTTAGTCCAAGTTTATTGTGTGTATTATTCGTGTATAGCTGACCATTAGTGTTCTCTGTAGTCAGCTGCTCTGCCCTAACGAACTTCTTTTCGATGCCCCGTCCAAAACAATACAAGCTCTTTTATATCTACCATCAGCGCAGCAGTAAATATAGTGGTAGCAGCAGTTGGAGAACGTTATTTATTGAGGTCCGCGAAGTCCTCTCCCTCCCTCTGTTTCCCTCCTACCTGTTTCCAAAGCTACATGTAGTTCAATAAAATAACTCCTCTGGACCCGTCCCTGTTGTTCTCCGTTTCTTTGTCAACCTTTCCCGCCCAACCAAGTCATCTCTATCCACCCAATCTTTATCTCCTCCCCTTTATTTTTAACATATTCAAAGCGCATGGTAATATTGCAATATTCAGTACGATCATTTGTTGCGCTAGGCAATACCACAGTTGTTTCACGAATAAGAAATTTATGACATAGGTAATAAAACGCCGCAGTGTTCGGTAGCGTCCGCTGGGCTTTTATCGTCACGACTCATAATTTCCACAGTTAAATAATGTAATTTGCATGCAATGTTATATGTATGTATCAATACATTTCATTATTATTGCGAGTTTTAACTACCTCAGAAGGAACTGCACCAATGTCTTTCTTAGTGGTTTATTTAAGTGCGTTGTAAGACAACAAGAAAATGTCTACTGAATAGAGTAACATGCAGCAGCAACTAAGTGCAGTGGAATACTGTTCCTAGAGGAGGGTTTAATACACGACGCATCACGACGAACTCGTCTTTGGTGTTCCTAAGCGCGGCATCTGCATGTCCCCAGTAGTCTTGACGCTGAAACGTAGAGTTCGTTGATGTATATCGTTGCGTTTTCAACCAACGAGACCCGTCCCAGCAGGGGAATCTTGAACTGTATTCTTCCTCAAATGGCAGCCAGAGCGCAGCTTGTCCCTCATAATATTATCATCTGATATGAGAGCACTTCAGCAGCTATGCCATTAGCCTTGCAGCGCAATTGAGGAAGGACTGAAGTTGGAATTGCAGTTATCGAAGCGCTTAAGGATAAAGTAACACACGATTATCTCCACGACACCAAACGAAATCACTGACCACTCTTGCATATTTCGAGGTTTACCTGTCCGAGATTTACCTTTAAGAATTTCGAAAGATTTTGATGATTTTGAGTTGAATTCAGACCCAAAAACCGAGTAAAAATAAAATCGATAGTAACAGCATAAAATTGCTGAGGTAAGTATAACATCTGAGATGAGGCAGAGTACAAATCGTTACTGTCATTTACTATAGCACTTTCCAAAACATGACTTTTCATATATTTCTCAAACATTGCATATTTATCATTGTAATAACATTCAAGAGCATGAATAGACAAGTAGTGACTTACATGTGCCTCAAATAAATAATTTCGGTCAAGGCTGTTAACAAACACTTAGAAAATGCATTTATAAAAACAATGACAAAAATAGTTTATAAATGTTTTCTCGATAATAATATCAATATTGTTTCTTAAAACATCGCAATACCAACACTTTTGTCAATTGTCTTTAGTATGCAAGTTAACCATTGTTGTCAACTAAACAAGTACATGATATATTATTAAAGTAAGGTGCAGCAATGAAGTATAATCTACGTACCATATTCATCTCGAAAATCTTCCAAGTACACTGCACCCTGCCTTTCTCGTGATGTAAGAATACCATAATTTCACATTTGTGCAGCTTACAGAAGCTTAAAAGATCTGGCCCATTCTATGCTAAATTCAAGGATATGATGGCCACAGTTGGGATGTCATCATCGTAATTATCGGTGCAAGGAACCAGTCGAACCCAAGTCCATCTCCCACAGTTAATTTAGTCCACAGCATAACATGCAAGCGTTTTGCTACAATATCTTTAGCCGTTCATTTATAAATTAATTGTAAATAATCACAGCGTTTATTAAATTGAAATCCTAAACAGAAGTTAAAAGTGGTTACTTCGGTATGACAGAAATGGAAATAGGCTGTTGCACATTCACAGCTTCGCGTATGTCTAGGTTTTTTAAATATTTCAGGTCACTAGCATGTAGCTGCATTTTGTAGGCCAAGGAAAACATCATCTACTGACATGTCGCAAGAAAGGTAGCACACATCACAAAAATGACATTTTAAGAAGTTGGAATTGCACACACCGCACTCAGTCCATGGCGACATCGAATTTATAAATCACCGGGCTGCTTAGGCCGACGAAAGAAAGAGATAAGATCCTCGCTTATCTCGATTGTACCAGATAAATTCTATATTGCCGACTGCTAGTCGTTTTAAAGCGTAGAAACAATATGTTGGATGTAAGCAGTTTCGTTCCACAGCATTTCAAGCACGAATATCACCGGATCTAAATCGTTACACTACCGTAAACTGGGGCTACTTTGAACACTTTTTACGTTTAAACAAGAACCACAAACTTGTCTTATTGAAATTCGTTATTATTTTATTTTTAGCCTAGGGGGCATATGAGGATCTGATGATCCACTAATTTAAAAGTATTTAATGGGCCATTTTTATTCCCTTTTTTAAAAAAGAACGAGGTGTTCAAAGTAGCCCCGGGTCTGGGGCTACTTTGAACAGCAATGTTGTGTCATTGTTTGTTCAAAGAAGACACTGTCATAGGGTTACTTTGAACACATTTTATCTTTTTTTAAAATTACCAACAGTCACCTACATGTGTAGAACATTCAATAAGTAAGTAAGTAAGTAAGAAAGTAAGTATTTTCTTTATTTAACCGGTTGCAAGAGATTAGCACTCCAGTGTACATGCATCAAATAATACTATACAGAATATAACAGTTAAAAAACAGCATCACAACCAGTTAGAGTACAGCATTCTCTCAATAACATTTTCCTCATGTTATTGTCCAGTGGAGTAAGCACTCTATCGTGAGACCGAGGTCGGAGAACATAAATTTTAGGTTTCTTGGGTGGGAGCAATTTGTGAAGTACATGACCAGGGTTTTTGAAGACCCCCGTAAAAAGGTCGACATCTGCCTTTCTACAGAGTTGGTCGAACGTTGGCCCACCCTATGGCAGGTACCCAGGCCTAGTCACCTTGTTTATAATGGCTTGGAGTTGATTTTTATCGTGCTGGGATGCAGTGACAAACAGTGAAAAGTGTCTAGAGAGCAAACAGTAAGTTAACAGCTAATATAGTTTTAGGAAAAGCTATCAGCTACTGCTTGCAGATTGTTCTAATAGGGCCTGTGATTGCAGTTCACATGAAGGGAACAAGCCTTCCCCTTCTGTCCTCTTTCTGAATAGTCCGTTCACACTTCAGCTGTTGAAGTTTGACAACGGATTTATCAACAACGGCTGGCCATGAAAAGAGAAGTGAAATTCGTAGAGTTCTTCGTGCAAATGTCATCTCACATTCATGGTTCTAGTTATCAATATGTAGAATCTTTCCAAAAATAAAACTTGGAATTGACGCCTTGTTTGCCAGTCTCAGACTGTAAAATGTAAAATTTCCAACTGTTATCTTAATTTTCTGTTGGACCTTGCTACAAAGTGGTTCGTCATACGAATCGTCAGCGGCTTCATGGGAATTAATACCGGTACCACTGATCATGTCATCTTCAAACTCGGTGACATTCTGTATCGTCACCAGACTTCTAACCATCATCAGCATCAGAATTATCATCAATTTAGCTTGCATCAGCAGTACCATCTATAGTTAGATTACTGCTACTGATACCGGTACAGGTATTAATTGAAGCTGTACTTATACCGGTACTGGTACTACAGATACCGGTAGGTTCATTCAAGTCCTCCGCAGCAATGTTTTTACCTGGCGCAACATTCACTTTCTTTCTGCGCCGCCTAGGTTCAACATCTTGACACCACGCATATATATCGGCTAGCATGTCTATCGGTGCAGCTGAAACGCGATGTTTGACAGGTAGTTAGATTGACGTAGCAAATTCAATACGGCAAAGAACTTAAGTTGGAACAGTTTGCAAGACAGTGCGAAGCAATTAGGCAAGTACCTGATAGCGTACCGGTACCGGTAATGTATCAAAACCCAATGTGGGGTTACTTTGAACATGTTCAAAGTAACCCCCATAATAGCTATATTACAGGTACCAGTTTAAAATCAGCTAATTATACTTCAAAACAGCTTAGCAAACACAAAATCGTTAAAGTGCCGTCATGTAGTACAGTCATAGGTTGAATAAAATGCAGGAAGTCAAAATTATGTAGTTTAGTTAAACTTGTACAAACAAAAGTTTGACAAGTTTAATAACTACGTTCACAATACCACAACTATTCACTTCCGTCTGAGAAATAAGTAAGTAACGAGAAGCTAATATATTTTACATAAACAATTAAGATTATGGTTGTGCCTACCAAAGAAAGTGAAAAATCACAGAAATTTAATAGTTACAATGACTTTATGAACTACTTAAACATTTTCTGAAAAAGTGTTCAAAGTTACCCCGCTGTTCAAAGTAGCCCCAGTTTACGGTATCTGTAAATCAACGATTTCTCAACTTCTGGAATGCGATTCATCTACGAAGGTTTCTCCCCACCAGCGACTGGTAGGTCAAATTGAAGCGTCGGACGCTCACCTCTGTTACTTTTCTGAATGTACAAGTAAACTAGCTTGCAGACGAATTCCAAAACCTCGACAAGGGTCATGATGCTTATTCCAAGCCATAGACTAAGACCTCCCCCTATTATTCCCAGCATCTTATCAGTTGTCAGAGAAGGAACATCTTTCAGTACCAAAGCGGTATATCCTTCGAAAAATATGTTCAGTCGAAGAAAGTTTTTTTCAATGAGATCAACTTTTTCTAGTTGGCTAAGAGTATCGGAAAATTTCGAAGATTTGTTATTACTGTTGAAGTCATCCA
Organism: Allolobophora icterica; assembly: GCA_963556255.1. Classification (NCBI taxonomy): domain Eukaryota; kingdom Metazoa; phylum Annelida; class Clitellata; order Crassiclitellata; family Lumbricidae; genus Allolobophora; species Allolobophora icterica. The sequence continues at coordinate 100,154,187 of OY744602.1, read as the reverse complement.
AAATGCGCCTGTAAATATCAAATTTCGAACCATTTTGATCCATTTCCAAACGTTCAGTGCTGGGAGGGAAAAGCTCTAGTGCCGTGGCGAATCCGAGGTGAACGGAAACGTGTGGCCATGGAGCAGACGATATGGTCAAACTGTAGGACACGTCATGACAATGATTCTTACACTCGTCCTTACAAATTCCCAGATCCATAGGGGTCGTGAGGCTGCACAGCATATCTTTCATGCCTTTATCGATAGACGCTGTCGTAGTATTCTCAAGTAAGCTAAGATTTCCACAGACAATTCCGTTGGCTTGATATTGCTGCTCGGGAGTGAAATGAAAGGCGCTGTTCAGACACCCGCATTTATTTAAGACCTGTTCCTGAAAGCAAACGTCAATGCAGACATCTTTTGTGTAGATAAGTTTCTTTTCAGTAGTACCTCTTTTAGAATGAATAAACGTTTGATTCGTGCAATCGCTGTATGGATTTGGAAGTCGAGATCTAATGACGGGTGAAAATCGAATGTTGTTCTCTGTTCCAGGTCCAACCAAATGGGCCATTTTAAAGTCCGGAAGTGTTCCAGGAGCATGAATGATAGCCAAAGCGCCAGTGGCTTGCGATCTTATGAAGTTAGGACGATAACTCAACTGCAACGTCTCTGGAAAGTTGTAAATGTATAAAATTAGAGTGATACCTCGAATCTGAGCCTGACATTCCTCGGGTACTCTCAGCGTGCGACAAGAATAGTAGTTTTGATTCCAATGGTACTTCAGGATGGGTTCGCAAGTTTTGGATCTTATTTCTCGCCATTGCCAATTATAAGCTTGATAGTTCTTAATCAGTTGATCATCAAACGCAACAGTATCGTCGACCATAGGAAAGTTTGAAATATATCCTGCTCTTGAATTAAAGTATGCAGACAAATCCTTATAGTCTTCGTCAGAAAAATTCTTATTTGCGTTCAAAGCCTCGAAGCTATCCATCATACTTGATAGTGCCGATGTATAGTTCAACCAACTGAGCTTTTCCGACATGGATTCGAGGTCGTAGTTGGGTTGAATATTGCAGATGGTGACATCAGGAAACCGTGGTTGTTCACTACTTTCCTCGGTCAGAGTATCAACTGGCCAAGTGAAGTACTTAATACAGACTATCGATAACTGCCAGAGTAGAATGCACAAACTAGTTACAACTGCAATCAACCATAACACCCGACAGACCCTATTGCTCGCTTTAAGAATGCGAGAGACTCCTTTTACAGAAACATTCTCGGCAAATAAAAAGAATTCTTGTTTTATGTGAACCTGAGGAGTAGACATTTTAATTAAGCGTCTTTGACCGATTTGAAACTAACAGTTTATAAGCCACTGATCTATGCAACTGTATGATATAGGCCTACGCAAAGTTCGTTTTTTTCTCGAATTATTCGGCCTGTCAGACTTCTTTACTCCAGATGTATAATTCTCGATTTGCGGTAATGTTGAAAAAGAATTGTTCTCTGACGTGCTATATGTTAATCCATGCGAGTTCTATAAATTCGCTGCAAATTCTGTACACAGTTGACATCGGACACGATGGTTTCGAAAGCGACCGGAGCAGTGTTCGTTTGATTGCTACTTGTCGAGTGCAGATACGCACACCGCTGTCGGCTGCATGTAGAGGCGTGGGCCATGTTAGAGGCGTGGTCCATGTTAGAGGCGTGGGCTATGTTGCTTTCATTGGCAACAGGAATGAGCACCGTGCACCGATGGACCTTCTCATTTTCGACGAAATATTGAACACTGGGAAAAGAAGCCAATTCAATTGTTTAATTAGAATGAATATAGGTGGGGTGATTGAATTCTGAAGTCATTTAAAATTAATAATGCTCTTCGTGATGTTATTATTGTACCCGGAAACACTGTGGGCAACAGCACAAATGACTTTTAATCCTGTGGTCCGTCATCCGAGACATTTAACGGAAGAATGAACTCCAAAAAATCATTGGCACCTAGCGTCCTGGGAATAATCAACTCAACCAGTTGTAAAAACAATAAACCCCTATTAAATTTGTCCTAAGAAGAAGCAACTCCACAATTGATTTGGTCTTCGGAAGAATCAACTACAAGTCATTTGGCCCTAGGAAGAATCAACTTCACGGAAGAGTCGACTATAAGAGTCATTGGTGCTAGGAAAATTCAACTCCACAAGTCATTTGGTACTACGATCAATCAACTCCACCAGTTTTAAAAACAATACACTCCCCCATTCAATTTGTCCCAGGAATAATCAACTCCACAAGTCATTTGGTCATTGAAAGAATCAACTCTACAAGTCATTTATCATTGGAAGAATCAACTCTACAAGTCATTTGGTCATTGGAAGAATCAACTCTACAAGTCATTTGGTCATTGGAAGAATCAACTCTACAAGTCATTTGGTCATTGGAAGAATCAACTCTACAAGTCATTTGGTCATTGGAAGAATCAACTCTACAAGTCATTTGGTCATTGGAAGAATCAACTCTACAAGTCATTTGATCCTAGGAAGAATCAATTCCATCAGTCATTTTGTCTTAGGAAGAATCAACTCCACCAGTTGTAAAAACAATAAACTCCCCTTTCAATTTGTCCTATGAATAATCAACTCCACAAGTCATTTGTACCCAGGAAAAATCAACTCCACCAGTTGTAAACACAGTAAAATTTCCCCCATTCAATTTGTCCTAGGGATAATCAACACCACAAGTTATTTGGTCCCAGGAAGAATCAACTCCATCAGTTGTAAACACAATAACTTCCCCCATTCAATTTTCCTATAGGAAGAATCAACTCCACCAGTCATTTGGTCCGATCTCAAACGAAAACACTCTCGAAGTGTTTATTCTGAGGGTGGAGTGTTTTTCTCCCAGAATGAGTTAACTCTACAGTTATTACATAGCCTACTAGTATAAAAACACTCTCTGAGTCTTTTTGTTCGGTAGTCTATTCAGCCTCCTTCACCCGTTCTCGAGCAGGAAATGACACACTGCTGTAGTGATAAATCGTAGACTGTTTTAGATTAGTCAGATATAATGTACTGTTTTAATTAGAAAGAACATATATAAAAGGCGAGCCAAAATGCAATGTTAAGAGAATGCGAAAAGATTTGTTAATTATTTGAGCTACAAATGTCGTTGAGAGATTCATGCGTGTAGAGTATTTTGGGCAGAATTCTGAAGCACTGTTTTCTTAGAATTGTTCATTTATTTGCTCAAGTTATAAAACCAAAAACTGTATCATCATCGTTATTATTACTCTTACTATTTTTAAGGTCATGGTACTTAACTGGGCCTACTTTTTTCAATTCAATTCCATCCACTCGGTAACCACACATTTCAAACAAGTTGATAAGAAAACAGGCATGTGAAAAAATATATCTGTTTACACAGGGAACCCCGCTTACCAGGGCCCCATATATGTGAAGAAAGATTCATGGAGACGGCCTAACAACGCAGGTCCAATTCAGGATTACGCAACAGAATCACTTTTAAAAGATGACTAAAATCTTACTTATTATGAAAGAAAGCGAATTCGCTATTTCTTGTGGAGTAGAACCATGGACGAAGAGGAAAGCGGCTAACAATTTATGCTGTATCTTACATTGCCCTACATTGCCTTCAGTGATCTTTTCCCATATTTTACTTGGTCATTTTAGAATGTATTGGTGTAGCCTATAGGCTTGCTGATCGCCAAGGGCTGAGTCGATTCACACGCATTTTCCAGATGGCTTTTGGTGTTAACCGACCGTTCAGTCTATCCTACACAAGTGCAACAGAATGGCTTCAACGCTCTGAATAAGATGATTCGATTCCTATCTAATTATGTTGTAGCCCTTTCTCCATTTGGCACAAACTAGATGCCAACATAAGCCAACATATCAGTTTCTACGTGGCATGCTATTAGGCGCCAACGTATACATTAGTATAGATATTATACCAACTAATGGAAACAGCTATTCTTCCGGTGTCATATCCGGTAAAGGCTCCGGACCGCAGGAGACAAGAGAGAGAGAGAGAGAGAGAGAGAGAGAGAGAGAGAGAGAGAGAGAGAGAGAGAGAGAGAGAGAGGAGAGAGAGAGAGAGAGAGAGAGAGAGAGAGAGAGAGAGAGAGAGAGAGAGAGAGAGAGAGAGAGAGAGAGAGAGAGAGAGAGAGAGAGAGAGAGAGAGAGAGAGAGAGAGAGAGAGAGGGTGATATCGTTGTCCTGAGCTGTGCGACCGGGTTAGCATAAAAGTACGGAATAAGTTCCACATTTTTCTACGGTGACTGATGACGTTAGATTCGGGATTGATCTGCACTTTCCGCAGACAATTAATTGAAAGAATGCGGAGGAACTGTTGAAGGTGGAAAGAGGGATATGGAATAGGCGTCAAAGAGGCAGTTCTGCGCATGCATGATCTATCTTTCCTAGGGGAAAACTGTGAGACCTAATAAAATGCACAGGCTCAGAGGCATCTCAAGTACATCTTGTACAATGTCGCATCTGGTTTCTCACTCGACAGCATTCGTATTCATGACGCAAGGGCTGCGATCTAATTTTTCCACTCGGCGTGAATTCGAGCACCAGAGAACTTCTGATTTCGATTAGATGAGTTATGTAATGTAATGTAATGTAATAGAGCATTTATGCAGCGCCTCATAACTACCTAACAGAAGCGCAAGAAGAAGTTGCAATCGATTGCATTTCGGCCAGTCAGCGATTTCACTGATGCAGCTCATTGAGTCCGACCGCAGATGGTTGACGTCGACAATATTTAAAGGAGGAAAAGAATGGCTCCCAGGATTCAGCCTTGAGCAACGCCACGGGTAAGGATAGTCGCTGTGGAATAGGAGTCGCCAGTGAGGAAACGTGGCTGTCTACCAGTCAGGTAGGACGTCATCCAGTTTAGCGCAGTGAAAAACATGCCAAACATAGATGCAGTCGCTGGAGCAGAATATCGTGTTCACTGTGTCGAATGCGGCACAGAAAAAAGGGAAAGTTTCCTGACGCTAGAAGAATGTCAGACAGAACATCTGCGAGAACCGCCTCAGTAAAGTCGAAGACACGGTAGGCCAACTGTTTGTCTGTAACAACTGGTTGATATTGAAGTAATTATCCCACCTTCCAAATTTGGGCAGAACAGATAGGTTGGAGATTTGTTCGATAAGTTTTTACATTTACGGTGTCTAGGCCAGGTTCCTTTGGTAGCAAAGTAATGACTGTGACTTTGAAAGTCGCTGGGACTCTACCCAGCGACAGTTGCGATGAAACGGTTTAGCAATTGAGCGATAAATGGGGATATCGTACCAGCGGATACATTAAGCAGCCACTTAAGTAGATACTCAGCAATTGATTGCTTGACAGCCTGAAAACCTTTCACAACCATTGAAAGTGAAGCATTCTTCAGTAGACTAAGGTTTCCGCCAACAGTTCTTCTGGTCTTCAGTTTCTGATGAGGAGTATCTCGAATTACAGTAGGTCCTGCTCGAAAAGTCGGCTTCGGATCCAATGTCGGTAAGGCAGGTACGAATCGATGAGCTATATATATATATATATATATATATATATATATATATATATATATATATATATATATATATATAATACTAGACTGGATATGACGCAAGTACTGTTAGGATAGACAGAGTAGACCCTACAAAGTGCTGCTGTCATTTACTTTAAATAGTTAAATGGTTTACAAACATTCTGTAGCATAGACTTACGAACCCTGCATATAAAATTATACCTGTGGCGATGGAGTCTACCAAATGCACAGATGATCTTTCATACCTTTATTGATGGACAATAGCGAACTATTCACAAGTTAACTAAGATTTCCGCAGAAGATTTTGTTGGTTTAGACCCTAATATTGTTGTTCGGGGTTGAATTGAAAGGCGTTGCTCTCACCCGCATTAATCTAAGACCTGTTGCTACATACATCTGTGGTATCTATACAAATGTCTGGTCATTAATATCTGCCGTAGACCTATACTGAATATAATTTGACTCGGGCTATCGCTATTGTTACTTGAAAGCCGAGATCTAATGACGGGTGACAATCGAATAATATTGTTTTCTCTGTTAGTATTAGAGTAGGAAGTCGTGAAAAGGTGTGACTTCAATTTGAAACGGAAAGCCAGTGTGATGAGAAGTTGAGCAGCTTGGGGCAGATGACGTTGGGTGAGTGGTGGTACGGGTGGAGTAGCTGAGCAGAATTCAGAAGGAAGTTCGTTTCAAAATTTAGAAACAGTGTTGAATAAAGAACACGACTACGATTACAAAATTCATTTACGCTGATGAGAAGAGCCTTCGAGAATTACCTGCATAGCGCTACAAGACAGTTAGCCTAGGTCTACAAAATAAGTTTAATATTCAGTTCTTTACATAGTAGGCCTAGGTCCTGCAGGGCTTTCGGCTTTAGAGATCACCGATCAGTATATACTTACTAAATAAACTTTAGAAATATTTAAAAACGTAAACCAGAAAACAAATTCACTCTATAGTTACCCTTGGCTATGACAAGAAAAAAAATTGAATTCTACAGAACATCAAAGCAGTAGTGTAAACTGATTTTAGCTTCCATGTAGGGCCTACAAGCGTCAATGACTGGCTCCACTGCCACCTTACCCAACACAGAAAAATTCATTTTCTGATTTTGAGCAGAATTTCAGCGAGTGATGATCACAGGCATTGTCTTTATTACCAAGCTTTGTTTAGGCTACTTTTCGATTAATTACTAATTTCTATAGTGTAGGGTCTACAGAAGATAGAGCTGGTGCGTCCAGAGTATTAAACACGAACGCAGAAGGGAACATGGCGGAGACGAGAGTATTAAACATGGCGGTTATGGACTGACGTGGTGGAAATTAACCGTACGGATTTAGACCCTAATGGACTCAGAGATAAATCGTTTGATTTCGAAGGCTCCTGTAATGAATGCGTGCAATATTATTGCATCTGCCTGTCGTAAAAGCAATCAGTGGTAATCAGTGAATCAAACAATTTTCGTTATTACTAATACAAGCTGTCAGAACGCAACTTAAATAAACTAAGATTTGTTGCAGCACGAGTTTTAAAAGGATTAGATGAGTTGTATACAGGTAGCTGATATAAGTTATCAGTATATATTTTTATAAAAAAAACCTCTAGGTATAAATTTACAGTTTCCTTGCAAGAGAGTGAAAGTCATGAGGACGCGATCGGATTAGCGTCCAAGCTGATGGTATACACCATCTTCTGAGTTCAGTACCTCGAAGATGGTAGAAGTCACTGCATCTGAGCAGCCCTCAGCAACTGGTTCAGTGGACAACGACATTCTTCGCAGCCGGCCAATTTAGGTAGGGCCTAAATGTTGACCTATACCCCGAGATCGATCGAGTCAGTCGATCAAGTTGGTCTAAACTCGGCCAAGTCGAGTCGGGAGAAAAATCTTCGACTCGACCGACTTGCAAGTCGAGTCGATCAAATGTTTTGACAAGTTTAGTCGATCGTTGTTTCCTCGACTTGACTCGACTCTGAATTATGTTACCTACAATTTTTGGCGGCTACGTCACCCAATGCCCAATCTCATCTCTGTACACGATAATTTTCTTTGCTCAACAACTAACTGTGCATATTGTGAGCGATTGCACGTAACTGCAGAACTTATAACAGAATTAAACTAAGGTTTAAAACAAATCAACAAAGCAAGCGCATTTTTAAATATGCCGATAATTGATACCTTGCAGAAGTTGCAGTTCCCGCATCAAGCATCACTACCACTAAAATGGAATTAGAGCACATTGCTGCTTTCACACACAGCTGTAACCTAAGCACTAATTATGAGCAAGTCCAGTGAAATAGGCCTAAAATTCACGCGCCCTCTTGGGTCTTTTGGTACCCCTTCCCCCAATTTTCCATTCTAGATGGTATCGCTAGTGTGCACTCTTAATATTTTGGGTGTCAAGCTTAATCAGAAATGTGGGTTCTCTAGTCACATCAAACAGCTTATCATTAAGGCAAGGCAGTCCTTCTACGCTCTCTGGGTTTTGAGGTCACATGGGCTTTCGGAGGACTGTTTATTTTATATGAGGCGCGTTACTGCAGTTGGCCGGATGCTTTATTGCACGCCCTTATGGTGGATTTTGCGAGCGGACAGCAGCGCGAGGCCCTAGAGGGAATATTATATAGTCCGGAGGCTGGTGCTTCAGGAGTACTTACTTTCATCATCCCTTTCAATTGAGGCACTTTGTTATAATGCCGACGCTAGACTCTTTGCTAGTATTTTGCCCAATCCTTTGCCATGTATTACATACCATGCTGCCGCCGATTAAGCTCACTTGCTACTCTCTGCGCCCACAGTCCTACAACTGTGAGCTTCCAAGGTATAACTAAGTCTTGTTTCAGAAATGCTTCCTCGCTAATAGGCTAAATAAATAACTATGCTCTCCCTGGATCTGGCTACTTTACTCCTCTTCCCTTCGATATCCCCTTACGTCCCACTTGATTCGTAACAACTTCTCTCTTATGTGATTGGTTATATTGTTTAATTGTTTGATTATAACAAGTCTACCATGTTTGATTGTAATATGTTTACTGTGTACAGCGCTGTGCGTTTGCTAGTGCCTTTTAATAAAGAATATTCTTACTTACTTACTTACATTTACAATGTTCGGACAATGAATAACAGTTTTAATAATAATTGTCATATACTGGCTTAGCTTTGTTTCGCTGTTCTGTTTAACCCTAACCTATGCACTACAGACTACTGTAGTAACTAATTGAGTAATCTTGAGTAGTTTGAAGTGTTTTGTCTGGGGTTAGTAGCATGAATTTTTTTTAGAGATTAGCTCAAGTCAAATACACACGATGTCATTATAATGCCTGAAATTTTACTAACCAGTTTGATGAAGAGTGTGCAGTTGAAATTCATAAGTAATTTAAGTACTGTAATATAAGAATGCAACAGTCGTCAGCAATTTTGGCCGAGCGACTACAGTCCAAATCGACAAAATCGACCAAGTCTATCGATTAGTTGCCAAGTCGATCGATTATTTGCCAAGTCGATCGGCCAAGTCGATCGGCCGAGCCAAATCGATCGTAGCAGTTCGACTCGATCGATCACGGAGTATAGGTTGACCACTGTATACTATAGAATTGTCAGCAACAATCCGCTGACTCCCTTGGCAAAATGGTCATTTGCACTCTGGTAACATGAAACCCCTTGTCTGGGCGCGTTCATGCCTACGCGCGAAGCCACGATTACAAACGTGCGGGCACCGTTCAAATCACTCAGATACAAATCACTCAGGAGAGATAAATAAATCCCAGAATGAATAAAATGTCACATCATAAGTCTTAGCGAACGAAAATTATCCGGCAAAATCTAATATGACAAACTAATCGAAAATGACACGCTAGAGCAGAGTTTTTCAAACTGTGATCCGCGGCAGAGTTTTTCAAACTGGTCCGCGGACCAAGAGGGGTCCGCGAAGGATATGGCGGAGGTCCGTGAGAGCGTCCTGCATTACTCATTAATGATATACATTTGCATGGTTTTAGCATTAGCAGCCTGTGTTTTCAAAATCATACACTACTTATAATCGTAATCGTAATCTCCAAACTTCTAAAGCGCCACTCGAGGGCCAACGCAGGACACCAGCCTATTCACGAGCACAAGTCCGATTCGGTATTCGATCTGGAAAAAATAAGGGTCTCTGTCCAAAAAGTTTGAAAACCACTGCGCTAGAGAAACGAGAGTCCATCTTGGCCACAGCATTTGCGTTACGTAGGTCGATGTATAATAATATTATTGCATGGCTTTGTAGCCACAATATTAAACAAATTCCCTAATATTAATCGTATTCGTAAATTACAAACTTCTAACGGACTATTTGAAAGCTAAGCTAAGTCCCACCTTTTCAAGATTTCCTACCCTGGCTTATCTGATCCTTCGTCTTCCATTTCTTTCTCGACCTTAACGAAACTCGTCTGAGCAGCTCCTCTGCATCATAACTCTGCGCTCTCTTGCAACGGAACTTGATTCTTCGCAAGGTATCTCCACCACCGATACGGCACGACGCATCGCTGGTACCAGGCACTATTTATGTTACGATTGCCATTCTGTAGATCTGTAGTTTACTGTTCGGCTCAACTGTAGGTGCCCGATGTTTTGCAAGATCTGGCGATAGTAATTCGACAGTAATATTGATTTCCTGTTCGCTGTAACTGCTTGACATTTTCTGGTTGACGAGGTAAGTAAATGCTTTAGCAACCTCCAAGTCATCATATCGTAAACGTAATCGTAATCATATACTCCTAATTTCTAAAGCGTAACTTGAAAGCTCATTTACGAGCGCTGCATCTAGTAGGAGGGGTTGTCAAAGGAGATCCAAGTCCGGTTTCCAGCGGTACAGATCCAGAGATGAGTCGGAGTAGACGCAAAGGCAGGTGTCGTTTAGGTCGAGAAGAATTGAAACGCGGAGGATCAGATGAATCGGGTAGGAATTCTTGAAGAAATGGAACTCCAGTTTTGAGTGGAAAGAGGTGCCTGATGCAGATGATGGTGGGTGAGTGGCAATGATGATGGAGGAACCGAACATTTGCGGAATTCAGGAGGGAGATCGTTCCAGAGTGGTAGTGCAGTGTGGGATATTATGGGTCGGTTGGAAAAGTTGAATTATGGCTGGCTGTCGAGACATACTGAGATAGGAGGAGGATCAGATAGAGCTTCTTGGTTTGGAGGTGCTACCAGTGTGGTGTACTGATTGTTCCTCGCCTCTGATCTGATCCAATCGTGTCTCCTTCTCAGACTGATCCTATAATGTTTCTCTTCAGTCTGACCAATGCATTGTATCTTCCTCCTTATAATAACTGAGATCTAAGTGCATTCGTAACCGCTTCTGTTGCTCTACTCAGTCTACTGCATCTCGTGCATTTCTATAGCGACTTTTCAACTCTGTCATAGATTCATGCGTGTAGAGAATTTTGTGCAGAATTCTGAGGTATTATTGTCTGAGACTTGTTTATTTATTTCCTCACAATACAAAACCAAAGAATCTATGTCGACATCGTTATTGTTACTGTTATTATCTATTAGGCCATGGTATATAGTTAGGTCTACTTATTACGAACGAAAGCGAATTTGTTATTTCTTGTGGAGTAGAACCATGGATGAAGAGGAAAATGACCTTAAGGTCAGCTAACAATTTATGCTGTAGCATCACCATATATTGCCTTCAGTGACCTTCATCTATATTTTACTTGGTTAAATAGAATATATTGGTCTATAAGCTTGCTGATCGCCAATGGCTGAGTCGATTCAAACGCTTTCGCCAGATGGCATTTTGTGTTAACCGACCGTTCAGCCTATCGTAATCGTAATCTCCAAACTTCTAAAACGCCACTCGAAGGCCAAGCGCAGGACACCAGCCTAATCACGAGCGATGTGTAAAATCATAGGGTTTTCCAAAGAATAGTCCAGAAAGTCCAAGTCCGATTTCTATGGAGAGGCAGGTTAACAGAGCAGCTGTTAAGGTGGGTGTGGTTTAGGGCGAAAAGAATTTGAAGGCGGAGGATCAGGTGAGTCTGAGTAACAAGATATATAACAAAATCTTGAAAAGATGAGCAGTTTTGAGTGGGACATCCCGGGGTGCTATAGCAAGTGGAGTATGAGGATGATGATGATGGGTTGGAATGATGATGGAGGTGCCCAGAATCTGCAGAACTCAGAGGGAGATCATTCCAGAAGCGTGGTGAGCCTATCGTGCGCGAGTGCAGCAGAGTTGCTTCAACGTCTGATGAGCTGGTTCGATTCGAATCCATGGACGCGATAGGACAGTCCTTTCTCCATTTGGCGCTATCTGGATGCCAACATCAGCCAACAGCAGATCATGCTACTATGCGCCAACGTACACATTAGAATGGATATGATGTCAACTAATGACAACAGCTATTCTTCCGATCTCATACCCCTTACATGCAGCCTGCCGACCGCAGGGGACAAGAGACAGAGGACAAGAGGGTGACATCATTGGCCTTAGCTATTCGACCGGGTTACCATGGAAGTACGGAATAATAATTGACGTTTTTTTCTACGGTAACTGTGAGGCAGTTTTCCTGAGCCACGTCTGTAGCCACCTACTTCATTGCAACAGCGTCACTTCAGAAGTTCGGATGACCTTGGATTCGGGGTTTTGCTGCATTTCCCCCGTAACCACTGATTCAAAGAATGTGAAGGATCGAATGAGGCAGAGTATGGGCGAGAGGTTCCATGGATTTGGCGTTACAGAGTTCAGTACATGGCTGCTCTGCCTCAAGCAAAACTCTGAGGTCTAACTAAAATGCACAGGCTCACAGGCATCTCCAATACATCTTAGACAATGGCGTCAAAGAGGACAAGAATGAACTCGAGCACACCACCCATGACGAAAATATGTCTAAGCAACCTCATTCTCAAATATAATTGCAATTGTAGTTTCAGTTTAACGACACTGTGTGATAACAAAGATCGCTAGCGTCGCCCTCCCCTTCACCCAGGCTTGGGACTGGCACTGCCAGAGTACGAGCAGTGGCGGAGTTAAATATCGTTGCTAAACATCGCTTGTATTATATTGAAGCGCTTATGTGTCGTGCTCAAAATTCTAATTTTTGTCTTAATATTCGTTCATACATATATCGATCCATCTGTAAAGGACTTTGTGGGTGAACTTTTGCCGTATTTGCATTTCCTATGCAATATTGACTTGTGTGAGGGGTCGCTTCCCGCTTATCAGAAACGGGCTGTTCTTTTTGCCTTCCCTTAAGCGCTGTGTGTTAAATGACTCGCCTCCGCTTTCTGCTGAAAATTTCAGCGTTAACCAATGGCCTACCGTATACTTCCAATGAATTGTGACAACTGAAGCTTCCTAATAATCGACTTGAAATTCGTGTCGCATCACATCTGCAGCGGCGAATTCATACAACGCTATATCTAAGTTTATTGGTTTCTTCTGAGACCAAATTATTGCTTTCAGAATACGAAATGGACCTCGTAAGACTTTACGACAACAATCGGATCTCGAAAGATGGCAATCGGAGCTTATATCCGTTTTGTATTTGCTATCAGTCCTTAACAAATATCGCCGATCACGCATGCCTGTTCGTGACTTTCTATTGGGTTTAGCTTTTAGCTTTTGCAATTAGAGAAAATAATAGCGAAGGTTAATCTTCTACCGAATTTACATTTAAGTCCAAGTATACTGTGTGTAGTATTCAGTGTATAGCTGATCATTAGTGTTTTCTTTGTAGTCCTCTGCTCTGCCCCAACTAATTTCTTTTCGACGCCCGTCCACAACAATACATGCTCTTCGATATCCAGGTCTACTATAAGCGTAGTAGTAAATATAATGATGGTGATACTGGAGAAGTTAGTGATTGAGGTCCGTCCGTCCCCCTCCGCCCGTCCGTCCGTCCGTCCCTCTCTTTCTCTCCTTCCCGTTTCCAAGGCTAGTTCAATAAAGTATATTTTCTTGGCCCGTCCCTGTTGCTCTCCTTTTTTGCATTCTATACCTTCCCCACTCAGTCATCTCTATCAATCCATTCTTTCTCGCTCCTACTTACTTACTTACTTCCCCATTTTATTTAACCTTTTCAAAGCCATTGTAATATTGTAATAATCAGTACTATCATTTGTTGCGCTAAGCAATACCACGGCTGTCCCACGAATAAGAAATTTATGACATAGGCTATGTGGTAAAACGCCGTTGTGTTCAGCAGCGTCCGCCTGGCTTTTATAATCGTCAAGACTCATAATTTCTAGTTAAATTGAAGCCTTTTCTGCAATAACCAGGTACACTTACCTGAAAATCGGGCAAGTTGGTTTTAAAATGTTACTGACACAGAGGCGCATTTACGATGTAAATTTCAGCTTGTTTTCTCTAGAAGCAAGTGGAGATGGTAGAACAATAATCAGGCGACTGTACATAATATTATTATCTCAGTTGAGAATTATGGCAGTCATTGTGCTATGATTTCGCGCATTAGTCAGAGAAAATAAAGAAACCCTAGTTATTGCACAGGAGATCGTAGCTACAGCCAAGTCTCTCGGTTGTGTGCAGTAGATATGTAAATGAACAAACCTGATTCTTGCACGCTACCATAAACCACTTGCGCATTAGGCTCAAAGTTCTCTAATGTTTATCATTTCCGTGCAATAAGAAGGTTTGTTCACAAATTTGATTCTTGCATCAGAACAAGTCTCCAGCACTAAGCGGGCGTTGTCGTGCAATAACCAAGTTTGTTGTTCAAATGCATTAAATTAAGTAATTAGCGACAGCATGCCGTAGGGAATTAAGTTTCTCATCAAATGAAAATAGATGCACTTTATAATTTTGAAATGTGCTCATTATCTATTTCCTGCACTAAACGCCAAGCTTCTGAACATAATAAAACATTAAAACTCATTATTGCCGAGAGCAGTAAACTTGGTTCTTGCACCAAAGGCTTCAGTTGTAATTTGCCTACCATATATGTTTATTTGTATGTATTAACACGTTTCATACAGTGAGTTTTAACTACTTCAGAAAGGGAATAGGGCCTACTTCACCATTGACTATCTTAGTGGTTCATTTAAGTGCGTTTTAAGACAAGAAAATGTCTACTGAATAGAGTAAAATGCAACAGCAACTATGTGCATTGGTATAGTATGGTATACTGTTCCAAGATGAGGGTCAAATACACGATACGGCACGATGAACTCGAATTGGTGATCGTATGCGCGGCACCTGCATGTCCCCAGTAGTCTTGACACTGAAACGTAGAGCTTGCTGATGTATACAGTTGCGTTTCCGACCAACGAAGCCCGTCCCAGGAGGGGAATCTTGAACTTTACTCTTTCCTCAAAAGAACTTCAGCAGATGTGCCATTAGCTTTGCAGCGCATTCGAGGACGGACTGGAGCTGGAATTGAGTGAGGATGAAAGAACAAACGACTGTCTCCGCGGCACTAAACTTAATAATGTTTGACAATTCTTGCATATTTGGTGGTTTAGGCTTACTTTCCGAGTTTAACCATTCACATTTTGGGGATTTTCATGATTTTGAGTTGAATTCTGACTTAAAACACCGAATTCAGATTGCAGTTCTGAATTGGTCTAGCAAACTACACAGTCTACAGATTGATTTCCGTATAGGGAGTTTCAAGCACCATAAATATTTGCAGCTTGTAACGGTACAGATAAGTTTTCGCTTCAAAATGTGGCGAGTTTCGAAATGCAAAACTAAGTCAGGCTTGAACTGGTTCAAATTTATAATTTAAAATTTAACACAGGTCAAACTATAGCTGTCCAAATCGTTTACTATCTTGATGAATTAGTAACCACACATCCACAATCACAAGACACAATTAATCTAAACAAAAAAACGTTGCATTATTCTAGAAATGTGAAGTTCAATGTACAATATCTAAGACGAAAGTTCAACTGTTATTATACCAGTTACGAACAAAAACAAGTACGAGTGCCTAATCTTGTGAGAAGAGATTTCCTTAAAAAAACAACCGTATAAAATTATATCAGTCAATGTGCAGGCGAATACTACACATCAAAGAGGTTCACAATGGATACTCCAAGCCACAGTTTAAGACCTACTCAAATGAGTTACATCATCTTCCCAGTAATCATAAAATATAAAATAAATTTATATGAAAAAGCTTTTCTTAAAAGGATCAAAACTTTCCAGCATACGGGTAGTTTCAATATCATTGCGATCAGTAAAGAAATATTTATCTTATGACGAATATCAAAACTAGATTAAATTGGCCATTTTCAACAAGATCACCAGAAAGGCGATTTGATTGGATGCGTGTGGGCAAGAAGCCGTAGTGACAATCAAATCGTATTTCTCGTCTTCATAATGACTTTTTAAATTATATTCACGGTTGCCCAAATCCAACAGTCTGTCTCGTAAATAGATAACCGTCAAAGCCTCCAATTTTTAGTAAGAAAGAATTAGTGTCTAGCAGACAAAGGTTCCCGAGCAAAATACAGTTTGTCTTTAAAATCTGATTAAAAATATATATGGAATTACAGTGCTCAGACATCGTACAAAGAGGGTGTTCCGACACACAGTCGGTGAGATATATAACAAAATTAGCGAGCAAACTACAAAATCAGTCAGGCAGGTACAAATCTAAGCATATGATCGCTGAAGCAAACACAAAATCTTAGATGAAGTTACTAATTCGATGAGACAGAATAGAAATCGATACTGTCATATACTTTTATCATATTCCAAAACATCATATTGCATATTTATATCAAATTTGCTCCTTCACATTAATAAAACACATTACCATGTATAGATAAATAGCAATTTACATGTGCTTCATATAACTGCAGTGAAGGCTGCTAAGAAACATTGAGAAAATGCATTTCTAAAACTAACATCAATAAATAGTTTACAAATGTTTTGACAACACTAATATCAATATTTTTTAAACCAATGAAATACGAACTATTAGTGTTTTGTAGCTAATTAAGTTAACCTTTGTTGTCAACAAAACACGTACTCATTATACTAAAGTAACATCCAGTAGGCCTAATGAAGTGTAATCTACGTGCCATATTCAAAGGCTTCATAGTTCACACTACCTTTCTCATGACGTAAGAGTGCCATAATTTTAATTTTGCACGCCTTAGAAAAGGGCAAAGCTTAAAAGATTTGGCCAACCAATGCTGCACGCAAGGAAGCAGAGTTTGAACTGATGGCAATTATTGAAGTGTCATCATAGCAGTAAGCGGAGGAACCAAGCCGACAAATCCAAGTCCTTCTCGTATTGCAAATCTGGTTCATAATAATTGGCTGCATAACATGTATACGTTTTGCTAAAAATTACTTAGCCACGAAATTAGCTATCATGTGTAAGTTTTCACTAGGTTTTGTAAATTGGAATCTAAAAGTCAAATTGAAAATATCTTACTTGAGCATGAGCGTCCGTGGCGGGGGTAAGGTGGCCCCCGAATTTTACGCATATTTGACAAAGCTAAAACCTTTTGATTGTTATAATTATTACAACAGTCCCAACACGGTTTTCAGTGGGAGGGAACAATTATTTAGGTAAAGTCCTTGACCATTTTTTAAATTTTATTTTTAAAGTTGTCATGTGTTCTCTGCTCATGATTATGCATACATGAAGAATGTAGATGTCATTTTACTCCTCCTACAAAACGTTTTCCCCCTACAGAAATTCCTGCAGACGCCCATGTACATGAACATGGCAGAAATGGAAATAGGCTGCTGCACATTCACAGGTTTGTGCAGGTGAAAGATTTTAAAATATCCCAGGTCTCTAGGAAATTGCCGCTTAATGTAGGCCAAAGAAAACATCAGCTACTAGACATTCACAAAAACGTCATCTTCTAAAGTTGAAACTACACACTCCGAAAACAGTCAATGGCATCATGCATTCGATAAATCATCGGGCTTCCTTGGGTGATAAAAGACAAAATTAAGCGCCTCGCAAGTCTCATTTCAGAGCGTCTAAACTGGAGGCAGAGCTGAACTGCTACCCAGCTCGTCCAGAGGTGGTGGATAGTGGAACGGCCTTCAGCAAGAAGGGTAGCTGCGAAATAAGCAGGGATTTATTTCCTGACGAATAAGCAGCAGTGATGGGTACTAAACTATTTTTTTAAGTTAAACTAAAACTATTTTCCAACTAAAAAAATAGTTTAACTGAAGTTAGCAACTGATTTTGGAAATTAGTTAACTAAACTAAAAAAAGTAGTCAAACTTTTTCCAACTTTTTTCCAACTTTTTACGACAAACATTTTCACAATAAAAGAGGTTAAGTGAACTGTAGGCCCAATAATGCAAAGCGTCAATGACAGTTTCACCTTCAAACTATGCAATGTGTACTGTTCTGGCATACAGTTACATGTGTACTGTAAGTAGTGTATGAATTTGAAAACTCAGGCTGTTGATGCTAAAACCATGCAGTGTTAAAATGTTTTTTTGCTGACAGTGTTCAATGTTCACAGTGGAAAAATAGTTGCATATTGCTGATTTTTTAAGTTAAACTTTTTAGTTAGCAACTAAATTTTTTTTAGTTAAACTATGGTTTTAACTAAATTATTTTTAAAGTTAAACTTCTTCCTTAACTAAAATGTTTTAGTTAAAATAAAATTAGCAACTTTTTAGTTAACTATTGCCCATCACTGATAAGCAGTCGCGGAACAACAGCTGCAGTAACATCAGGGTGCAGTGGGAAGGCGAGTGGCGTCGCCATCTCCAAGAAAAGCTGCATAACCCAATTGACGAAACTGTCACAAGGTGAACACAGGTCGCCTTAAAATAAACCTGGCCCCTGCTGCCCAGCAGGTACCTCGGGAGAGGGACAGGGCTGAGAGCGATAACTCTGAGGACAAACTGCCTCTTATCTCTGGAAGATCCAGAGCTAGTCCCTAAAGAGGAGGATCGGACGAATGGGTGCAGATACTTCGCCGTAAAGCAAAAGACGATAGAAATCCACTGCGCATACACACCGGGCACAGGCAGGGAGTCCTGGAAGAATCAATGCGCAGTGGACACCTACGGTTGTCAGTCCATGGACTATGAAGAAGAAGAAGAAGAAGAAGAAGAAGAAGAAGAAGAAGAAGAAGAAGAAGAAGAAGAAGAAGAAGAAGAAGAAGAAGAAGAAGAAGAAGAAGAAGAAGAAGAAGAAGAAGAAGAAGAAGAAGAAGAAGAAGAAGAAGAAGAAGAAGAAGAAGAAGAAGAAGAAGAAGAAGAAGAAGAAGAAGAAGAAGAAGAAGAAGAAGAAGAAGAAGAAGAAGAAGAAGAAGAAGAAGAAGAAGAAGAAGAAGAAGAAGAAGAAGAAGAAGAAGAAGAAGAAGAAGAAGAAGAAGAAGAAGAAGAAGAAGAAGAAGAAGAAGAAGAAGAAGAAGAAGAAGAAGAAGAAGAAGAAGAAGAAGAAGAAGAAGAAGAAGAAGAAGAAGAAGAAGAAGAAGAAGAAGAAGAAGAAGAAGAAGAAGAAGAAGAAGAAGAAGAAGAAGAAGAAGAAGAAGAAGAAGAAGAAGAAGAAGAAGAAGAAGAAGAAGAAGAAGAAGAAGAAGAAGAAGAAGAAGAAGAAGAAGAAGAAGAAGAAACTATGTACCGGGGTATTGGATGTAAGCAATTTCGTTCCACGGCATTTCAGGAAGGAAGGTCATCCGGATCTTATCGTAACAGTATCTGTAAAGCTACAATTTTTCAGCTTCTCTAATGCGATTCATCTACGAAGGTGTCTTACCAGCAGCGACAGGTAGGTCAAACTGAAGTTTGTCTGGACGTTCAACTATTTTATTTTTCTGGATGTACAAGTGAACTAGTTTGCAGACGAATTCAAAAACCTCGACAAGTGTCATGATGCTTATTCCAAGCCATAGACTAAGACCTCCCCCTATTATTCCCAGCATCTTATCAGTTGTCAGAGAAGGAACATCTTTCAGTACCAAAGCGGTATATCCTTCGAAAAATATGTTCAGTCGAAGAAAGTTTTTTTCAATGAGATCAACCTGTTCTAGTTGGCGAATAGTATCGGAAAATTTCGAAGATTTGTTATTACTATTGAAGTCATCCAAAATGCGCCTGTAAATATCAAATTTCGATTCATGTTGATCCATTCTGAAATCTTTATTACTGGGAGGGATAATGTCCAGTGCCGCAGCGAATGCGAGTTGAGTGGAAACTTGTGGCCATGGAGCTGACGATGTGGTTAAATCATAGGACACTTCATCACAATGATTCTTACACTCGTCCTTACAAATTTCCAGATCCATAGGGGTCGTTAGGCTGCACAGAAAATCTTTCATGCCTTTATCGATGGACGCTATCGTAGTATTCTCAAGTAAACTAAGATTTCCACAGACCATTCCGTTGGCTTCATATTTTTGTTCGGAAGTGAATAGAAAAGCGCTTCTCAGACACCCGCATTTATCTAAGACCTGTTGCTGAAAACAAATATCAATGCAGACATCCTTGGTATAGATAAGTTTCTTTTCAGTAATATCTGCCTTAGTCTGAACATACTTTTGATTTGTGCAATCGCTGTATGGACTTGAAAGTCGAGTTCTAATGATGGATGAAAATCGAATATTGTTCTCTGTTCCAGGTCCAACCAAATGGGCCATTTTTAAGATAGGAAGTGTTCCAGGAGCATGAATGACAGCTAAGGCGCCAGTGGCTTGCGATCTTATGAAGTTAGGACGATAACTCAACTGCAATACCTCTGGAAAGTTGTGAATGTATAAAATGAGACTAATACCTCGAATATGAGCCTGGCATTTCTCGGGTACGCGTAGCGTGCGACATGCATAGTAGTTTGGATCCCAGTGGTACTTAAGAATTGGCTCGCAAGTTTTGGATTTAATTTCTTGCCATTGCCAATTGTAAGCTTGATAGAGTTCAATCAGTTGATCATCAAGCGCAACATTTTCGTCGACTATTGGAAAGTTTGAAATATATCCAGCTCTTGAATAAAAGTATGCAGACAAATACTTGTTTTTCTCATCCGAAAAATTCGTCTTTGCGTTGAAATCCTGGAAACTATCCACGAATCTTGATAGGACCGATGTATAGTTCAACCAACTGATCTTTTCTGTCATGGATTCAAGGTCGTAGTTGGGTTGAATATTGCAGATGGTGACATCAGGAAACCGTGGCTGTTCACTGCCTTCCTCGATCACAGTGTCAACTGGCCAAGTGAAGTATTTCATGCAGACTATCGATAATTGCCAGATGAGAATGCACAAACTAGTTACAACTGCAATCAACCATAACACCCGACAGACCCTATTGCTCGCTTTAAGAATGCGAGAGACTCCTTTTACAGAAACATTCTCGGCAAATAAAAAGAACTCTTGTTTTATGTGAACCTGCGGTGTAGACATTTTAATTAACGTCTTTATCCGATTTTGAAACAAACAGTTTATTAACCGCTGATCTATGGAACTGTAGCCTATGATACACGTCGATTTCGTATTTTTCGAATTATTCGGCCTGTCAGACTTCTTTTACTGCAGATGTATAGTCCAAGATTTGCGGTAAAGTAGAAAAAGAATTCTTGGACGTGCTATAGGTTACTCCATGTTAGAAAACAGTTTTTTCTCATATAAATTCGCTGCAAGTTCTGATATCAGGCAATATATTAACCAGGTGCAGCTGTAGCGGAAATTGATACATTCGAATGCAGATGCGTGCACTGCTGTCGACTGCATGTATATCATGTTAGAGGCATGTGCCATGGTTTTTTCATTGGCAACACGAACGAGCATGCACCGATCGACCTGCTCGTTTTCGATGAACACTGGGAAAACAGGCCATTCCAATTGTTTTTTTTACAATAATGCTTTATTAGAATGAATGTAGGTTGGGTGAACTTTTGAAGTCATTTGAAAATTAATGAGACTGTTTATGCTGTTGCTATTATACAGGGAAACACTGTTGGCAACAGAACAAATGACTTTTTTCGCCTGTGAGAAATTCAAACGTCTGTCATCCGAGAAACTAGTTGACCAGTTTAGAAATAAAATTAGTCCTCTATTGTCCACTATTCAGATCATCGTGAAGATATTGACAGGTCTGAGTGAAAATGTTGCATTAATTTATATTCAATGCAAGACTCTAAGCATAAATTTTAATAAATTCATTTACTGCATAAGTTATTCCTTTTTACTCTGCACCATGATTCAAACTACGAAAAGACAGCAGCTTTGGACTCAGTTACTGTTCCGAGTATTTAGGCACTTCTCCGTTCTAATAATTAGATTATTGAATTATTGAATTTGCCGTGTGATTTTCGAAGAAGTCTCATTTCATAGTTTCTTTCGCCGACAGATGTTTTTGTTTCAGCCTTTGTTTTGACATTGACTTTACATACAGATGTTGGTAGACGATCTCATCCAGTGAGTCTTCCTCCACTCTCTATGGTTGTATGTGAAAATTTAATGCCTGTCAAAATCACTGTTCTTGACACTGTTATCTTCACTTGTTCTTCCGTCTTACCTGCTTACTCTATTCATTTCTTTACTCTACTTATTGGCGATTTAACTGTGGTAGTTCGTGGCTGTCAATTCACTTGAACACAGTCCAAACACTTTTCAAATATTTCTTCTTTCAATTCAACACACAAGAAAACCTTTGACATTAACCTGACACGATTTTATATTACACTCGACGCTGTCCACCTTTCAAATCCGCTCCATCAGCTCATTCCCTTTATCTCATCTCATCTTATCTTATGTGGACATTTATAAAGCGCTTCTCTCACCTGGGATATACAGATGTGCTCTCAACATTAGGCAGCAAAGAGACGCAGGTGTGATCACATCTGGAATTCTACTAGAGATTGCAGAGGGAATGTCATTCCATAGTGAGGGATCCACCTCAGGTATGGATGGGCCAAACCCTCAAAGCACGCAAAGCCAGCATGATGATAAGTTGAGCAGCTTCAGGCAGATGACATTGGGTGAGTGGCGGTATTGGTTGAGTAACTGAGAATATACTGAATTAGAGGAAAGTTCGTTCTAGAATCGAAGTACAGTTTGGGGTAAGGATTACGATGGCAAAATTTATTTACCCTGACGAGAAGAGCCTTTGAGAGTTACCTGCACAGAGTTATATAGCAGCTAGGCCTACAAATATTCAGTTCTTTACATAGTAGGTCCTGCAGGACTGTCGGTCTTAGAGATCAGTTACTGACTAAAAATAAACTTTAGAAATTTAAAAAAATTGAAACGTTAACCGGAAACAAATTCACTTTGTAGCCACTCTTGGCTATGACAAGAGGTAAATTAGATCCTACAGAACATCAAAGCAGTAGTGATAACTGATTTTAGCTTGTAATTTGTGCAAGCGTCAATTACTGGTTCCGCTGTCACCTCACGCAACGCAGAAAATTTAGATTGTCTGATTTTGAGCAGAATTTCAGCTAGGCATGATCAAAAGCATTGCCTTTATTACCAAGGTTTGTTTAGGCCATTTTTCTATTAATTTCTAATTTCTAAATAGTAAAGAACATAGAGCGGGGGCGTTCAAAGTATCAAGCACGAGCGCAGAAGGGAGACGGGAGTATTAACTGATGGACTGGCGTGACGAAAATTAACCGTACGGATATAGGTTAATGGACTCCGAAATATATCGTCTGCTTTCAAAGGCTGCTGTAATAAATCCGTGCAATTTTAATACTTCTGATTGTTGTAAGGGCAATCAGTGGTAATCAATCAATCAATCAATTTTCGTTTATTACTAATAAAAGCTGTCAGAGCGCAACTAAATGGTTGCATCACGAATTATAAAAGGATCAGATGAGTTGTTTAAAGGTAGTTGATATAAGTACTCGGTGTATATTTTTACATAAAACTCTAGCCTACGTATGAAGTTACAGTTGTCCATGCAAGAGAGTGAAAAGTCGTGAAGGTGCGGTCGGAGTACACGGCCACCAGGTCGCACCTGGTCGACTGGGGGTAACAGGTGGTACGACACTCAGTTCAATCCGGGTGACGCCATTGATAGTCGCTGAGAAATGTGAATTTGTATGTATGCATGTGGACATATATGCGGGAGGTGCTCCACTGGCTCCCCTACCCGCAGCGCATTGCTTATCGGGTCTCTGCTTTAGTTCGGCGGTGCCTTGAGGCTCCCCCTTACCTCCGGGAACTTTGCTGCTCCACTGTGACTGTCCAGCGTCGTGGTTCACTTCGCTCTGCAGCGCAGGCTGAGCTCCTTGTCCCCCGCGCACGGACTGCTATCCGGCAACACCGTGCCTTCTCTGTCTCTGGCCCAGCGACCTGGAATGAACTCCAAGTAGCGCTGCGCCTGACCCCGATTGATTGCTGTTCTCTGTTCCACTCTCGCCTTAAAACTGTCTTGTTTGACCGGGGTTGGACTGGGAGCGCTCCTGAGTAGATTACCTTTAAGAGGCGCTATATAAGACTTCTGTAATAATAATAATTAACTATAGCGCTTTTTTTTATCTCAGCAAAGGGCGGCCTACGACAAACCTAACAACCTAACTGATGTTGAAGCCATTAGAAGCAAAAAGTTTGTAATCGTAATCGCAAACTCCAAATTTCTAAAGTTTCCTGTCTGGAATGATTCCACATTCCTCCTGTTAAGCTTCATGAGCACAATCACTTACACGCTCTAAGTGATGCCTGAAAAGACCTTACCTGTGACAGGTAAGTTTCTTAAGAGTTCGGACTACCAACCTTCTATTGTATCTAAAATATGACCAATCGGGCAACGATCTGTAGGCCTACCTCTGATTCATACTAAGGCTCCATGGCCAAGACCGGACTGTTGATCCTCTGGTGGGTCATGTGACTCTTTGCCCAGATGGTTCCTCATTTTGTTGGCCAAACTTCATCAGTCAACAAAACTTTTTCGGCCTACTGCTGTTCCGCAACACTAACAGACTTCTTGCACTTCTTATCTCGAGTTAATCCTGACCAATCCACTTCTTCCTTAGCAGGTTTTGACGACACTAACTGGTTCGCTTCAACTGCCCCATGCATGGCATCTTTGGAACCAACCCAATTAGAGAAATTTTCAAGACTTGTCAAAGTAAAGTAACCCCTTCGGTCTGCCGCGTTCGCATTTATACAGAAGCAACAAGATTCTGCATTATCTCTTGTTTGGTTGATTAGTTTTTCTTTAACCACACTGTTTCAAAACATACATCATTACCGTCGCACTCCTTCTTTCTCCAATCTTGGGATTGGCACTACCAGAGCATGAAAAGCTGCGGAGTTAATGATCTCTTGGAATTGTGGAGGTAAGGTCAAATAGCAGACAAAAGTCTCATACTCTTATGACATGTTAGCAGCTTTAATAAGATTATTATTATTATCTGTAACACTCGTGATTGCTCATAGGTCATTGCAGCTACGGATTAGCGCTTCAAAAATCATTTGTAGTCAATGCGTGTTTCCAAATAAATAACATTGTATTGTAGCATCCAACGTTAATTAAAATTAGGGCTTACAGTCAGTGGGAGACTTTCCGTGGCGCCGTCACGCGGACGAAATAGACGTATTTGCGTCTACCTTTTTGGCTAAACAGTAAACAATGAAATATTAATGACACGAATGAGAACCTCTAAATGTTAACCTCTAAATGTAAATATCTGAATTTAAATGTATGAAATAATTAAGGTTTAAGAATTTAAGAAAATGTATTAGTAGTAGCCTAGGGGCCGTGCCATGTTCTGCTACAAATTCCAGAGGACTCCGATCGGCTGCACGAGGCCATGATACCATACCGGAAGTTTTATAGTCGTGCCTTCTCGGTCTCAGGACCCATAGTATGGAACAGTCTTCCAACTACAGTCCGTCAATGCACATCTGTTGCTCAGTTTAAATCAAATTAAAAACTCATCTATTCTCATTATATTATAACTAGGAATGCAGCGCAACGCGCTCTCGTGCAAGACTTGTCTTATTAAAGCGCGCTATAAATGTTTAGTTGCATTGTATTGTATTATCTATCTATATAAAATCCATATAGTCTGTGTCTGTCGTAGGACGCTACGTCACAAACGGCTTCTGTTCTATTGTGAAACATAAACCGTTTGTCTTGACGACGGCGATAACCAACGATACATATAGGCCTATAATATGACGTCATAATATGACGGGCAAATACACTAGTTGTACAATAATGACAATATGCTATTGTTAGTAGCTCTAGTTACACTTTACAGCCTGAGTCTCTACTTGTATATCTATGCTTCGGACGTCACGCGTCATGACGTAGAAACCAATACGAGCGCATTAAATTTTATTTGTAGACCCTATTGCGTTTTAGTTTTTATCAATCTAGGTTTAGTGATATTAAGAGTTCTACCATGCTGAACGTCTGAACGGTTTGGCATTGCTGCACATTCATCATGACAAATCTGTTGACGCTGAAACTGTGTTACAGAAATTTGATAGCAGTGGCCATCGTCGCATTGCGCTAGCATTTCCGTGTGATCAGCAGATACAATGTTTGTTAGTGACCAAATCATTCAAATGGCATGATGAAAGTAGTTTCACATCATGACCGCATGATACTGCGTTGTAAGTCTTGAAACCGAGTGTTTGTAAATGTTTAAGACTTTAAGAGTTTTCGTCTGTGTAGGCCTAGTAGACCTAGTGGTAGCCTGTAGGCCTATGTAATGTTCATTTATGCTTCATTATCACGTGAATGATGATGACCAATGATTGACCAAAATGACTGGCAATGTTTTATGTCTTAAATAAGCTTGCGACTTTGCGTCCACTTTTGGCGTCTGGCCAAAAAGCTTACAGTGTCATTACAACCCAAAAGAAATCAAATCAACCTACAGAACGGAACATTTGTGTTTGTCAAACTCACTCTGAATTCATTAGGCCTACTGTTGACTGAAACATTTTGTTTCCGATTCCTGTTTACTTTTGGTGAATGACCCACAATATATACAGACTGGATGATTTGGCTACATTTGCAACCAATGCTGAAAATTTTAAGGCACTGTGCTCAAAGCATCTAACCTTGTCACGAAATAATCTGCCTCTCACAACGCAGTCTGAGGTTTGACGATAACCGGAATTTAGGTGCATAAATTAATTTGAGTTTCAACCTGTTTTCTATTATTGTTATTAAAGCCAATTATCTTCACTAATTCGTTTAGATTGGGCAGTGAAACAGATAGAGTTGCCACAGATAAATGCACAGACTAGCAACAACACCTACGAACCAAAGCGCTCGAAGCAGTTACGTTTTGCTTTGATAATACGATAAACTCATTTGACTGAGACAGTCTCTCCAAACTTCTTTAGCTCGTTTTTTACATAACGATGCAAGAGGAACATGCCTTGTTTATTTTCTCAACAACTCGCGAGCGCTGTCTGCTGACAATTTTATCTTTTTCGTGTTTAAACCAATGGCCTACTGTAGACTTCACTATGAATTGTAACAACTGAAGCTTCACTAATAATCTACCTGAAATTCGTGTCGCATCATGTCTGCAGCGCCGTATTCATACACCACTTTATCCGAGTTTAATGGTTTCTTCTGAGACCAAATAATTGCTTTCAGAATACGAAACGGACATCGTTAGACTTTAGGACAACAATCGGATGTCGAAAGATGGCAGTTTGAGTTCTCAGTTATATTCTTTCTGTATTTCCTATCGGATCTTAACAAATGTCGGCGATCATGCCTGTTCATGACTCTCCATTGGGTTAGCTTCCACTTGTGCAATTAGAGAAAATAATAGCGAGGGTTTAACTTATAGTGAATTAGCATTTAGGTCCTTGTATTATAGTGTGTAGTATTCAGTGCACAGCTGATCATTAGTGTTTTCTTTGTAGTCAGCTGCTCTGCCCCAACTAATTTCTTTGCAATGCCCTGTCCACAAGAATACATACTCTTCGAGATCTATAATTAGCGTAGTAATAAATAATTATTGCGATGGGGAACGTTAATGATTGAGGTTCGCGAAGTCCTCTCCTTCGCTCTCTTTCTCTCCTTCCCGTTTCCAAAGCTAGTTCAATAAAATATCTCTTCTCGGCCCGTCCATGTTGCCCTCCGTTTCCTTGTCACCCATACCTTCTCCACACAGTCATCTCCATCCACCCGTTCTTTATCGCTCCTCCCCCGTGCCTTCTGTGTGGCTGTCCCCATGACCTGGAATGGGCTCCCTAACAAGCTCCGTCAAATACCGATTGGTCATTTCAGTGGCGTCACTAGGGCTGGTGTCATCCAGTGCGGTAAGTCATGGTGTCACCCTCATTAAAAGGTTCCAAAAAGTAAATTAGCATAGACTTTCAGCTGTAGGTGAAATTTGATTACCTTTTTAAGGAATTCGTCTCACTAAAATGTGATGACTTTTTTTAGGAATTCGTCATCTTAAAAAAATTTCATCTCCCTGATTTCTGTTGAAACTCTGCCAAAACATTTTTAGACAGTGATTTTATCATTTTGGTGTCACCCTCTCTGAGGGTGCGGTCCGCACCCCCCGGTGCGGTCTGCACCCCC
The DNA here is from genome assembly GCA_963556255.1 of Allolobophora icterica. Classification (NCBI taxonomy): domain Eukaryota; kingdom Metazoa; phylum Annelida; class Clitellata; order Crassiclitellata; family Lumbricidae; genus Allolobophora; species Allolobophora icterica. The sequence goes on along the minus strand of OY744602.1, from coordinate 100,126,210 downwards.
GCACCTCCGGTGCGGTCCGCACCCCTGCATCCCCCTCATGACGCCACTGGGTCATTTCACCCTGTTTCTTACTGTCCTCAAAACTGCGTTGTTCGACCGTGGTTGGGCTAGGAGTGCTCCTCAGTAGGCAATCGTGAATGGGCGCTATATAAACTGCTTTAAAAATAATAATAATAATAATAATAATAATAATAATAATAATAATAATAATTATTATTATTATTATTATTATTATTATTATTATTATATTTAAACTATTGAAAGCGCATTGTAATATTGTAATATTCAGTACTAGCATTTCTTGTGCTAAGCAATATCGCGGTAATCCCACGAATAAGAAATTTATGGCGTAGGTAATAAAACGGCGCCGTGTTCGGCAGCCTTCGCCTGGTTTTTATAGTCACGACTCATTATTTCCACAGTTAAATTGTAGTTTGCATGCCATACATGTTTATATATATTATCAAAAATTTAATTAATATAGCGAGTTTTAACTACCTCTGAAGGAACTGCACCAATGTCTTTCTTACTGGTTTATTTAAGTGCGTTTTCAGACAACAAGAAAATGTCTACTGAATAGAGTAATAAGTGCAGTGGAATACTGTTCCAAGAGGAGGGTTCAATATATGACGCATCACGACGAACTCGTCTTTGGTGTTCCTAAGCGCGGCACCTGCATGTCCCCAGTAGTCTTGACACTGAATCGTAGAGCTCGCTGATGTACAAAGTTGCGTTTCCGACCAACGAAGACCGTCCCAGGAGGGGACTCTTTCCTCAAAAGAACTTCAGCAGATAGCTGTCAGCAGATTAGCTGTCTCGTGAACAGATAACTGCTAAAGCCTCCAATTTTTAATGGGAATGAATCAGTGTCTAAGAGATAAAGATTCCCGCATACAATACATTTTGACTCTAAATTCCGATGAAAAGTGTCTGGAATTGCCGTGCTCAGACATCATACAAAGTCAATCCGACACATAGTCGGTGAGGCATATAAAAATTTAGCGAGCAAAGTACAAAAATTAGTGAGACAGGTACAAATTTGAACATAAAATCGCTGATGAAGTTATAAGGGCGATGAGGCAGAGTACAAATCGTTACTGTCATTTATCAAACTTCCATAATTTACCATTATAATAAAACACACTAGCATACATTGACAAATAGTGATTTACATGTGCTTCATATAACTGCTACTAAGAAACATTGAGAAAACGCATTTCTAAAGCTAACATCAATAAATAGTTTATAAATGTGTTGACAACACTAATATCAATATTGTTTTTAAACCATTGAAATACGAACAATTTTATCAATAGTTTTTGCTAGGTAGCCTAAGTTTACCTTTATTGTCAACAAAACACGTACTCATAATACTAAAGTAACATCCAGTATTGAAGTATAGTTTACATACCTAGTTCAAAGGCTTCATAGTTCACATTACCTTTATCATGATGTAAGAATACCATAATTTTAGTTTTTGTGCGCCTTAAGAAGTGCTGAGCTTTAACACTTTCCCAACCTATAGTGAATGCAAGCAAAGGCTGAACTTATGGCAATAATTAAGGTGTCATCAAAGCAGTAAGCGGAGGAAGTAAGCTGCCAAATTCATTCTCCAATTGCTAATCCAGTCCACAGCAACTGGCTGCGCCGCTGCATAACATATAGGCCATAGAAAACATCAGCCAATGACGGTCGCAAAAAACGGTAACAGATATAACAAAAATTTCATCTTCTGAAGTTGAAACAACACGCACGGAACTCAATAAATGGTATCATGGATTCGATAAATCATCGGGCTTCCACAGCATTTCAGGAAGAATGGCCATCCGAATCTTTTCGAAACAGTATATCTGTAAAGCTACGATGTTTCAGCTTCTGTAATGTGATTCATCTACAAAGGTGTCTTGCCACCAGCGACCGGTAGGTCAAACTGAAGTTTGTCTGAACGTTCAGCTATTTTATTTTTCTGAAGATACAACTGAACTAGCTTGCAGACGAATTCAAAAACCTCGACAAGTGTCATGATGCTTATTCCAAGCCATAGACTAAGTCCTCCGCCGATTAGTCCCAGCATCTTATCAGTTGTCAGAGAAGGAACATCTTTCAGTACCAGAGCGGTATATCCTTCGAAAAATATGTTCAGCCGAAGAAAGTTTTTTTCAATGAGATCAACTTTTTCTAGTTCGTGAAGAGTATCGGAAAATTTCGAAGATTTGTTATTACTGTTGAAGTCATCCAAAATGCGCCTGTAAATATCAAATTTCGATTCATTTTGATCCATTCTGAAATCTTTATTACTGGGAGGGATAATGCCCAGTGCCGCAGCAAAGGCGAGTTGAGTGGAAACTTGTGGCCATGGAGCTGACGATGTGGTCAAATCATAGGACACTTCATCACAATGATTCTTACACTCGTCCTTACAAATTTCCAGATCCATAGGGGTCGTTAGGCTGCACAGCATATCTTTCATGCCTTTATCGATGGACGCTACAGTAGTATTCTCAAGTAAACTAAGATTTCCACATACCATTCCGTTGGCTTCATATTTTTGTTCGGGAGTGAATAGAAAGGCGCTGTTCAGACACCCACATTTATTTAAGACCTGTTGCTGAAAACAAACGTCAATGCAGACATCCTTGGTATAGATAAGTTTCTTTTCAGTAATATCTGTCTTAGACTGAACATACTTTTGATTTGTGCAATCGCTGTATGGACTTGAAAGTCGAGTTCTAATGATGGATGAAAATCGAATATTGTTCTCTGTTCCAGGTCCAACCAATTGGGCCATTTTTAAGATAGGAAGTGTTCCAGGAGCATGAATGACAGCAAAAGCGCCAGTGGCTTGCGATCTTATGAAGTTTGGACGATAACTCAACTGCAGCACCTCTGGAAAGTTGTGAATGTATAAAATGACAGTGATACCTCGAATTTGGCCCTGGCATTCCTCGGGTACGCGTAGTGTGCGACATGCATAGTAGTTTGGATCCCACTGGTTGTTAAGGATGGGTTCACACATTTTGGATTTAATTTCTTGCCATTGCCAATTATAAGCTTGATAGAGTTTAATCAGTTGATCATCAAGCGTAACATTTTCGTCAACTATTGGAAAGTTTGAAATATATCCAGCTCTTGAATAAAAGTATGCAGACAAATACTTGTTTTTCTCATCCGAAAAATTCGTCTTTGCGCTGAAATCCTGGAAGCTATCCATCACTCCCGATAGGACCGATGTATAGTTAAGCCAACTCATCTTTTCCAACATGGATTCGAGGTCGTAGTTGGGATGAATATTGCAGATGGTGACATCAGGAAACCGCGGCTGTTCACTACTTTCCTCGATCAGAGTATCAACTGGCCAAGTGAAGTATTTCATAAAGACTATCGATAATTGCCAGAGGAGAATGCAGAAACTAATTACAACTGCCATCGACCACAACACCCGATAGACAATGTTTCTTGCCTTAAGAATGCGCGAGACTCCTTTCACAGAGATGTTCTCGGCAAATCTAACGAACTCTTGTTTTATGTGAACCTCAGGTGTAGACATTTTAATTAAGCGTCTTCGACCAGTCTTGAAACGAAGAGTTTATTAGCCGCTGATCTATGGAACTGTATGATATACGTTGAGTTCGTATTTTTCGAATTATTCGGCCTGTCAGACTTCTTTGACACCACGTTTAGTCACATCACCAGACGTATTATAGTCCAAGATTTGCGGTAATTCTAAAAAAGAATTGTTATCCGACGTGCTATAGGCTTATGAATTCGCTGCAGGTTCTGCACGCAGTTGTCATCAGACACGATGGTTACTAGAAGCAGCTGCGCAATATTCTTTCATGTCGAGTGCAGGTGCGTACACCGCTGTCGACTGCATGTGGAAGCGTGGATCACGCTAGAGGCATGTGCCAGGTTGTTTCCAATTGCAACACGCACGCATCGATCGACCTGCTCGTTATCGACGAAATATTGAATACTGGGAAAAGAAGCCAGTTCAATTTTTTTATTAGAATTAATATAGATGGGGTGATTGAACGTTTGAAGTCATTTGAAAATTAATAAGGCTCTTCGTGCTTGTTATTATTGCACATGGAAATACTGCGGGCAATAGCACAAATGACTTTGATGAACCTGTGGGAAATTCAAATTTCGTCATTCGAGACATTAGTTGACCAATTTAGAAGTAAAATTAATCCTCTATTGTCCGTTATGTGGATCATGGCTGAAATATTGACAGCTTCGAGCCACCGTGAAGTATTGCGTTAAATTATGTTCAGTGCAAATAATTTCGACATTAAGAATAAATTTTAATAAATTCATTTACTACAAAAACTATTCTTTTTTCCTTTGCACCATGTTCAGACTAAGAAAACACATGGCTGAAGCTTGGAGACACAGTTAATGCTACGAGTATCTAGGCACTTTTCCATTTCAATAATTAAATTATTGAATATATTTCTCTGTTTTCGAAGTATTTTCATTCATGGTTTCTTTCGCCGACAGATAAGTTTTTGTGTTTCAGCCTTTGTTCTGACGTTGTCTTACAAACAGGTGTTGGTAAACGTATTCACACAGTGAGTGTCCCTCCATTCTCTAGGATTGTATTTGAAAATTCGATGCCTATCAAGTTCACTCTTCTTTACGCTGTTATCCTCGCTTCTTCTTCCTTCCTACCTACTTACCCCATATATTTCTGTTCTCAACCTCTAATTTTAGGTAATTTAACTATGGTAGTTCGTGGCTGTCAATTCACACGAACATAGTACACTTTTCATCTAATTCTTTTTCATTTCAACACGCAAGAACACCAAAATAAATTTATATTACACTCCACAATCTACACTGTTTAAATGTCAAATCCGCTCCATCAGCTCATTCCCTTTATCTTTTCTTATCTTATATAGACATTTATATAGCTCTTTTCTCAGCAGGACTATACAGAAGTGCTCTCAACGTGACAGGTCCGTAAATGGATGTCATTAGGCTGCGAATAGACGCAGGTTTGATCCCTTCCCCTCTAGAATCCTACTACGGATTGCAGGAGGAGGCCCGGAGGTCATTGCATAGTGAGGGACCCACTACAGCGAAAGCCCGATGCTGTGCCAAAGAAGTATTTTCCCGTCATAATGACGGATTAAAAAAGAAAATGAATGCATTGATAGGAAGAGAAAAGAATTTTTTATTGGAATGCTTGATTATAAGTCACATTACGAGTTCTTGATGAATATTTTGAGTTCTTTATGAGTACTTTGATGTCTCTGTTTCGTGAACGCAGAATCAGTCTTCGCCTCGTCCTTGGTCCTCCTCACCCTCAACCTCCCGTCATCTCGTGCGCCATATAATAAACGACATATCGTTCAGAGATCATCTAGTCTCCATTCATCTGTGTTGCTACAACTGAGGGAGTGATGCCGATCGGGAGGGATGGAGGGAGGGAGACAGAGACAGACTTACTAGCCGCTCTTTGTCTGTTTATCAATACATCTGTGCCGAGTGTTCTTTGGCCGGGCCAATTTCGGGAGACCGTGTTACACTGCGTCGGGCTTCGCCCCAATATCCGTATGTCTGTCTATCTGAGCGTCCGTCTGTCTGTGTCTGAATGTGCATCTGTACGTCTATCTGCCGAGTGGCGAGTGTTCGTCGGCCGGGCCAATTTCGGGCGCCCGTCTGATACTACCGACCTTAGGCCTGTCAGGCACATTCCATACATTGCACAGCAGCCACGAAGGGACGGCCGCTACATTCCACACATTCCAGAGCGTTTTTCGTAGGATACACAGATCTGGGAAACTATATAATAGATGATGATTTGCATGAGCTTAAAGAAGGAAAAGAACGGGTCCCCGGACTCAGTTTTGAAGAACGTCCCGGGTAAGGAGAGTCGCTGTGGATGAGGAGACACACTGCCATCTGCCGTTCAGGTAGGACTTAATCTGCCGTTCAGGAAGGACTTCATCCAGTTTTGCGCAGTGAAAAACATGCCAAAAGATAGATGCAGTCGCTGCAGCAGAATGTCGTATTCACTGTGTCGAATGTGACAGAAACGTAGAAGGGAGAAGTTTCCAGAGTTAATCGCTAGAAGAATGTCAGACATAATATCTCCGAGAACCGCCTAAGTATGATAGAAAGCACGGTAGGCCGAATGTTTGGAATAACTAGTTGATGTTTAAGTCATTAGCAAGCAGCCTGACTACCCCTCCCCTTCCAAATTTGGACAGAACAAATAGGTTGGAGATTGGTCGATAAGATTTTACAGATGCGGTGTCTAGGCCAGGTTTCTTTTGCAGCGGAGTAATGGTTGCAACTTTGAAGGCGATGGAACGGTTTAGCAGTTGAGCGATAAATGGGGATATCGTACAGGCGCATACATTTACCAGCAACGTAAATAGATGCTCAGCAATTGATTGCTTGACTGCCTGAAAGCCTTAAACAACCATTGAAAGTGAAGTGTTTCTCCAGCAGGCTAAGGTTTCCACCAACAGTTCTCTTGGGCTTCAGTTTCTGATGAGGGGCATCTCGAATTACAGTACTCGAAAAGTCGGTTGTTCGGGTCAAGTGTCGGTGAGGTAGGTACAAAATCAATTAGGTAGGTACAGACTGGATTATATGCGTATTGAGTTGAGCCGTGCGGAAAGACGGTGGAGCATAAGTTTAGCTCACGTGTCTTCTATGCATGTGCATGTTTGTGCGCTGATGCGCTCATTAGATATTAAATCTAAAGGTGAAGAGTGTGCAAAAAGAAGCTAGTACCGTTATATGTGATATGTGCGAGAGTTTCATGTTTCAAGTTTGTTTTCTTGAAAAAAAACTGTGTAGTCTACGAGTTAAGAAGTCCACGGGTGATTGTATCGCTGGCAGAAGATAATAAACACTATATTTAGCGCTCAAAGGTCAAACTGCCAAGCCCTCCGCGAGCCTGAAGGGGAACTAACCGAGGGTCATAACGGCGCGGTCGAGGTACATCGTGATCACATCGCCACTGGTACGACAGTAAGCCTTGTTGCTAGTAAACAACAGAAAATGTTGTTGCTATCAAAGATTTTAAGAAGTTATCTTCTTAAAATCTTTGGTTGCTATGCAGTTTTAATTAAGTAATACAGAGACACACAGATGCAGTATCGCGGGCGTCACAGTAAATTGCTACAAAAATGACGTCATAATAGGACATATGAAATATTGTTTAGAGTCCGTCAAAATCTGCATTCATTTATAGACGCCTGTATAATAGCGCTGCGCTGTTATACAGGCATCCATGATTCATCCATGGACGCTGCTCTGCCTACGCCACGCTACTCATACAGGCGTCTATGAGTCATGCGAGGCATCATCGAATGCCTCAGAATTGATTTATATATATAAATATGACGTCATTATACAGCAGATGAATTATTATCTAGAGGCAGTCTAAAGAATCCACTCTTCTGATGGGTAGCAACAAAAAGATTAAAATTTCACGAAAATCACGTCATAATATGAGAGACGAACTATCATTTCGTGAACGTCTTTTCATTGCGAGTTCAACTCATCTAATGGCGCACACGAAATATAGGCCTACATGGAGCAGTGGAAACTCATGCATATATTTGTATATCTAGTATGCTTCCCTACGCACAGATATTGTCCCGCTTCAAATCTTAGACCTGATATTAAATATAATTTTACTCTCCACATACAATTCTTTACTCTGAAGATATAATCATTCTTTGATCTTAAATGCAATAAACTGCAACGCATTTGTTTTATAAACAACACGCGATACCTTCTTCCTACCTATAGGAAGAAGCTATATGTCCGCCAGAGAGCTGCGCTTCCACTGGTCGCACGATATTAAAGAAGCCGTGATGTACGGCGAACAAAAAGGCATTGGAATAGACTTCGATAAATATGACGTCATAATACTATAGACGACATAGGCCTATCGTTTAGAGATCATCTAGTCTCCATTCATCTAACCGTGTTGCGCCATCTACAACTTAGTTTGCTTCTCTTCCTTGAAACCTGTCGAGGATGATGGATTCCTTTTTTTTCGACTTCCAACGATCAAGACTGCGAACCATCGAGAGAAAAATTATGGTTGCGAAGGGCTCACAATGAATTGACCGTTTTGCCTATTATTATAGTCTTGCTTTATCTATTTAACCGAGTACACCTACACAACTATCGCATCATATGCGTAAGCGTTATAAATCTGCGACCTGACAAAAGTAAGACAATGTTGTCCTTTACTTGACACACCAAGACCATTAACTAGATTATTAAATCCGTGTCCCTAACTGAATGTCAAGGACAGCATGTTGAGTGTAGCCTACTATTACCTGCACTTAGCATTTTGTTTAAGTAGTTTAAACACGGCAATAACTCTCCCATTTAAAGTCCAAAATGCCTAGACCTACAATAAATTCTCATGCTAATTCCCACAATTTATGGAAACCAGTCTACGATACACATTATTCTAGAAAGCGTTTAGTTTACCGAGTTTAGTTTAGTTTACTGAGTTTAGTATACTGAGATTGAGGAAACCTCACTGCTACTGAGCCATAGGCCTATCTAAAAACTGGAAGGCTATATGTCATGTCTGCTGCAAGTGAAGCTGCATTAGTTCCGACAAACCCGAAGAGTTATTGAAAATATTATTGCTAGCTGAAACGAATTGAATGTCCAGAAACTGAAGAGAGAACAAGAGAAAATTACATCATTATGCGATGATGTCATATTGGGATTGTGACTTCAAGCAACTTACGTATATGAAAAAGGCAATCACAACGAGTGAAGTAATCTTAAGCGATTAATTCAATGTAGCTATTCTAGTAATATCAAAACTGCGTATTCGAGGTTACAATGGTGGATGGTAACAGTGGGTCTTACATCGAATTAAATTGTAAAATGGAGTACGCAGTATTTAAATTATTAGCACAAATTAGCCTCGAACTGAAAAACACGAATCGTACACTTTGGTAGATCACGGTTTATTACATTTCGTTACGAACTGAATTACGTTTGGGGTTGGATGGCAGTTTTGAAACGGTGTAGACCTACTTTGACCAAATTAACCCAGGCCGATATTCTTAGATAACGTCGACTCAAAGTAGCGGCGTTATAGAAGTTCTGCATCTGGTGTTTGCACACTCAAGACTGTTTACTGTGTATTTTGTCACACGCATGTAGTGTCGGATAATCGAACTGGGGAAGTGACTCCGTGATTTAGTGTTCCTTGGAGTCTTACTGGTGTTTCCATTGCTGAATCCTACCTCCTGAATTCCATCCGAAAAGCTGAATGATCACAAACAACAGACATCAACTACCTCCGGGCTCATGTATGTTGCACGGCCAGCGGCTATTCCTCCACTATCTGGTCTCCGTGGCAATCGGCTCGGACCTTCACTGGATATCGATCTGACAAATACTCTGATATGAAGCAGCGTTTGTAAATAAGCTGGTGCCCTGCGCATTGCTTTAGGGTAGCGCTTAATTTTGGATTTTACGATGACGATTACGGCCATAGCGTGGGTGTAGTCTTCATGAAATTAGGTCAAATCTTTCGATTAAATATTGTTCACTAATTCGATGAATATGTGGGCCTTCTTCAAACAGATAACGTCAATGCTCTGGCGATGGGCTACATTGCTGAGGAGTTTAATTTGGCCTGGGAAGCACCTTTGACGTTGAGTAGAGTTATGAGGTAAGTATGTTTTATGTAGGCTATGTATGCGTGTAAACATAAATGCATATATATATATATATATATATATATATATATATATATATATATATATATATATATATATATATATATATATATATATATATATATATATATATATATATATATATATATATATATATATATATATATATATATTAGGGTGTGTCTATAATTTGAAGTTTCAAATTTTATATCGGCCAGGTAATTTTTGTGTTCCACCTTGGGAATAATTAACATTTGCCAAATTATATGAAAATTGTAATAGATTTAGAACTTGCGCAAAGCCCGGGAAGAATTGTCACTTAGAAAACAATGTGATACATTGTAAGTTTAAAAAATCGAAGCAATTTCAACACTTAAAAATAAAAAAATCAAGCAAAATCAAACGAAAAACCTTGAGTTCTTTGCCATTTATATTTATTTATTACCTTTTGTGCTTTTGGGAATTTATTTTAGATGGTACTCGACCATATTAAGAACAAAATTGCTACACTTCCTCATTTCGGACCAGGGTTTCATTGAAGAACTGCATGAAAGCCACTCCTTTCTCCGCCACATCGTTCGTCACTCTTAGGGTCCTATATGATGTATTTCGCCTCACTGTATGATTTTTCTGACTCCCATTGTTGCCGGCATTCATAATGAATAGCGTCACCCAACAATCCAATCCAAGGATCAGAAAAAGTTTGGTGGTAGAAGTAGTGAAGAGATGGGGTAGTCCTTTTGTAGGTGGATAATGTATTAGAGGAAGTCTCTGGGGTTCGTAAAGAATTGATCCCTGATTGTTGTGCATGCTGTAGAGTGTAGAGTGTAGACCATGCCCTGTTTTTGCCGACGGTGACTGAATCGTCAAAAGGTCGAGGCAAACCAAAGTCTCCGACAAATACCAAATGTCTCAGGAAACTGCTCTTATAGCGACCTGTGAGACTTCCTTATCTGGGTAAATATGGATTGTCTTCAAGAATTGAAGATCGAATTGACGAACAGGTGAACCAGTAGGTCTACTTCATGTAGGTTGTGGTAACATACCATCCAACCCTCGCGGGGAAATGCCTCTGGGTACCTGGACTGCGTCTTTGTCTTAAATGGCTGTGCGATACCTGGCCTAATCGATTAACGGGCCAGAATTAAAAGTCATGGAAGTGAATGAAGAGTTTCAATTCTGGAGACCTTGCAGAATGATGCAGTTAAAACATCTCATCTAGAACAATTTCAGAAACATAATGTCGACAGGCAAGGTTCAAGAGGTCCATTCCTGATTCAGTTTTCCAAATTGATGGAAAACGGTTGCAAGGCGCCGCCTTGCAAGCCGCGTCAGCCTACTCGATGTGAAATGTGTCGAACACATGACCACGGTTCTGTCTTTCAAACCCCAACTTCTGATCTCGGCCAAACACCCATCTACCATGACGGCAGCAGTCCCAGACTGGAGTCTGGGAATGGCCAATAACTTGCTCACATACTTACCAGATACCGGTATAATCTGGCATGATCTTGCCGACCCAGTGGATAGTTTGGGAACCTTTGGATCGAAACCTTGTCCTTTCTCACGCTGTATTTTCAAAAACTGCCGATTCCCTTCTGTCTTGCTTATGGTCATGGCATCTTGATGCGAATTATTAAAGAGATCCTGCAAGGAATCCTTGAAGCATCGCACTTTCCCTCTTCAGTTTCAGGCTTTCTCGAAATACATTTCTTGATGTTTTGCCACTCCTTACGAAGCTTATCCCAAACATTCTTCCTATGCCTCGTTGGAATCCGTGCTCTTTCCGAAATTGAAAGAGCAATGTCATCCACACTCTAATTCCTTTGTGTGCGAAAATTGAACAACACCCTGAGAGTTTCTCCTCGTGTAGGTACCCTTGGTAGTTAACCGAAGTAATCTTCGTTACTCCTAATCAACCAAATCTAAGTCTTTTTCTATTCAATTTTGACACGTCACATGCGCAATAACACATTAATTTAACATAATAATTAATAACTATAAGAAGAAGATCGAAAGCATGAAGAACAGTCATCGTGCTATCAAAATTTTCTTCCATAACGAGGAAGGTCACCGGGTCCTAATTTCGGTCGCCTGGCGCAAGTTCTAAATGCTCAGCTATCAAGTAATAATTTCGGATATAGAGTTTATATGTGAATATGCATAATATTTCTACCTGGCCGTTAAAACATCGTTGCGTTGAAAATATCACGTGTACCATAAAAACACCCATATATATATATATATATATATATATATATATATATATATATATATATATTCATACATACACTTATATATTTATATATGTATAGTACACGTGGACCATTTACCTGACAATCCACTCTTGTAGATATATCTTGTTCAGTTTGATATGATTCCCATTTATCTGTTCTTTTCAATTAACGTTCCATTACAGCCACCACCCTTCATATAAGAGAGCTGTAGTGACATGGTCTTAGCCACACAGTTATCATTCTAACCACTCAGAAAATATTATCTAACTGAAAATGTCACAGGACAGGGACACATCAGAGAATCATTTAAAACTGGAAGGAGATAAAGAGTGGATTGTCTATTTTTTGTTGTCTTTTGAAGCTCTTTGCTTGAGTTGTTTTAACCTTGTGTTCCTGGCCTGTGACATTTTCAGGTGTATAATATTTCTGCTATGGGGATGTTTTTGGACCTGAATAGTGCTGAACGTTAGGATTGTTTCCTGTTTATGATTTTGCCCTTTTAAGTTCTTTGCTTGAGTTGTTTTAACCTTCTATTCCAGTACTGTCACATTTTCAGTTAGGTAATGTTTTCTGACTGGATGACTTGTATTCCTGTCCTGTGCCTTTTCAGTTAGGTAATGTTTTCTGACTGGGTTAGATTGATAGCTCTTGTTTGAAACTGTTAAAACGTTGTTTCAAACTGTTTTAACATTATATTTTGTGCTGTGACATTTGAATTTAGGTAATGTTTTCTGACTGTGATAGATTGATAGCTCCCATTTCATACTGTATTAACCTTGTATTTTTGTACTGTAACATTTTCAGTTAGGTTATGTTTTCTGACTGGGTTAGATTGATAACTCTTTTTTTAAACTGTTTTAACTTTGTATTTTTGTACTGTGACATTTTCAGTTAGGTTATGTTTTCTGACTGGGTTAGATTGATGGCTCTTTTTTTAGACTGCTTTAACTTTGTATTTTTGTACTGTGACATTTTCAGTTAGGTTATGTTTTCTGACTGGGTTAGATTGATAGCTCTTTTTTAAAACCGTTTTAACTTTTAATTTTTGTACTGTGACATTTTCTGTTAGGTATTGTTTTTTGACTGGGTTAGATGATAGATGCTTTTCAAACTGTTTTAACTTTGTATTTTTGTACTGTGACATTTTCAGTTAGGTTTTGTTTTCTGACTCGGTTAGATTGATAGCTGTTTTTTTAACTGTTTTAACTTCGTATTTTTGTATTGTGACATTTCTAGTTATATTAATAGCTCCCATTTCATACTGTATTAACTTTGTATTTTTGTACTGTGACATTTTCACTTATGTATCGTTTTCTGACTGGGTTAGATTGATAGCTCTTTTTTTAAACTGTTTTAAATTTGTATTTTTGTACTGTGACATTTTTGGTTAGGTATTGTTTTTTGACTGGGATAGATGTTTTTTAAACTGTTTTAACTTTGTATTTTTGTACTGTGACATTTTCAGTTAGGTTTTGTTTTCAGACTGGTTTAGATTGATAGCTCTTTTTGACTGTATTTACTTTGTTTTTTTTGTATTGTGACATTTTCACATTTTCACAGTTTCAGACAGGGTTAGATTGAGAGCACTTTTTTTGAAACTTCTAACTTTGTATTTTTGTACTGTGACATTTTCAGTTAGGTTACGTTTATTGAATGGATTAGATTGATCTCTCTTTTTTTAACTGTATTAATTTTGTATTTTTGTACTGTAACATTTTCTGTTAGGTAATGTTTCCTTACTGGGTTAGATTGATAGACTTTTTTTAACTGTATTAGTTTTGTATTTTTGTACTGTGACATTTTAAGTTAGGTTATGTTTTCTGACTGGGTTCGATTGATCGCTGTTTTTTAACTGTATTAACTTGGCATATTTGTACTGTGACATTTTCAGTTAGGTTAGCTCTTTCTTTACCTGTTTTCACTTTGTATTTTTGAACTGCGACATTTTCAGTTAGGTTATGTTTTCTGACTGGGTTAGATTGATAGCTTTTTTTTACCTGTTTTAACTTTGTATTTTTGAACTGTGACATTTTCAGTTAGGTTTTGTTTTCACACTGGGTTATATTGATAGCTCTTTTTTTAAGTGTTTTTACTTTGCATTTCTGTACTGTGACATTTTCTGTTAGGTAATGTTTTCTTACTGGGTTCGATTGGTAGCTCTTTTTTTAAACTGTTCTGGCTTTTTTTTTTGTACTGTGACATTTTCAGTTACGTTATGTTTTCTGACTCGGTTAGATTGATAGCTCTTTTTTGAAACTGGTTTAACTTTGTATTTTTGTGCTGTGACATTTCTAGTTATATTGATAGTTCTTTTTTGAAACTGTTTTATCTTTGTATTTTAATACTGTGACATTTTCAGTTATGTATCGTTTTCTGACTGTGTTATATTGATAGCTCTTTCTTGAAACTGTTTTAACTTTGTATTTTTGTACTGTGATATTTTCTGTTAGGTAATGTTTCTGACTGGGTTAGATTGATAGATGTTTTTTAAAACTGTTTTAACTTTGGATTTTGTACTGTGACATTTTCAGTTATGTATCGTTTTCTGACTGGGTTATATTGATAGCTCTTTTTTTAAACTGTTTTAACTTTGTATTTTTGTATTGTGACATTTACAGTTAGGTTTTGATTTCAGACTGGGTTAGATTGATAGCTCTTTTTTGAAATTATTTTAACTTTGTATTTTTGTACTGTGACATTTTCAGTTATGTTATGTTTTCTGACTCGATAGCTCTTTTTTAAAACTGTTTTAACTTTGTATTTGTGTACTGTGACATTTCTAGTTATATTGATAGCTTTTGTTACTGTGACATTTTCAGTTATGTTATGTTTTCTGACTCGATAGCTCTTTTTTAAAACTGTTTTAACTTTGTATTTCTGTACTGTGACATTTCTAGTTATATTGATAGGTCTTGTTTGAAACTGTTTTAATTTTGTATTTTTGTACTGTGACATTTTCAGTTATGTATCGTTTTCTGACTGGGTTAGATTGGTGGCTCTTTTTTGAAACTCTTTTAACTTTGTATTTTTGTACTGTGACATTTTCAGTTAGGTATCGTTTCTGACTGGGTTCGATTGCTGGCTCTTTTTTGCACTGTTTGGCTTTGTATTTTTGTAGTGTGACTTTTCAGTTAGGTTTTGTTTCTGACTGGGTTCGATTGATAGCTCTTTTTAGATGTATTAACTTTTCATATTTGTAGTGTTACATTTTCAGTTAGGTTAGCTCTTTTTTTACCTGTTCTAACTTTGTATTTTTGTACTGTGACTTTTCGGTTAGGCTTTGTTTTCTGACTGGGTTCGATTGATGGCTCTTTTTTTAAACTGCTTAACTTTGTATTTTTGTACTCTGACATTTTTAGCTAGATTGATAGCTCTTTTAAAGCTGTTTTAACTTTGTATTTTTGTACTGTGACATTTTCAGTTATGTTATGTTTTCTGTCTGGGTTAGATTGATTGCTCTTTTTGAAACTGTTTTGACTTTGTATTTTTGTACTGTGACATTTTCAGTTAGGTAATTTTTTGTTGCTGGGTTAGATTGGTAGCTCTTTTTTAAGCTGTATTAACTTTGTATTTTTGTACTGTGACATTTTCAGTTTGGTTATGTCTTCTGACTGGGTTAGATTGGTAGCTCTTTTTTAAGCTGTTTTAACTTTGGATTTTGTACTGTGATATTTTCTGCTAGGTAATGTTTTCTTACTGGGTTAGATTGATAGTTCTTTTTTTAACTATTAATTTTGTATTTTTGTTCTGTTTCATTTTCCGTTAGGTAATGTTTTCTTATTGGGTTAGATTGATTGCTCTTTTTTAACTGTATTAACTTTGTATATTTGTACTGTGACATTTTCAGTTAGGTTAGCTCTTTCTTTACCTGTTTTAACTTTGTATTTTTGAACTGCGACATTTTCAGTTAGGTTATGTTTTCTGACTGGGTTAGATTGATAGCTTTTTACCTGTTTTAACTTTGTATTTTTGTACTGTGACATTTTCAGTTAGGTTTTGTTTTCAGAGGGGGTTAGATTGATTGCTTTTTTAAAGGGTTTTAACTTTGTTTTTTTGTACTGTGACATTTTCTGTTAGGTAATGTTTTCTTACTGGGTTCGATTGATAGCTCTTTTTTTAAACTGTTCTGGCTTTGTATTTTTGTACTGTTACTTTTCAGTTAGGTTTTGTTTTGTGACTGGGTTCGATTCATAGCTCTTTTTAAATGTATTAACTTTGTATTTTTGTACTGTGACATTTTCAGTTAGGTTTTGTTGTGTGACTGGGTTCGATTGACGGCTCTTTTTTTAAACTGTTTTAACTTTGTATTTTTGTACTGTGACATTTCTAGTTATATTGATAGCTCTGTTTTGAAACTATTTTAACCTTGTATTTTTGTACTGTGACATTTTCAGTTATGTTATGTTTTCTGACTCGGTTAGATTGATGGCTCTTTTTTGAAACTGTTTTAACTTTGTATTTTTGTGCTGTGACATTTCTAGTTATAATGATAGTTCTTTTTTGAAACTGTTTTAACTTTGTATTTTAATACTGTGACATTTTCAGTTATGTATCGTTTTCTAACTGGGTTATATTGATAGCTCTTTTTTGAAACTGTTTTAACTTTGTATTTTTGTACTGTGACATTTTCAGTTAAGTTATGTCTTCTGACCGGGTTAGATTGATAGTTCTTTTTTTAAACTGTTTTAACTTTGTATTTTTGTACTGTGATATTTTCTGTTAGGTAATTTTTCTGACTGGGTTAGATTGATATTTGTTTTTTTAAACTGTTTTAACTTTGGATTTTGTACTGTGACATTTTCAGTTAGGTTTTGTTTTCAGACTGGGTTTGATACCTTTTTTAACTGTTTTAGCTTTGTATTTTTGTATTGTGACATTTTCAGTTAGGTTTTGTTTTCAGACTGGGTTAGATTGTTAGCTCTTTTTTTAAAACTGTTTTAACTTTGTATTTCTGTACTGTGACATTTCTAGTTATATTGATAGCTCTTGTTTGAAACTGTTTTAATTTTGTATTTTTGTTCTGTGACATTTTCAGTTATGTATCGTTTTCTGACTGGGTTAGATTGATGGCTCTTTTTTGAAACTCTTTTAACTTTGTATTTTTGTACTGTGACATTTTCAGTTAGGTATCGTTTCTGACTGGGTTCGATTGCTGGCTCTTTTTTGCACTGTTTGGCTTTGTATTTTTGTAGTGTGACTTTTCAGTTAGGTTTTGTTTCTGACTGGGTTCGATTGATAGCTCTTTTTAGATGTATTAACTTTTCATATTTGTAGTGTGGCATTTTCAGTTAGGTTAGCTCTTTTTTTACCTGTTCTAACTTTGTATTTTTGTACTGTGACTTCTCGGTTAGGTTTTGTTTTCTGACTGGGTTCTATTGGTGGCTCTTTTTTTAAACTGCTTAGCTTTGTATTTTTGTGCTGTGACATTTTCAGTTGTGTTATGTTTTCTGCCTGGGTTAGATTGATTGCTCTTTTTGAAACCGTTTTGACTTTGTATTTTGTACTGTGACATTTTTAGTTAGGTAATTTTTTGTTGATGGGTTAGATTGGTAGCTCTTATTTAAGCTGTATTAACTTTGTATTTTTGTACTGTGACATTTTCAGTTTGGTTATGTCTTAGATTGGTAGCTCTTTTTTAAGCTGTTTTAACTTTGGATTTTGTACTGTGATATTTTCTGCTAGGTAATGTTTTCTTACTGGGTTAGATTGATTGCTCTTTTTTAACTGTATTAACTTTGTATATTTGTACTGTGACATTTTCAGTTAGGTTAGCTCTTTCTTTACCTGTTTTCACTTTGTATTTTTGAACTGCGACATTTTCAGTTAGGTTATGTTTTCTGACTGGGTTAGATTGATAGCTTTTTTACCTGTTTTAACTTTGTATTTTTGTACTGTGACATTTTCAGTTAGGTTTTGTTTTCAGACGGGGTTAGATTGATTGCTTTTTTAAGTGTTTTAACTTTGTTTTTTTTGTACTGTGACATATTCTGTTAGGTAATGTTTTCTTACTGGGTTCGATTGATTGCTCTTTTTTAATCTGTTCTGGCTTTGTATTTTTTTACTGTGACTTTTCAGTTAGGTTTTGTTTTCTGACTGGGTTCGATTGATATCTCTTTTTAAATGTATTAACTTTGTATTTTTGTACTGTGACATTTTCAGTTAGGTTTTGTTGTGTGACTGGGTTCGATTGACGGCACTTTTTTAAACTGTTTTAACTTTGTATTTTTGTTCTTTGACATTCCTAGCTATCTCTATTGATAGCTCTTTTTTGAAACTATTTTAACTTTGTATTTTGTACTGTGACATTTCTAGTTGTATTCATAGCTCTTTTTTAGACTATTTTAACTTTGTATTTTTGGGCTGTGACATTTTCAGTTGTGTATCGTTTTCTGACTGGGTTAGATTGATAGCTTTTTTTTAAACTTTTAACTTTGTATTTGTGTACTGTGACATTTTCAGGTAGGTTATGTCTTCTGACTGGGTTAGATTGATAGTTCTTTTTTTAAACTGTTTTAACTTTGTATTTTTGTACTGTGACATTTTCTGTTAGGTGTTGTTTTCTGACTGGGTTAGACTGATAGATGTTTTTAAACTGTTTTAATTTTGTATTTTTGTACTGTGACATTTTCAGTTAGGTTTTTGTTTTCAGACTGGTTTAGATTGATAGCTCTTTTTTAACTGTATTTACTTTGTTTTTTTTGTACTGTGACATTTTTAGTTACGTATCTTTTCTGACTGGGTTCGATTGTTGGCTCTTTTTTTACACTGTTTGGCTTTGTATTTTTGTACAGTGACTTTTCAGTTAAATTTTGTTTCTGACTGGGTTCGATTGATAGCTCGTTTTAGTTGTATTAACTTTGCATATTTGTAGTGTGACATTTTCAGTTAGGTTAGCTCTTTTTTTACCTGTTTTTACTTTGTATTTTTGTACTGTGACATTTTCAGTGAGGTTTTGTTTTCAGACGGGGTTAGATTGATTGCTTTTTTAAAGTGTTTTAACTTTGTTTTTTTGTTATGTGACGTTTTCTGTTAGGTAATGTTTTCTTACTGGGTTCGATTGATAGCTCTTTTTTTAAACTGTTTTAACTTTGTATTTTTGTACTGTGACATTTCTAGTTGTATTGATAGCTCTTTTTTGAGACTATTTTAACTTTGTATTTTTGTGCTGTGACATTTTCAGTTATGTATCGTTTTCTGACTGGGTTAGATTGATAGCTCTTTTTTGAAACTGTTTTAACTTTGTATTTGTGTACTGTGACATTTTCAGTTAGGTTATGTCTTCTGACTGGGTTAGATTGATAGTTTTTTTTAACTGTTTTAACTTTGTATTTTTGTACTGTGACATTTTCTGTTAGGTGATGTTTTCTGACTGGGTTAGATTGATAGATGTTTTTAAACTGTTTTAATTTTGGATTTTTATACTGTGACATTTTCAGTTAGGTTTTGTTTTCAGACTGGGTTAGATTGATAGCTCTTTTTTAACTGTATTTACTTTGTTTTTTTTGTACTGTGACATTTTCAGTTAGGCTTTGTTTCTGACTGGGTTCGATTGATAGCTCGTTTTAGATGTATTAACTTTGCATATTTGTAGTGTGACATTTTCAGTTAGGTTAGCTCTTTTTTTTTACCTTTTTTAAGTTTGTATTTTTGTGCTGTGACTTTTCAGTTAGGTTATGTCTTCTGACTGGATTAGATTGATAGCTCTTTTTTAAACTTTTTTAACTTTGTATTTTTGTACTGTGACTGGGTTAGATTGATTGCTGTTTTTTTTAAGTGTTTTAACTTTGTATTTTTGTACTGTGACATTTTCTGTTAGGTAATGTTTTCTTACTGGGTTCGATTGATAGCTCTTTTTTTAAACTGTTCCGGCTTTTGTATTTTTGTACTGTGACTTTTCAGTTAGGTAATGTTTTCTGACTGGGTTAGATTGATAGCTCTTTTTTAAAACTGTTTTAGCGTTGTATTTTTGTACTGTGACATATTCAGTTAGATTATGTTTTCTGAGTGTGTTAGATTTATGGCTCTTTTTTTAAACTGTTTTAACTTTATATTTTGTGCTGTGACAGTTTCAGTTAGGTAATGTTTCTGACTGGGTTAGATTGATAGCTTTTTTACCTGTTTTAACTTTGTATTTTTGTACTGTGACATTTTCAGTTAGGTTTTGTTTTCAGACGGGGTTAGATTGATTGCTTTTTTAAGTGTTTTAACTTTGTTTTTTTGTACTGTGACATATTCTGTTAGGTAATGTTTTCTTACTGGGTTCGATTGATTGCTCTTTTTTAAACTGTTCTGGCTTTGTATTTTTTTACTGTGACTTTTCAGTTAGGTTTTGTTTTCTGACTGGGTTCGATTGATATCTCTTTTTAAATGTATTAACTTTGTATTTTTGTGCTGTGACTTTTCAGTTAGGTTATGTCTTCTGACTGGATTAGATTGATAGCTCTTTTTTAAACTTTTTTAACTTTGTATTTTTGTACTGTGACTGGGTTAGATTGATTGCTGTTTTTTTTAAGTGTTTTAACTTTGTATTTTTGTACTGTGACATTTTCTGTTAGGTAATGTTTTCTTACTGGGTTCGATTGATAGCTCTTTGTTTAAACTGTTCCGGCTTTTGTATTTTTGTACTGTGACTTTTCAGGTAGGTAATGTTTTCTGACTGGGTTCGATTGATAGCTCTTTTTTAAAACTTTTTTAGCGTTGTATTTTTGTACTGTGACATATTCAGTTAGATTATGTTTTCTGAGTGTGTTGGATTTATGGCTCTTTTTTTAAACTGTTTTAACTTTATATTTTGTGCTGTGACAGTTTCAGTTAGGTAATGTTTCTGACTGGGTTAGATTGATAGCTCTTTTTTTAAACTGTTTTAGCTTTGTATTTTTGAACTGTGACATTTTTAGTTAGGTTATGTTTTCTGACTGGGTTAGATTGATAGCTTTTTTAAAACTGTTTTAACTTTGTATTTTTGTACTGTGACATTTTCAGTTAGGTTATGTTTTCTGAGTGTATTGGATTTATGGCTCTTTTTTTAACTGTTTTAACTTTATATTTTGTACTGTGACATTTTCAGTTAGGTTATGTTTTCTGACTGGGATAGATTGATAGCTCTTTTTTTAAACTGTTTTAACTTTGTATTTTTGTACTGTGACATTTTCAGTAAGGTAATCTTTTCTGACTGGGTTAGATTGATAGCTCTTTTTTTAAACTGTTTTAACTTTGTATTTTTGTACTGTGACATTTTCAGTAAGGTAATCTTTTCTGACTGAGTTAGATTGATAGCTCTTTTTTTAAACTGTTTTAACTTTGTATTTTTGTACTGTGACATTTTCAGTAAGGTAATCTTTTCTGACTGGGTTGGATTGAGATCTGTGTGACTGAAGACCATAATCAGCACAATTATCTCTATTATCTCTATTTTCCTTCACACCATCTTCTCTCTACCTACTTCCACTTTCACACAATTTCCTCTCTGTTCTTGTGCTTTCAAGCAATCACCTCTATTTCTTTATTCACTCACTTGGTTGGTGCCCTGTGCTTGGCCTTCGAGTGGTGCTTTAGAAATGTAGAGTTCACAATTACGATTACAGATCAATAGGTGTATTTAGTAAACCAACTGACCTTGGTGGACTACACGTACATTAGCCACGAAATGTCATTACTTGATATCCAAAATATTATAGATCAGACAAAATGCACAAGGTCTGAAGCATTCATTCTCACACCAGCACAATTCTTAGCCTGTAGGTCCTTGTAGAAGATGGTGCTACACCTTGGGTAAGCTGTAAACATACAGGGTGCCTATGAAGCAATGGTCAGAAGCGTTTGATTGTAATGCCCGTGTTCTAGACACCAGCAACTCAGCCTACAATTAAGGCAGAAATCAAAGCCGCTAAGTATACCTTATATAGACAAAGTGACGTATTACTTAACTGGCTCGGAATGAAGGAAAGAAGAAGTAAGCTCCACTCAAGCAGTATTCGCTGTTCACGTGTAAAACATGAGGTCACCTGCTTCAGACTCTCAGCCACCATCACCCGGTTCTCACGTCTGATAGTCAGATGGTGCTGTGACTTCTGCAAAGCCAAGGAACATCTGCCGTGGAAGGTCCATGCCATGAATACTGTTCACAAGACCAGCATTTCGACATCTACAAGGTCATACACGCACACATCGACAACATAGATAAAACACATTAACATATAATTTTTACATCTAAAACTGCTTCTACAATAAACATTTTTCAATTTCTTAGTGCAATGTAATTTTAGAGGAGTTCTGTGGTAAATTATGGGCAGAAAGGTAAACACCACCACCCTCTAATAATAGCAAAAATGCAGACATTTGCACATTTTATTGAAGTTGAGGAATAGTCAGTCATACATCTCACAAGCTGTGACCTAATTACAGTTTATACATCCTCAGGAATCATGCAGCAGGGTTATCACGGGTTGTCATCAACCTGTGACATGAACTCCATCTTTCTTCAATGTGCCTTTTCCATAATAATTTTTTTAAACTGTTGTTTTGTGTCCTCAGGTTAG
Source organism: Allolobophora icterica (assembly GCA_963556255.1). NCBI lineage: Eukaryota > Metazoa > Annelida > Clitellata > Crassiclitellata > Lumbricidae > Allolobophora > Allolobophora icterica. The sequence continues at coordinate 100,103,752 of OY744602.1, read as the reverse complement.
GAGTGCCTGTGAGGAGTCTCTCTTCAAGAGGCACTATATAAATTTGCAATTATTACTTATAGTTACTAAAAACTATAGTAGGCCTACAAATTTTTATACCTGTAATAATAAAATTCAAGTTGACTGGTTTGATCTAATGCAAGTCCATCATTGTTTCAATTCTTAAAAGAATCTACGCAATCAACAATTTTTTGGGAGAAAACCATCTATGAATATTCAAAACATGTTTAGCCATAATGTGATGTTTCAAAACAATGTCGCACACGGTAATTTTCATTCCGCCTCTTAGATATAGCTGCTATAGCTCATGTTTTTGTCTCCAACTCCCGGATCTCCTCAGTCACCACTCTAGTCCGCATCTCCTAAAGACCTAAACAGATGCGCGAACTGAACATGTTCCGCTTGATAACATAGGCCTCTATCACTAGCAGTATAAACAAATACCTTTCTAACAGTTAAAAACTTTCCCCTTCTCTTCAAACAACCGCAAGCTATCGCACCTGACTCCAGAAACCATTACCTATAAAGTTTGCCTATTACAACGACGACTGGCGTCTCCGCGTTTGGCGCGCATGAACTGTACAAATGACTTTTCAGTGGCGATGAAAATAAGAATAATTCCCAGCAACGGCTACTTTTACATGACTATACCATATTACACTTCTACGACTCCCTAAAATGCACAATTAATGCGATGTTAGATTTAACAAGTTGTGCATTTCAAAGCATAGGCTATATATTACCGTAGGCCCTATTTAAAAAAATTCTAGTGACGTAAAAACGGTATTCGTAGATCAGGGCGCCATTGTGCGAATACTGCATGAGCCAAAGATGTTATCCTCCCTGTTAAAATCTTTGGCATGAGCCTTTAAATATATTAATTTCGTTTACTGTGAATCAAAAGTTGACAAACCGCAACTTCTTACAGAAAGACTATAGGCCTACTACAAAAAACATTAGTCTAGATTATGAAATGAAAATGAGAGGTAAAGAATTACTTAGATCTTGGAACAAGTCGAAACAAGACTCTGTTTGGCCTAGGCCCCTAATTTGTAAATGTATTGTAGCCTAAATAACCGAAATTTCTCAAAGCCATGCAAAAGCTGAATCAGACCAGCTTAATTGTTCACATTTCATCAAAGCCAGGTTGTCGTCGCTTAACCATGCAAATCGGACCATACATCGTCCTTAATTAATCGTCTACCGATTTCAGTCAGTCTATTAGGCCTAAGACCACAGATTAATTAAGGCACGAACACTTACATTTCCTCGTCAGTGTCCTCAGCCAGTCCAGGATCCGACCTCGCAACGTTCGAACTCCTTTTCCAAGCCACCCAGCATCGATGCAAGTCCGGCACGGACTTCGTCTTCTACGACTTTCTCCGCCAGAAGTCGTCTCTTGGTCAAAAAACCTTCAAGGTCGTTCTGTACAAATGCAACGACACAGACTAACACAACCTGGGTGCCGCGGTACCCGAGAGTGCCGTGAACCTGCTCTTTTATGCAGGGGCGTCTACACCATAGAAACCTTGGAGCAAATGCTCCATCCAAGAAATAGGGGGGATCTGTCAGTGTGTTTGCCACCATTTTAGGGGGGGGAGGAACGGGAAGGGGGGAAGAAGAGGAAGAAAAGGGACGTTGCTCCAATGACTTAGGGGGGATAGATGCCCCTGCTGGTATGCCGCGGTTAAATAATAATTATCTGCTCAGTTTTTCTTGAAAAAAATGTGGAAAACTAGGCTACTGATTATTACTATACTGACATAGGCCTATAGCTAAGCTTACAACTTAATTTAGTGCAGAAATAATCGCCACACTGCGGTTGAATACACAAGGAACGTTGCTGGTCATTAAAATAAAGAACTAACTCGAATAAAAAATAATTAAAATTAAGACCTGATCTCCTCCGTCATCATTTTAGTCCGCATTTTCTATCCTGTTTATCTTTCAACCTAACGCGTTTTAAACGACGTCTATTGCATGACAGCACGATCGATGGAAGTTGGTAGACCTAAAATCAGATATTTGATGGCAATTGTGTTGGCTTACCGGAATATCCTCGGCGCAGTGAGGTTCCGCAGCCAACACAGCAGGAAATGTATCAAACGCTCCTCGAATTCAAGAAATATTCATAGGCCTACATGTTTGACCAAAGCGCAGTCACTAGCACAAAATGAAGATAATTTGGAACGTTTAAGACAATCCATCAGCGGATGACGTCGAAAACCAATTAATGGTCTATGACGTCATAATTTTATGTCTCACATCATTGATACGTCATCAACATATATTTCGTTAAGATTAATTTTGCAGCGCTGTTATTGCCAGACCTATAATAATAATGATAACAGTACTGACATAGGCCCCTTAGGGCCTATTATATAATAATACTACTACTACTACTACTACTACTACTACTACAACTACTACTACTACTAATGATGATGATGATGATGATGATGATGATGATGATGATGATGATGATGATGATGATGATGATGATGATGATGATGATGATGATGATGATGATGATGATGATGATGATGATGATGATGATGATGATGATGATGATGATGATGATGATGATGATGATGATGATGATGATGATGATGATGATGATGATGATGATGATGATGATGATGATGATGATGATGATGATGATGATGATGTCCTTATCGTTCCACAAAATATCCTCACCAGTGGAAATTTCTAATAAAAATCCCCTGTGGGTCGGACAGTTGAACCAATTGTAACGTGTATTTAACGTGTATTTAATGCCTCCTTCTTAAACGACTGTCTACTTGGTTTGGCGTCTCTGGCACTGCTCTACTCTGGTTCCAGTCCTACTTGTCTTCCCGATCCTTCTCTGTTAAAGCCTAAAGCCACTGCTCGCAACCCCTCCCTCTATCCTGTGGTGTCCCTGAAGGCTCTGTCCTGGGTCTACTCCTCTTCATCCTTTATAACCACACCTTTAAGCCATCTCATAATCTCATCTCATCTCTGTTGACCACCATCTTTGCGCAGATGACACCCAACGATACACATCCTTTTCCCCAAGCTCTTTTTCCACCTCCATCACACAATTACTCAAAGTAACCTTATCTCACAGTGGATGTCATCCAATCTTCTCTGCCTTAACCTTTCCAAAACTGAAATAATCATCATAGGTCTTCCTGACCAAACCAAGAAAATCCCTGACCCTTCCATGCACCGATCTACTGACTCGTCTTCCCTTACCTTCACCTCTGACTCCCCTGTCCGCAATCTTGGTATTCCTTTGATCCACATCTCTCTTTCTCTAACCGCATCTCCAACCTCTCGCGTTCCTGCTTCATGCACAGTCGTGACCTTCGACGCATCCGGCCTATGCTTGACCTTAAAACTGCCTCCACCATTGCTACCTCCATTGTTCATTCAAAGCTTGATTATTGCAATTCCCTCTTCCTCAACCTTAAATCCACCCAAATCAAGCGTTTGCACCGTATTCTTAACTCATTAGCCAAAGCTGTCACTAGAACGCCCAAACGTCATCCCATCCTCAAATCACTTCATTGGCTAAAAATCCCAGAGTGAATTCACTTCAAAGTCCTATCACTAACCTACAACTCCCTACAATATTCCCAACCCGAATACCTCCGTGATCTCTTCACCATCCAGGAAACCTGCTCCACCCGATCCTCCTCATATTTCAGTCTTTCTCGACCTCCAGTCGCTACTCATCTCAAGTTCTCCAACCGTACCACATCCAACACAGCATCACGCCTCTGGAATGATCTCCCTCTGAATTCCGCAGATTCTCCATTCCGCCATCATCACAGCAACCTGCCCTCCATCCTCCTCCTAATGTTCCTCTATCACCTCCGGGCTTTCCATTCAAAACTGTGTAGGCCTAGTGAAATAAACTGTTCGTAAGTTTCTTGAATTTTTGTCTATTGAGAATCTGTCATGGAGCCGACATTCTGATGTAGTAGATGCATACCCCTAAGCCGCCGCCGTTAGCCGCCGAGCCGAAAAAATGTCTGCAAGCCGATAAACCGCCGGAAATTTTACGGCTTAGCCGAAAAACCGCCGACAGTTATTTCACGACTAGCCGCCGGAAAAAAGTTCGGCTAGAACATACACACAGTTGTGATTATAAAGTTTCCACGCTGGCTTGCTAAGTTGTACTTAGTGTTCAATGAGCGGTAAGTGCTGACGTCAGTCACATGGCCGTCTCATCGTCTATTGTAAGGGCCCTGTCCAGGCTGTCCTATAGTTGCATATATTCCGAGTTCTACTTCCGGTTTTATATTCAAAGTTAAATATTTCTAATTATATCTCATGCACACTAGCTCTTACTACTCTGCTTCAAAAGCGGCTGCAGTCTATTGCCAGAATTTTCACTTTTTTGTTTCTGTGTATCTGTTTCTTTTTTCTCTCGCTATGCGGCTAGGCCTACACCTATTAAAGCATGTCTGGTAGCCCTATTATTTTGTGGTTCTAACTTCCAATCAGTTTTACATACTCGTAAATCGTAATTGAATGTGAACTCGATGCAATGTACGTATGTGAACTGAAAACATGAAATGTCCGCTTATTTCTTAACATAATTATTTGAATTTATTTCTAAAATTATTTTCAGACTGAGTGAATATTGCCCACCTTTCGATTTAAAAGCAGTCCCTAGTGTATATTGTATTACTGCGTTAATGATTGATGCACTTATAGTCGAGAAAGGTAGTTTACGCGCTTAAAGAGCGTAAGCTACCTTTTTCGGCTAGCCGTAAACATTTACGGCTAGCCGAAAAGGTAGTTTACGCTCTTTTACGGCTAGCCGAAAAACCAGCCGTAAATTTGCTCAAGCCAGCCGTTAACCAGGAAAATTACGGCTTAGGGGTATAAGTAGATGTGAAGCTTGAATTCGATAATGAGCAATCAACAAAGTTTAACGTGTTTGAATTTCTGTTCGAGATGATCCCAGAAAGGATTGTGCAGATTAATTCTGAAGTGTTCATCTAGGCCTACACTTTGTGATGGTGCATTTGCACGCTGAGGCCGCTTGCCCGAGCCAAGCACTCTAGGCATCCGTACGTCAACGTCTAATCTTGATGCTAAATCAGTAGCCATGTCATATAACTGGGTGAAGGAATCCTGTCGCTTGGTTTGCAGTTGATGAACCGCTGTAAATAATTACGTCACTGACGTACATGCTTGTACTACTATGTTTAGTAGGTTACCGTACTTAGCCTACTAATTCACTAGATGGTGTTAGACTGTGAGTTTACCTAAGTTATTAATTATAATTTTATAACTTAATAATATATCACTTTTTAGTTGTATTTTTAATTTCTTAGCCGTTCAGCGCTGTACGCACTTGCGTAAGTGCGTACGCCTCGAGGCGCCCCTGGGCAATGCTCTATTGTTATTGACTTGATAACAGTTGTTTATAATATGATGTTGTATATACACCGGAGTGGGCAGTGGCGGCGATCTTGCTTGACAGGTGGGGGACACTTTAGAAATGATCTGGTCAAAGAAAGAGTTTTCACCTGTACTGGTCAAAAAAGAGGTCAAAAAATTTTTGCTGACCTTTTTCCAGTGTTTCTTAAAAATTTCGGGGGATAAAATGTATGGTGTGTCCCCCACTCTAATAGGTGGGGGTCTTGTCCCCATCAACCCCCCGGATCGCCGCCCATGGGAGTGGGTCTTGCAGTCGGTAAAACTAAAGACTATAGGGGGCCTACTTACTTACTTACTTGCTGGGATGGCGCTTCAGACAGTAATAACAGCGAGCCTTCTGTAAAAGTGTGTTCTTAATAATAATAATAATAATAATAATAATAATAATAATAATAATAATAATAATAATAATAATAATAATAATAATAATAATAATAATATTAATAATTTTTCCGGAAAAAACAACTAATTTAATCTCTAAGACCCTGAGGGAACGAAGTACCTCAGGGCAAAAAATAATAATAATAATAATAATTATTATTATTATTATTGTTATTATTATTATTATTATTATTATTATTATTATTATTATTATTATTATTATTATTATTATTATTATTATTATTATTATTATTATTATTATTACGTGGCGCGTTGGTCGCAGCTTTATCGAGCTATCCATCTCTTTGTTCCATTGGCATTTGAAAACCATTGCCCGTAACGGCAATATGTTACTATCAACAATTATTATTAGGCTACCACCGGACACGCATTCTTCCCTAGACATCTCTGACAGCTGCTCTGAAACGACGCATCGTTTGTGATCATGCTATTGCCATGCGCTTATCTTAAGAGTAGCGCTTTAGAATTTTGGAGTTTACTTTCACGATTACAGCCATATGGGCTGTATCAATTTACCTAAAGCCGAAGCTGAAACTCTATGCTAATTCGCTTGTTTTGAACCTTCTAATGCTCTCCGGTCAGTGCTGTCATTATAATGTATGGTCTGGTAAGGGACTAAGAAAGTCCATGTGGGTGACACCATGACTTACCGCACTGGGTGAAACCAACCCTAGTAACGCCGCTGTATCAAATTCTACTAGGGTTGGTTTCACCCAGTAACGCCGCTGTATCAAATTCTACTAGGGTTGGTTTCACCCAGTGCGGTAAGTCATGGTGTCACCCACATGGACTTTCTTAGTCCCTTACCAGACCATACATTATAATGACAGCACTGACCGGAGAGCATTAGAAGGTTCAAAACAAGCGAATTAGCATAGAGTTTCAGCTTCGGCTTTAGGTAAATTGATACTGACACAGTACAAGTAGGCAGATATGTATTTTAAAGGTGTCTAAGCGGAGCAGTGGATTTCAAGTATATAATATTAACCACACGCTACTATCGACATCCTATACGGTGATTAAACGCAATTAAAGAATATTTATATAGCTATAATAAATAGCCAAAATTTATTATAGCTATTCTTTAATTATAGCTGTAATAAATTAATATTTAATTTATAATAAATAGGTTAATCTCGAGGCACTGCAACTAAGCTGGACTTACGAAAAATGTTTTTGTTATTATCAGTTATTGTTAATTTCTGCTGAAACTCTGCAAAAATTTTTTAGACAGTCATTTTTTTCATTTTGGTGTCACCCCTCTGAATGTGTCACTCGGTGCGGCTCGCATCCCCCCGCACCTCCTACTGACGCCACTGGGCTTATAGTCGGATTTCTCCGTAGCTTTTTATCTTATGTACTTTAATTGTCGATTTGTGTGATGAATCTTCGAGTTTTGTTTGAGACTCATTTGCAGATTCAGAGGCAGCTAGTTCTGCTGCAGAACACTCAGAGGCGTAACTTTGGTCTACAAAGTGAGAGGCACCAATTTCTTACATACACGAAGCAAGGCGCAGACTGCGAGCTCTGGGAAGGCACAATAATAAAATATTGATTGGCATTGTTCAAAAAGTGGGGGGTACGGTACCCCCTAGGCCAAAACGTGGGGGTACGGGTACCCCTCGTACCCTCCACAAATTACGCCTATGAGAACACTGATCGGCCGTTTCAAGTCCCATCTCTGGTGTAGCACTTTAACGACGAGCGTGTTGGCCTATTAGGCCTAAACATGACTATGAAACCAATACAGCTCCTCGTTTAAGTGTTAAAATGTGCAAGCATGTGCCAATTGCGCACCAAAACAAACCGCGCTTATCGAAATTGATAAGCCCGGCTACGAGTTATGTATGTATTATGTATGTATATATGTGTGTGTGTGTGTGTGTGTGTGTGTGTGTGTGTGAGAGTGTGTGTGTGTGTGTGTGTGTGTGTGTGTGTGTGTGTGTGTGTGTGTGTGTGTGTGTGTGTGTGTGTGTGTGTGTGTGTGTGTGTGTGTGTGTGTGTGTGTGTGTGTGTGTGTGTGTGTGTGTGTGTGTGTGTGTGTGTGTGTGTTTGTGCAAACGTTTGTACAAACGTTTTGGAAGCAATAAAGAATTGTGAATTGTGTGTGTGTTTGTACAAACGTTTGTACAAACGTTTTGGAAGCAATAAAGAATTGTGAATTTGAATTTGAATTTGAACAGAAGATATCTGATAACACGACAGTCTTATATCTAGTAATAATGGACCAGTTAGGTGTCACCCTCCCCCCCCCCCAGCGGGACTACCATCCCTTAGAGGACACCTTTGCCTCCAGGAACGTGGAAGAACTACTAGAGGTTTAGGTGATTCATATTATGTACATAACGTTGTCTGAATGCAGTAAAGATTTTTTGATTTGATATATATATATATATATATTTTGTGGGGCGTGGTGGCTCAGTGGTAAGTTCGGCTGCTTGTGACCGGAGGGTTGCAGGTTCGAATCCCACTCTAGCCGCTGCGTTTGGACCTTGGGCAAGTCCTTCCAGTGTGATTCTCCTTACAGATTTTATTTTTGTTATAGTTACAGTTATAGTTAATGGTTTTTCATTTTAGTTATAGTTACAGTTATAGTTAGTATTATTTTTTAGTTATAGTTATAGTTATAGTTACTGGACTTTTATTTTAGTTAATTTTAGTTAGTACATAGTTACAACTGGCCCCGATGGCGCTGCGCCTGGTCCCTATGGGGTCATCGATTAAATGTCAACAAATTTTCGGCAGTCTTTGATCTCTTCCCCTTGTCAACAACTGTCAAACATTCAAGGACCCCTAACAAAATATGTAAAAGAAAATGATCCCCCCCAGAAAATTTCTATGACTCTAACAAATGCAAAAAACTGAAATTGCCGAAAAAAACTGTTGTTATTCAGATTTGAATTTGATACTTAATGGCCACAGTACATGTGGAATATCTGTGACAGATTTTAATGGATTTTTTCCATTAAATAGTATACAATCTCGCTTTCTTTTAAATGTGTATTCAATTTGATGTTTATTATGAACATTTCTATTTTCAACATGAAGATGATAGCTTTTTTTTTATAATATTCCTTTTCACATAGAAAATTAAGATCAAAACAAGTTTCTCACTCTATAATATGACTACTAATTTTGCGATTTTGCGCTGTAGCATAGTCATCTTGGGGGCCGTCCATAAATGACGTCACGCTATTTTGGCCGATTTTTTACCCCCCTCCCCCCATCGTCACACGTTGTCACAAAAAGTAACACCCCCTAAAAAATTACGTCACAAAGCTCTGACCCCCCCCAAAAAAATTTCCATTCGATAATAAAACATGTTTCAAATCACATTTATTGTCATTCTAATAATTAAAGTATTTAATGGGGTGCTGAACTCTGATGTTGCAAGGTGAAAGCCATGTATTAAAAACGATGTGTTGGAAAGCTGAAATATAGCATAAAAATTAACTTCAAAATATTCAGCGTCTAACCAATTACTACAGAAGTCCAGAATATTATTATAATATTCTGAACATCTGTATTAGGCCTATTGGTTAGACGATGAATATTTCCAAGTGAAAAGTCATAACTATTAAAAAATAATTGAAAATGGAGAGAGTAGAATTATTACAATCACATATTCATTCCACTGAATGAATAGCTCTGGTAGAATTAGTAGAATTAAAATGTTTAATAAGAATAATTACAAAAATTTACTAAATTTATGCTTTTCAATTCTCCTATGGCGAAGCAAATGCTCCTTCATGGAATAAATATGGAAACATGGTTCTCTTCATCCTGTGGAATGGATATTCCATTAAGATAAATAGTACCTACATTTATAATTCTTAATTCAAAACTATCAGCCGTTTTTAAAACTACTCTTTCAAACATTTATTTCTAGGACTACCCCTCTTTCTGACGAAGTATATTATGAAAAGTGAACATATATTTCAAACCATAACTATATAATAGATTATGATATCACTTATCAGTACTAGGCTTAGTATTGACATCTATAGTGATTAAAGATAAGTTTATATATTTAATATTGAATAAAATCTTAGAGTGACCATATATATATATATATAAATATTTAAATAATCAGAAAATTAATAATGATAGTTACCGCATATTATTTATTTAAATAAAATTAATAATGAAAATTACTCAAAATTAGTGTTTTTATTGTTAAAATTAAATTATGAAGACCTGATGTGACGTCACATTTCTTAAACCCCCTCCCCCTCTTGTCACACATCGTCACAAATTTCTGACCCCCCTCCCTCCCCTAGGTGCGTGACGTCATTTATGGACGGCCCCTTGGGTCGCAATCGCTATATAGAAACGTTTACACAATAATTAAATTTTAACAATGAGCCCATCCATATCTATAAAATATATCGATGAATGAGCCTGGGCTAATTCACATATCCGAAATTAGGAGCGGACATAGCTGTTGTAGCGCATATTCACATTCTCATGTTTATCGATATTGCACTTTTTATTCCATTAGGGGAGAGTGCTCCAAGATGCCCACGCTAAGGTGAATTGTGTTTTTCAGCTGTGTAGATTGCAGGAGAAGTACAAGTTTCTACCCAATGCAAAGAGTGGTCATCAATAAAGCAATCAGAGCAACTATAGAGATTAATTGAAAAACATAATTTTTTTAAATTAAAAAAAGTAGATGTCTTCAAACTGGGCATCTTAGGAACCCCATACTACAAGACGCCCAGAGGATGGGCATCTTAGAACAATGGAAAATGACTAAAACAAGTAGTGTGGAAATCCTGCAATTTTAGACTAAAGCTGTAAACTTTTAAATAAAATAAACAACCTAGCCATAAACTAAAGACCCTACAGCTACTAAGGAACTCAAGACATGGAAAGAAAAAATCCTAACCTTATGTCGTAAGATGTTATTGTTAGTTTCATTGTCAGACACAGTTAACGACATAAGTCGCATACATATCCTTTGGATGTCTCTCCATCTGAACACTCTTCATGACACCAACCCTTACACTTCCTGCATTCTATCCATTTCTTCCCAGCAGCACTATCACTGAAGCGTTCACCACACAGACATTTTCAATCTTCTTCGTAGGCGTACTTGGGCTTGTTTTTAGCTGTCTTTCTTGGCTGAGTTTCCAAGACACCACGTCTTGCTTTTCTTCCCCTTGGTTTGTCTTGTCTGCATGTAAGTTTATTTTTATTTTTTAGTTCCTTCATTTTGTTTTTTTTGCTGCAACTATCTCTGAAGATGCAGAGTCCTTACAGCTTGCCACAGATTTTGTCTGTTTTGGCATTGTTTTCATCTTTGTCTTTCCTGCCTCTTCTAGTACCTTCTTTCTCACATTAATCATTTCAACAAGCTCCTAGAAAACTATTTGTGCATTCTCACTATCACAATAAACAAGTATATACTGCAAATAAAATATAGGTTGATGTGGAAACAGTGACAGACAAATACGAACACCGTACCCAACACAACTAGGTTTTAGCCATGTAAGAGTAATCAACATAGTCCACTGATGCAGCTTTGTTACAATAAAACAACGTTGTAACGACTCGGATGTGTTGCGGCGCCATAAAATTGCCGTTGGTATCAGAATTAAACGTCAACAATTAATCAGAAGCATCACCAAACTCACATACCTCTTCAAATCACATGATCCAAAGATGATGCTCTAAGATGCTAAGGTATCAAAGACGCCCATGGGCATCTTGTAACCTCTGTGCTTCCTATACATTCAAGATGCCCATGGGCTTCTTGTAAATTTTCGAGTCCCTCTCAATTGACGCCATTTTATTTCACTAGGCTAAAGTTGACAAGATTGATAAAGCCATCAAGACAACTAAAAATGGACCCAAAATAAACGTTGAAATGCGCGCCTGGGTATTAAATAAGGTTACGGAGAAAATGAAGCAGATTCATAAATGTATACTTACGCAAAAGTAGTCAAAATTGAAAAAATCTAATAATCACGCCAATATTTCGAATATTGAAATTCTGCTGCTAAGGATGGTTCACAAGATGTCGCTATATGCAAAGACATAACTAAAATACGAATTTGTATCTTTCTACAAGTTTTAGAGGGGGTGGGCATCTTATTCGCCCTGGGCATCTTGGAGCACTCTCCCCTAACGAAAATAGCGATGAATTTTCGTTAGTGTTATTTTCGTTATAGTTACAGTTATAGTTAATGATATTTTTTAGTTACAGTTATAGTTATCGTTAACGAAATCATTTTTTGTTCGTTAACGAACATTTTCGTTATCGTTAACGTTAACGAGAATCACACTGAGTGTCAGTACGGCTCAAGTATCTTTTATATTTTGATTAATAGGTAGCTTGGTTAATTCCTTTCTGCCCATTGTAATCAAATGCGTGCAGTTGCCTATATACACTGTGTCCCGACGAAAAGTTGACCCCAAGAAGAAGTGTCGTAACTCGGTCAAAACGTTTAGCATTTGCCTGAAATTTTAAAAACTACAACACTTGCCATATTACCACTAAATTTTAACGCCGTTTGGAAATGCTGGTGAGTTTGTCAAGTTTATCAACGTTTGAGATGCAGTGCTGAAAAGGGGAAATTTCCAACATACAAATTTTTGACAAACGTTTAGGGGTCTACTTTTCATCGGGCGGAAACTTCAAATTCAACAAGACAGTGCCCCTGCGCACCGAGCACGTGAGACCATTGCTCTGCTTTCTCGTGAGACACCCGACTTCATATCCCCGCAGCTGTGGCCGCCCAACCTCAATCCAGTTGACTGTCAAATCTGGAGTGTATTGGAGGAGCGCGTTTATCGTTCCCGCATTCGTGATGTTGATCACCTGATTGAAGAGTGGCAGCTGTTTGACCACGTGATCATCGACTGGGCCATCAAACAGTGGCGTCCACGTCTACGGTCGTGTGTCCGTGAACAAGGAGGACATTTTGAACACCAGCTCTAGCTGAAGTTCACTTCCTTGTGGCTCTTGTATGCTGGAAATTTCCCCTTTTCAGTACTGCATCTCAAACGTTCATAAACTTTACAAACTCATTAACATTTTCAAACGGCGTTACGATTTGGTGGTAATATGGCTACTGTTGGTGTTTTTAAAATTTTAGGCAAATGCTAAAAGTTTTGACCGAGTTATGACACTTTTTCTTGGGGTCTACTTTTCATTGGGACACAGTGTAGATTTTCGGACCCCCATGAAGCCACCAGGGGATCTCTCAGAGGCGCGACAAGCACGACTTACAGATATCAAACTGCCCTAACAAAACCTGAAAGTGGAATATAAATTATGTTTAGATAGTTTCATTGTCGAAGTTCAGAAATTGATTGGAAGATTCTTTTAAAATATTCTTTTTACATGAGACAAATATGCAACCCAGGTTGAAAGACCCCTCTTTCAACCAGAGCAACAAACACGGCCAGTGAAGAGGCTACGTGTGGCAAAATGGTTGTTGTGACAGTCATATCGTATTTGACCTCCACACACCGAATTTGGCGCTTGTGTTCACCGTCATCACCATCCAATTCAGTCTGAATCGTGCACAAGACAACCTTCAAAGCCTACGGTAACAATGGGCAACGAAGAGTTTGCCTTCTGAGTACTCTCAGGTGTAGGGCCTATCTTATGGACGTTGGGCTGCTAATTACTAACATCACCTTCAGATAGCCTATTCCTATCACGTATCGTTTATTTTTGTTATCGCCTATTTCGTGATTTCCACTCGCCTATTCGGTCTACTGTATTTATGTTGCCGATAAAGCAGCTAGTCCTGTTTAACCCATACACGGTGAGCAAACTGAGCATGTACTCAGTGCAGACTACACAACGTGCAATAGGCATGCAAAATGCTTAGGCATGCCTGGGCATGCTAAGTCAGGATGGATACTGACTGTACCAATACTTCCACCAATAGTCTTCGGTAAGTAAGTTAACCTTTATTGCCAATTAAGCACGCACATAAAATATCACAATAAAACGCAGTAACTATAGGAATGATCTACGCAATAAACTTCATATTCTGAGAAACTAGACTATGAACTGCCATTTCCTGACATAAGAATGTTTCCTGACATAAGAATGTTATATTTTAAAATGTGTGTTGCTTAAAGAAGTGCAGAGCTTAAAATGTTTCGCCAACCTGTACAAAATTCAAGCAAGCAGAACTTGGACAAATGATCAACAAAAATGTGTCCTAGTCACTGTAAGCGTCGCAAGGAGATACTCAGGGGCGTAACTTTGGTCTAAAAAGTGGGGGTACCAATTTCTTACATACACGAAGCCAGACGGAGATTGCGATCTCTGGGAAGGCAAAATAATAAAATATTGACTGGCATTGTTCAAAAAGTGAGGCGACGGTGCCCCCAGTCCAAAAAGTGTGGGTACGGGTACCTTTCGTACCCCCAGCAAATTACGCCTCTGAAGATATCCTACCCCAAGACCTCCCATTGTTAAACATCTAGTCTATAGCAATTGGGTAGGCTAGGCCTACGGTAAAAATGCATTTTAGCGCAGGCCTATTTAATAAAATTTTCTTTCTGGGAAATAAATGGCGTACATAATTACTACTGAGGATTATTTCTTAACAAAAGTTAAGAAACATTGAAACTATTAACTAAACCAAATTGTCCACAAAATATTGAAAAAATACCAACACTGAAATATAAGAAATGTATATTTCCGTCAAAGAACACAACATTCTCGAAATGTGAACTCACGTAAGTAGGTCCTACGAAGTGCACAGTGCATTCAAAAATGAAATACGCTAAAACGCAGAATATAGGCTAATCAATGGAATAATCAAATGCGCTAAAAATATGCTTTTACCATTGGATACATAGCCTGTAGATATTTGACTAAAATTGTCTCCTGCAATGAATTTCAGCTTTATGTGTAGGCAATCACAGAAGTTTATAGGGCCTACAGATTTTTTTAGGTAAGGCAGAGTTTCAAGATAATCCTTACGCCATCTTGAGATAAACAGAAGTAGGCCTACGCACAGTCACAAGTTCGTGTAGGTCGAACGTTTGGAAACGTCCAAGTTCTGTGGAATAGGGGCCTATAGCTGGACTTTGTAGATCAAGGAAAACAGCTGCTGAACGGTCGCAAGAAACGCTAACACACAATCACAAAACGACATCTTCTGAAGTTCGAATGAGACCAACCACTCTCAGTCCATGGCAACGTGCTTTAGACAAATTTACCAGTCTTGCTAGGCGAGCGAATGACAAAGTTCAGAGTCTCGGAAACTCGATTTGCAACACATGAATTTTCATTGCAGACGGGTCACCATTTAGAACGCGATAATTTGTTCCGCGGAAGTTATGCAAGAAAGGTCAGACAAACAAATATCGATTCGTAATCTCCAAACTTCTAAAGCGCCACTGGAAGGCCAAGCGCGGGGCCCCAGCCTATTCACGGAGCGTCATCTAAGAAGTTAAAAAAAACACTCAACTATATGTAGCCCTACTACTATGCGATTCACCTCTCATGCTTTTCCGACGGCAACGACTGATGGGTCGACCTGAACAGCTGGATTCTCCGCTATTTTATTTTTCTGAATGTACAAGTAAACTAGCGTGCATCCAAATTCCAAAACCTCGACAACAGTCATGATGCTTATTCCAAGCCAGAGACTCAGGACTCCACCGACTATTCCCAGCATCTTATCAGCTGTCAGAGAAGGAACATCTTTCAGTACCAAAGCGGTATAACCTTCGAAAATTATGTTCAGCTGAAGAAAGTTTTTCTGAATTAGATCAACCTGCTCTATTTGACGGATTGTCTCTGAAGAATTTCTATTTTTACTAAATTCATTCGAAATGCGCATGTAAATATCAAATTTCGATTCATAACTGGAACTGAAAACGTCCATTTTGTCGGCGAAGGCGAGTTGGGTAGAAACGTGTGGCCATGGAGCTGACGATATGGTAAAATCATAAGACACTTCATCGCACTGATTCTTACATTCGTCTTGACAAATGTCGAGATCCAAAGGATTTGTTAGGCTGCACATGAAATCTTTCACTCCGTTATTTATGGACGCTAGCGAATTATTCTCAAGTAGACTTAGATTTCCACATACCTTTCCGTTGGCTTTATATTTTTGTTCAGGTGTGAATTGAAAGGCACTGCTCAGACACCCGCATTCAACTAAGATCTGTCGCTGTAAGCAAACATCAGTGCAGACATCTTTTGTATAGAGAAGTTTCTTTTCAGTAATATCTCCCGTAGACTGAATATACTTTTGATTCGTGCAATTGCTGTATGGACTTGGAAGTCGAGATCTAATGACGGGTGACAATCGAATATTGTTCTCTGTTCCAGGTCCAACCGAATGAGCCATTTTTAAGTTTGGTAGTGTTCCAGGAGCATGAATGGCAACCAAAGCTCCAGTGGCCTGCGATTCAACGATACCTGGTTCATATGCAACCTGCAGCATCTCGGGAAAGTTATGAATATACAAAATTAAAGTGATACCTCGAATGTGAACCTGACATCCTTCAGGTACACTCAAAGTGTGACAAGCATAGTAGTTTGCATCCCACTGGTACTTAGGGATGGGTTCGCAAGTTTTGGATCTAATTTCTCCCCATTGCCAATTATAAGCTTGATAGCTTTTAATCAGCTGATCATCAAACGTAAAATTTCCGTCGATCATAGGAAAGTTTAAAAAATATCCGGTTCTTGAGTTAAGATATGCATACAAATCCTTGTAGTCTTCATCCGAAAAATTTGTGTTTCTGTGAAATTCGTCAAATGTGTAAATGTCCATAGATTCTGATAATGCGATCGTGTAATTCAACCAGTTGATCTTTTCCGACATAGCTTCGAGGTTGTAAGTTGGATAAAGATTGCAGATTGTGACATCAGGAAACCGAGGTTGTCCACTACTTTCCTGGATCAGAGTATCAACTCGCCAAGTGAAGTATTTCATATAAATTAATGATAACTGCCAGAGTAGAATGCACAAACTCGTTAAAACTGCAATCGACCAAAACACGCGATAGACCCAGTTTTTCGCCTTGAGAATGCGCGAGACTCCTTTTACAGAGATGGTCTCGGCAAATCTAAAGAACTCTTGTTTTATCTGAATCTTCGTAGCAGACATTTCAACTCTGTGTTTTTACCGATTTGAAAACTCGTTTGCTAAACGCTGATCTTCGAAACGTTATGGTATACGTTGAGTTCGTTTTCAAGACGTTTATGGTTTATATGCTTACATACCTCAAGGTGTAGGTTTACGCTAATCTCTGAAGAGAATTTTTCGGATGCTAATTCTCAATAAAGATCACTATCACTCTACTTTGGAAAATAGTTTTGTCTTCATCAGTTCGCTGCAAATGCTGTATACAGTTTATTTCAGAAGCGACCATAACTTGAAGCTGCTGTAGCTTAAGTATTGTAGCGTTTTTTGTCGACTGCACTTGCCGATACTGACTCCTAAACGACTTGGATAGTGTTGTTTTCATTGGCAACACGAACGACCATGCATCGATCGACGTGCTCATCATCAACGCATTTGAGCAATAGGACCACGATTCATACATCTTGATTACAATTGAAGGCCTTCTTGATAACAATAGGTGGCATGATTTACGTTCGGAGTCGTTTAAAAATTCATCAGAGCTTTTGCCATAGCATGAGGACTGTCACAATGCTCAAAAGCTTATTGTAATAGGCCTACATGATATTAAGCCTGATATTCACCACCCAATGAACAATTTCAGAGTTCCAACATCCGACACACTAATCCGTTAATTTAGAACGAAAATAAATCCTTTACTGTCAACTGTACGAATCGACGGGCAAATGTTGAACGATTTAAGTCACCCTAATGTGTTGTTTTAGAATAACATGGTTTCAGAATTTCTGAGGCGCACGCTTTGGTCACACCCCCAGTCTGGAAGGTGATGGAATCTAAAAGAAGCCGGATGGGTGGGCACTTTTCACTGTCTTGTTGCAGACAGGACCACACCAGGGCGCGCCGAGCTTTGAAATACGGTCCTCAAAAAACTGGAAGAGACATGCAGTCGCACAGCTAGGGCTCCTGCATTTACCCGGACGGCGAAGGCGGACCTTTACCCACTGAACTACGGGCTAATTCTTTCTGTTGATTTTATGCTTACGCAGCGTAGATTATGAGTCAGCAACTTTTGGTCACACCCAATCTTGTCTAGATAACATGCGTCTAGTATGTGATTTTACGTTAACAATAGGCCTACCGGTACTTCGGGACGTTTTATACATGTATAGGCGTGTTTGCATCATGAAAGCACTCTTGGATTGGCTTTAGCAGTTGTTCGTGCCTATAAATGTTCAACCTGATTTGGTGTAAGGCCATGCAATGCCAATTGCAAGGAAGGGAAATCAATGTCTGAGATTCAGCAGCGTGTTCAGTGCCTCACTGATTCTTTCGGTTGCAAATAACTCAGATTACTGCAGATGAAAATTTTGTTTTGGTTTAATATAGACCTACGAAGAGAAAATCGAAATCAACTTTATATTTTTGTAGAGCGAGAAATAGGTCTACATTAGAAATCTGGCGAATTAAAAGTTGAAGTTGGCTTCGAAACTTCTAATTGTCGCCGACACTTTCTTCCATTAACCCATTCGTGGCCAAATTTTATTTTACTAAAATTTTTTGATATTTAGCAACGTCATATTAAGTAATAAAAGGAATTAACTCACATTTGTGATAATTTCAATAAATTTTATTTATATAGCGCATAGATATTTTGTTCCATTATTGGAACATGGCATTGTTCCAATATTGGAACATCCATATGTTTGATACTTCACTAGAGAAATGCCATAGTGACGGCTTGTTCTTGTCCATGCCTTTACTTTATTAGGCTATACTGCAAAATTTGCAGGTAAGCAGTCACTCTGAGACCTGTTTATGGTAGTCTTTTGTAGCAGTTAACTGGCTGCAAGGAAACGCGACAGATACCACAGCCAGATGTTGTGTTTTTACAGACACGATATCGATATCTACCCTGTTTCACATTGTCTGGGTAGTGCTTGGCATTGCTGTTGAGTCTGACACTGTCTGGAATGTTTCTCGCAAGAACGACTTTGGTATTTGCAGTTGAGGATGGTCTGCCCTGATTCTTTGGCTCACTGAACAACAGCAAATAGGTAGCAACAATCTTGCGAATGAAGCCCAAGAAATCCTGTTTAGGCAGTTCTTCGTCATCAAAATTGCTGTCAGTTTGCTCAGTCGCTCTAGCCCTTTCATTTCTTATCTGTCTTTGGTACAGTATCCAGGCGTTAGACATGGATGCAGACATCAAGTGTGTGAACATTTACCACCACCATTTATTGTTGCGTAGCTTCACACGATACTCCACCACATTTCTGTCCATCTGGTCTGTGCCACTCATGAATGAATTGTACATACTGTTTACCTTGAATAGTTTGTTTGCACCCATGATAACTGTAGTAAGGAATCATACTCTCGTCTACATCGACATGCTCTACATAAGCTGGAAGCAGTTTCATGCACTTTTCATTCAAATGGGCGACGAGTGGTCTAATCTTGGCAAACTTGTCGTCAGATGCTAAGTAGTGTTGTCAGCGAAATGAAGATTCTCGAGTATAGCTCTGAAATTGTCCCTTGGCATGGCCTGGGCAACAGCTTCAATTCCGATGTCTGCATCTAAACTCCAGTACAAGTCTCCTCGAGGTAGTGAACTATAACCTGATATCATCAAAACTGTGAAGAACAGCTTCAGTTCCTCCAAGTGCTGTTACTTCAAACATACTGGTAGCATTATACTGTCTGGCATACAGTTCAGACTGGTTCTTGATGTACTGAAATAATTCAATGGGCCAGAATATTTAAAACAGTTCTGTAGGGGCATTTTTGGTGTGATCCCATTATTCAGAAACGGTGCTCAAACCACTAATGTACTGGGACTTCAAGTCACCTTTCTTCCACTTTTCCACAGTCTTGGAAAATGTTCTCTTCTTCGCTGCAGCATGCCTTTATTACTGCCTTCTAGAACAGCTACACTGTATTCCTCTCCACCACCACTGTCCCCTCTATCTTTTCTTCTGCATCTATTGTAGCTTCGGCTGGTGCATTCAAAATCCTGCTTGATAAATGATCTGCTATGTAGTCGCTGCCTTTTTCTCTGTTGGATTTGTCAGAGTCACTATCAGATTCATCATCAGGTGGCTTATGAAAACATCTGCAGAACTGAAACTGCGAGTTGTAATGTTGTCAAGTAATTCATTTAGTGTTGGGGCAGTTACAGTTTTTTCCCAGAAAAGCTGCAAACATTCATTGTAGCCTAAACAAAGGCATAACAATGAGTGTTGAATAAATTGACTTTTTCTGCTTAGGCTACTATAAAAATGTGTACATAATTATTTTAATGCAACAAATAATGTGGCGGTCAAGGCCACAGTGCGTAAGTGGGAAGATTTATTTTATGCGAATAGCATCGTTTTCTTTCAGTTTACATGCGAAGGGAACAGCATCGTTTCTCTTAATTTTTCATGCGAAGACCCAGCATCGATCATTTAATTTTTATTTAATTTCAATAGGCGACGGTCCGGCAACGACCGTGATAGGGAAGCCCGATCGAAGGTGTAAAGCCAGCGCATAGCGAGCAGACGCGTTAATTTAGGATGCATAGAGCCTGCCTCACGGTGTGCTGCTTTATACGTGAAGAGTTGGTTCGACTCTTCATACATAGCAATACTGTGAAACAGCGTTGTTGGTTAGCGATTCAGTTACCGATTCAAATATACTGCACTCAGTGTGGTAGGCGAGTGATTTTGGTTACGACAGAGTCAGAGTTCGAGTTTCCGGTTAGTACAAATATATTTACGGACGAAAGGGGCGTCCGAATAATATAATCAGGCGATCCCGAGTACAGCTAAAGAAGTTCACTGTTGGGAGACGGGCCGACAGCGCCGATCCGGCGGGTTGGATCCCTCCGTTGATCGCGAAGCGGTCTAGATCCCGATTGCGGGAAATCTACGGCTGAGTAATACTCGGGGAAGGATACCGTTGATACACAGGAAAACCAATTCAGTGTGAGATCGAAAACCAGGGTGAATTTGGCGACGGGCAGGAAAGTCCCTCTTGGGTTTTGAAGAACTCCGCGATCGGAGCTTGTCCGGTAACCCATGGGAGTAAAGGTGACCGTCTTAAGGTAGCCATTTTCTGGAATTCTGAAATCCTTGAAACCAAGAGTGAATTTGACGTCGGGCAAGGAAATCCCTCTTGGAGTTCGAAGAACTCCAAGATCCGACAGTGTTTGGTTTTACCCACTGAGAAGAGTTTTACGCGATTTCGGCGTACTCGACACAGGGGAAGTTCTACGCGCTTTCGGCGTACTCGGCCGGAAGGATTTTACGCGACTTCGGCGTCCTCGGCTGGGAGAGTTTTACGCGACTTCGGCACTCGGTGAAGTGACCGTCGGGATACCTGAAAAAACCAGTTTAGTACAAAAACGATAATAAGGGTAAATTTGGCGACAGGCAGGATCGGAGCTTGTCCGGTTACCTGTGGGAGTAAGCGTGACCCTCGTTAGGGAACCAAAATTCGGAAATTCTTGGGAACAAAATTCAGGACATTCTGGTAACCTTACGGGGTCGGCGTTACATTTGGATTGTGACACTTGGATGGCTGACACGCCGGTGGAGCGTTGGAGGGGCTAGATCGCCCGGTAACTAAAAATAGTTACTGGGAAAGACCACTGTTACCGAAAGACCGCAGTACGGGAAAAGACCGCCCGACAACTGATTACAGTGCGGTAAGACCAGGAAAACGATAGAGTCAGGAAAATCTTGTATTCAAACCAATCGTTATTCAGAGCAAATAACTTGGTGATCGAAACACGTAGCTCCGAGAACTGACCGAAGTGCGAAGTAGGGCCCACCTCGTGCGCCGGTCGGAACCCAGTTCTGCGTGCGGTTAGGGAGGTTTTAGACCTAGAACCTGTCCTATCAGAAGAGAGTGTCGTGAGACCAGTTCACCGCGCTAATATTACACGTGTATATATTATCGCAAGATGTTCGCGTGTTTGAGACGGCACGACGTGACGACTCGTCAGATGTACACCTTGTCCTCTCGGACAGGAGAACGTTCAGAGTTTTCCCCTATTGACGATAACTCGAGAGTCATGAGATGCAGAATGGTACGTGAGGGTTCGGTTAAGGTGGAGAAAAAGAGGAAGTCTTTGACTAAGAGATCTCACAGGAAGCTGAGGACTCCTGCCGGCAAGAGAGCGAACCCTGTTCTAAAGGACGGCCATCCTGAGGACGAGGACGTTGCCCACCCGGCGACCGCGGCAGTGGCAGAGTCCGAAAGTGAGATGGAGCTTGACAGCGACACTGTTCGCAAACAAGCGATACCCTCGGAACCTCCTCTTGGAGAAATGGGCACTGAGAGCGGAGACAGGGAACCGCTCGTCTACATCAGAAGTAGACAGGATAGTGACCCGGGCGACTCCAGAAGGTCAGTTGGCTGGAGCCGAACCCAGCCCGACGACGAAGCAGCGTCTCGGGTAAGACCGACACAAATTGGTACCATGTCTGATGAAGGGTTAGTTGATCTCGAGCGACGAACGTCACAAACTGGTACCAGAAGTGGGGTTCTAGCGTTTTCTTGTCACAGAACCAGGCAAGGTCAGGAAGATACCGAGGACGAGTCGGATGAAGTGCCCCATAGTGAGCACGGAGGCGCGCGTCCAAAGTTACGTAAACGGAAAAGCAAACGAAGGTTGCTTGATGAAACGGGTGCACCTGACGAAACCAGTGCATTTGAAACGGAAGCTGGAACCCGCAGTGGGCGTGAAAGAGGTTTCCATGAGGATAACGGATGGTTGATAACCGTTCCAAAGACTACTGAGGTAGTACAGAACGATGTGAATAACGAGACATTCACACACTGGCGAGAGACCGTTGGTGAGAGTAGGTTTGACAGGTCCAAACCACTCGTCGACAATAGATCGGAGAACCTTGTGCAGGTTCAAGCACCTAGTATCGTACGGGGCAGGCAACCTGTACAGTCGAGACAGGCTTGTGATAGGCCAAGAGACATTGAGACAGGCCTGAAACCGCGGGGTGACGCCGTAGTGCAGAAAACGAGTGGTGACATCGTGGCGCATCAGCGAAACGAAGGTAATCGAGTACCGTTTACCAACATGGAAGAAGGTCGCCCAAGACCTGTGACAGATGAGGTAGATTGGCAAGCGGAGATGTCTTACCTGCGACAGAGTGTGGCAATGATGAGTTCGAAACTTGAAGAACTGTCTGTTCCTGCTGCTCAGCATGCGAAGTCTTACCGACGCGAGACATCGGGAAAACCTACGGGCCCAGGTTACCAGATGGATCGCCGAGGGAAGCTGCAGATCGAAGAGCCGGCACGGAGCCGAGGTAACACAGAGACACGCAAGGAAGTTTCGCTTTCGGGAACTTCGGAAAAGTTACGTAGCCGCTATCTTCCCGAGGACAGCGGGAGAGAGTCACACGGAAAAACGGCAAGGCAATCGAGTCGACAACGTCTGTTGACAAGAGGAAGAGTTGAGGCGAAATTACGTTCGTCAGTGAGTTCTTCGGATTCAGACACCGATAGTGTTGGTCCAGAAGAGGCCATGAGAACCGGAGTCTTTGACAGGAAAAACCTCCGCCAACGAGGAAGACACGAGAGTTATGAGAAAACTGAAAGGGAGACGTATGGTAAGGAACGTCTACCAGAGTACGAGAGACGCGGTTTAAAACAGGCACTTGATAGAGAAACCGAGAGAGAATCGAACATGGGAAGAGACAGAGATCATTTGGCCTGGGATGAGACCCACGAGCGGTACTCAAAAGGGCACAAACCAGATTCGAGAAGTCGTAATTGTCTTAGGTACGACGAATCTGACAGACCGCCAGAGTCAGGAAAAAGAGATATTCGCGAAGAAGACAGAAGAGTTACGTTCGTCAACGGAAACTCTCAGAGCTCTCGCAATAAATATAAACGATCGGAGTCCAAAGACTACGCAGGTGGTGAGCCTCGTAGAAAAGGTCAGAGACCGGCTGAGTACATCTCTGATGAAGACAGTGCAACGTCAGGCGACCGAGAGATGACTACGATGTATTCTAAGTGGCGTACAGGGAAGACGTTGGGTACTCTGAGGGGACAGAGTCGGCACCGGTCAGTGGTGAGGACAGACGAGGGAAACGATTCCCGGAGTAACGATGAGGACAACCGGAGAGGAAATCCCAAGAAGAGTGTCGGAAGATCACTTGTTACACGGAACTTGAGGCAAGTCAGCGAACGCAGCCTTTCTAGCAAAGTTCGAAGTTTGTGCACGGTGCAACCGGTGGAGTGATCAGGAAAAAGCAGACCAGTTAATGTGTGCCCTTTCGGATCGAAAGCATCATTAAATAGGCTGTCGCTATCACGGTTCTCATCGTTTTGGCGTACGTGCAGGGTGCCGAGATTGTTACGGGTCCCGCTTCGCAGTTGTTGTGGGACATGGGTGCACAGAGGGACGTGTCTTGGCGAGAACTTGTTGAGCGGCTTAAGGCCCGGTACGGGTCTGATGACCAAACTAGCCTATATCGGATGAAACTTCGCACTTACCGGCAGGCTCACGGAGAAACGCTGAGTAGTGTAGTGCAGGAAGTACGAAGGCTAATGGCTTTGGCATACCCAGGACCAACAAGTGATATCGTCGAGACGGTCGCTTGTGACGCTTTCATTGATGCACTGGCAAACCAAGATTTGGGGCAGAAGGTGCGCGAGCGAGAACCAGTTAACCTCGAAGCGGCGTATAAACATGCGGTGAGGTTGGATGCCTATGGTCGATCTTCGACACAAGGTGGTGATTTAGACCGGAGACACGCGAGAGTTAAAGTTACCATGGAAGACCGAAAAGACTCGAGCACTGAGGGGCAACAGTCTCGTCGTCTAGAAGATCTCGAGCGAAAGATTAAAAATCTTTCAAGAGAACTTGATCGAGTGACAATAAATCAGAATTTGGGCATCGTTCCGAGAAAACCTTATGAAAGGGAGAACAGTTCTGATCTAGCTGTGGGAGATCAGAGGACAACCGAACCGAATGTGGGGTGGCGACGGATTTATCCGCCCACACGGTTGCGTAACCCGGATATCGAATGCTACTTGTGCAAACGAAAAGGACATGTGAAGCGATTTTGTCCTCAGAGAAACGCTGAGACGAATGGTGCAACCGGTACCAGTGAACCTACAAAGGCTGAACCGATACAAGAGGAAACCCAAAACCGACTGGTTAAAGGCAGTAGGGTGGCCTACGTGGTTGCGAGACTGGCAGGAAAACGTATACACTGTCTACTTGATTCTGGAAGTGAAATGTCACTTGTGCCACGACGTTTCGTGCTAGACGCTGTGCTAGTACCGTCAGAACAGCGACTCCTAGCCGCTAATGGAAGTCAGATTAAGGTGGATGGTGAAACTAACCTTAAGATTCGGATCGGAAAGCAGGTGTACCCTGTACCCTGTCTAGTTACAGACCAAGTGACAGAAGTGATCTTGGGGTTATCTTGGCTGGAAGCCAATCAGGCAAGATGGGACTTCGCAAGTCGATGCGTTTTCCTTGGGAGCGAGAAGATCCCTCTGAAAGAGGTCGTTACCGAGTCCATGTGCCGGAGGGTTATTGTGCAAGAGGACATAATAGTTCCTCCAAGGAGCGAAGTTGACGTTCCAGCTTGGGTAGTATACCCGCATTTCCAAAAAGATAACGAAGATTGGACGACCATTCCAATGGAATTATCAAAAGATTTGATAATCGGACGTACGTTGGTGACAGGAAGAGACACGGAAGTGTGGATCAGGATGTTGAATGTTGGAGACAGAGATTCGCTAGTCAAGAAACGGACTGAATGTCCGCTGGAGCGAGTGAACGTAGTCGATGTGACAGTTAATCGAGCCAGAACGGAATCGTATGATGAGCCTTACCGAAGCGAAAATCCGGAGAAGCCTATGGGCCCAGGTTATCCGGAGGAACGCCGAGGAAAGCAGCAAAGTACGATTGACCGGTTTGGATCGAAGATTAGTACAACGGCCAGTGTGGCGGAGCAGACGCTCAACCCACTTGCCGAACAGACCCTAAAACGACTATGGGAAGAAGTGCCAGCAGACATTTCGGAAGAAGAGCGAATCAGGTTACGAAAACTTGTGCTAACGTACAGCGCAACGTTTTCCCTTAACGAAAGTGATAACGGATTCACTTCGGTGATCCAACACGAGATCGATACGGGACAGGAGAAACCAGTTCGGCAACCTTTGAGACGTCAACCGCTTTCCATGTTACCGGAAGTTGATCGTCAGGTAGAAGACATGTTGAGACAAGGAATCATTGAACCTTCGATATCGGAATGGGCATCCAATGTCGTAATGGTTAAGAAAAAGGATGGCAGTATGCGTTTCTGTATCGATTACAGGCAACTGAACCTGAAGACACGGAAAGATGCTCATCCGTTACCCCTTATCCGCGAGAGTTTAGATACCCTGGGTGGCGCCAGATGGTACAGTACGTTCGATTTGAGAGCAGGTTATCACCAGATGGCCTTGCACCCAAGAGACAAACACAAGACCGGGTTCGTTACGAGAAGGGGCAGCTTCCAATTCAAAGTGTTACCTTTCGGATTGTGCAATAGTCCGGCCTCGTTTTGTCGACTAATGAACTTAGTCTTGACAGGGCTAAACTATGACATCTGTCTGGTTTACTTGGATGACATAATTGTGTTCTCGAGGGACGTAGAGACGCACATGCAACGTCTAGAGATGATTTTCAGGAGATTACAAGAGTATAATCTCAAGCTGAAACCATCCAAATGTTACCTGTTACAACAGAGAGTATTGTTTCTTGGTCACGTTTTGAGTGAAGAAGGGGTCGCGACGGATCCGAGCAAGATCAAGGCCGTAGAAGAATGGTCTGCTCCTCGGAACTTGAGGCAAGGCAGATCCTTCGTTGGTCTTTGCTCCTATTACCGACGTTTCATACATGATTTCGCGGTGGTAGCTCAACCACTTCATTTCCTGACCAGGAAAAATGTACCGTTCCATTGGACTGACGAATGTCAGGGAGCTTTCGAAGAACTTAAACGAAAGTTGGTTTCCGCACCTATACTTGGGTTACCGAACGACGAGGGCCAGTACATCCTAGATACGGATGCCTCGGCATACGCCATTGGAGCGGTGTTATCGCAAGTACAAGAAGGAGAAGAGACAGTGATTTGTTACGCGAGTCGGCTCTTGTCGACGGCGGAACGGAACTATAACGTTACCAGGCGAGAGTTGTTAGCTGTGGTGTATTTCTTGAAAGAGTTTCGTCAGTACTTACTGGGTAGTAAATTCCTACTCAGAACAGACCACTCCGCACTTCAGTGGTTACGCAGAACACCGGAACCGATTGGCCAACAGGCTCGTTGGTTAGAGATGATAGAGGAGTTTGACATGGAGATATGTCACAGACCGGGAGCAAAACACGGTAACGCAGACGCGATGTCTAGAGGTCCGGGTGAGGAACAACCTAAAGTGGTTACCATGAGAGTTACGAATGAAGACGTGATGTGGGCACGTCCGATCGGAGAAGTAACGCGCTCCGAGGTTACCAGTGAAGATACAGGCCAGGAAATCCGTTGGACAAAGGAGTTTCTTCGAAGAGAACAGCAGAGCGATTGCAATATTGGTACGGTCCTTGGTTGGAAGGAGTCGAAGCATCATCCAACACAGGCAGAACTATCACCTGCTAACGGAGAGGTGAAAGTGTTGGTGAGCAACTGGAATCAGCTGGAAGTCCTGCAAGGAGTGTTACACAGAGGCTGGATTCAGGGTAACACAGGAAAAGCGGAGCGATCTCAGTTAGTTGTGCCCTTATCTCTACGGCAAGAGATGCTTCAGTTAACACACGCAAGCTTTGCCGGAGGACATTTCGGGATTCGGAAGAGTTTAACTCAGTTGCAACGCCGGGCGTATTGGCCGAGTTGGAAGGACGATGTTAGACGGTTCTGCCAAAGGTGCGATCGCTGTGCTCGTTATCGAAGGGAGAAACCTCCAAGACAGGGTTACATGCAGACTCCTGTGGTCGGTGAACCGGTGGAAGAGTCCGAAATCCACGCTAATGGTTGTGCACGTGGATAAATTGAAGCCGTTTTACGGTAAACCTCCGAGTACCTGGTTACCGGAGAGGGACAGAAATCTTGAGTTACCTACAGTAGACTGGCCAGTCCTGGCTCAAGATCCTAATGCAGAACATGAACCAGAGGAACCTTCAGAAAATCCAGACGAGACCGCTGATCCAGAATTGCCACCTGGACGACGGACGAGACGAAGACCTCGCTTGGATGGATGACTACGACTGTAGAAGTCCTTGTTAGTGACCTTCTGAAGCAGACGTGTATCTAGGACCAACTAGATAAACGCTTAATTGCGTTAGTTTCATTGACTATTCGAGACCCATGTTTCAGTTGCCCTTTTGATGAGAGTATTTCTTTTGAGCGGTATCGGGAGCATACCGTACCTGTGCTACCAGCAACGCTTAATTGCGTTGGTTTGACAGATTGTCAGTGAATGACTGTTTAGGTTTCCTTTTGATGATATGTTTCGGTTAAACATTGGCTTAGTGGTTAGTACTGAAACGAGTAAAGATTCCAGTACTAGGACGCTTCATTGCGTTGGTTCTACAATATGATAACCTGTACTAATTAAGATATTTTGCTTTCACGATTTTGAAGTGGTACCGGGTGTGACTGATCGACGATGGTTACCAGATCGGGAGACAGTGGGCGACTTTTCTCTCCTTTAGTTCTCCTGGCCCTTGGGGTCCGGTAGAGCCCAGGTTCATGATAGAGGGCCTGTTAAGGTTGGCGATTTGTCAGGTACGACAGGTTGCCAGTAGGGTGGTGGTTCGGATCGAAAGCATCATTAAAAAGGCTGTCGCTATCACGGTTCTCATCGTGTTTGGCGTACGTGCAGGGTGCCGAGAGATCGAAAGCATCATTAAAAAGGCTGTCGCTATCACGGTTCTCATCGTGTTTGGCGTACGTGCAGGGTGCCGAGATTGTCGATAGACCGCCCTATAACCAAAGGTGCATTTGGTTCCTTGCTCTCTAAGTGGATCTGGGTTGGGGATGTTCCTGTCACGTTTGATTAAGGTCCCCGATTTTGGCAGAGATGCTCCGCATCTAAGTAAGGTGGGGAGAGTGTGGCGGTCAAGGCCACAGTGCGTAAGTGGGAAGATTTATTTTATGCGAATAGCATCGTTTTCTTTCAGTTTACATGCGAAGGGAACAGCATCGTTTCTCTTAATTTTTCATGCGAAGACCCAGCATCGATCATTTAATTTTTATTTAATTTCAATAGGCGACGGTCCGGCAACGACCGTGATAGGGAAGCCCGATCGAAGGTGTAAAGCCAGCGCATAGCGAGCAGACGCGTTAATTTAGGATGCATAGAGCCTGCCTCACGGTGTGCTGCTTTATACGTGAAGAGTTGGTTCGACTCTTCATACATAGCAATACTGTGAAACAGCGTTGTTGGTTAGCGATTCAGTTACCGATTCAAATATACTGCACTCAGTGTGGTAGGCGAGTGATTTTGGTTACGACAGAGTCAGAGTTCGAGTTTCCGGTTAGTACAAATATATTTACGGACGAAAGGGGCGTCCGAATAATATAATCAGGCGATCCCGAGTACAGCTAAAGAAGTTCACTGTTGGGAGACGGGCCGACAGCGCCGATCCGGCGGGTTGGATCCCTCCGTTGATCGCGAAGCGGTCTAGATCCCGATTGCGGGAAATCTACGGCTGAGTAATACTCGGGGAAGGATACCGTTGATACACAGGAAAACCAATTCAGTGTGAGATCGAAAACCAGGGTGAATTTGGCGACGGGCAGGAAAGTCCCTCTTGGGTTTTGAAGAACTCCGCGATCGGAGCTTGTCCGGTAACCCATGGGAGTAAAGGTGACCGTCTTAAGGTAGCCATTTTCTGGAATTCTGAAATCCTTGAAACCAAGAGTGAATTTGACGTCGGGCAAGGAAATCCCTCTTGGAGTTCGAAGAACTCCAAGATCCGACAGTGTTTGGTTTTACCCACTGAGAAGAGTTTTACGCGATTTCGGCGTACTCGACACAGGGGAAGTTCTACGCGCTTTCGGCGTACTCGGCCGGAAGGATTTTACGCGACTTCGGCGTCCTCGGCTGGGAGAGTTTTACGCGACTTCGGCACTCGGTGAAGTGACCGTCGGGATACCTGAAAAAACCAGTTTAGTACAAAAACGATAATAAGGGTAAATTTGGCGACAGGCAGGATCGGAGCTTGTCCGGTTACCTGTGGGAGTAAGCGTGACCCTCGTTAGGGAACCAAAATTCGGAAATTCTTGGGAACAAAATTCAGGACATTCTGGTAACCTTACGGGGTCGGCGTTACATTTGGATTGTGACACTTGGATGGCTGACACGCCGGTGGAGCGTTGGAGGGGCTCCATCGCCCGGTAACTAAAAATAGTTACTGGGAAAGACCACTGTTACCGAAAGACCGCAGTACGGGAAAAGACCGCCCGACAACTGATTACAGTGCGGTAAGACCAGGAAAACGATAGAGTCAGGAAAATCTTGTATTCAAACCAATCGTTATTCAGAGCAAATAACTTGGTGATCGAAACACGTAGTTCCGAGAACTGACCGAAGTGCGAAGTAGGGCCCACCTCGTGCGCCGGTCGGAACACAGTTCTGCGTGCGGTTAGGGAGGTTTTAGACCTAGAACCTGTCCTATCAGA
This sequence comes from Allolobophora icterica, assembly GCA_963556255.1. NCBI lineage: Eukaryota > Metazoa > Annelida > Clitellata > Crassiclitellata > Lumbricidae > Allolobophora > Allolobophora icterica. The sequence goes on along the minus strand of OY744602.1, from coordinate 100,073,157 downwards.
AGAGAGTGTCGTGAGACCAGTACACCGCGTTAATATCACACGTGCATATATTATCGCAAGATGTTCGCGTGTTTGAGACAGCACGACGTGACGACTCGTCAGATGTACACCTTGTCCTCTCGGACAGGAGAACGTTCAGAGTTTTCCCCTATTGACGATAACTCGAGAGTCATGAGATGCAGAATGGTACGTGAGGGTTCGGTTAAGGTGGAGAAAAAGAGGAAGTCTTTGACTAAGAGATCTCACAGGAAGCTGAGGACTCCTGCCGGCAAGAGAGCGAACCCTGTTCTAAAGGACGGCCATCCTGAGGACGAGGACGTTGCCCACCCGGCGACCGCGGCAGTGGCAGAGTCCGAAAGTGAGATGGAGCTTGACAGCGACACTGTTCGCAAACAAGCGATACCCTCGGGACCTCCTCTTGGAGAAATGGGCACTGAGAGCGGAGACAGGGAACCGCTCGTCTACAGCAGAAGTAGACAGGATAGTGACCCGGGCGACTCCAGAAGGTCAGTTGGCTGGAGCCGAACCCAGCCCGACGACGAAGCAGCGTCTTGGGTAAGACCGACACAAATTGGTACCACGTCTGATGAAGGGTTAGTTGATCTCGAGCGACGAACGTCACAATAATACAAGCATTGAGAAAGTATTACATTGCGCTTGACTTGGTTAAGGATAATACTGTAACAGGCGCACTGAACCACAGAAGCGTATGAAGTGTTAAATTACGGAGAATTGGGCTCCCATGTGGCCATGTTCCAATATTGGAACATTGCGATTTGTGCATAATAGGCCTATTTTTGGCGCCAACGGAATAAAACTGCTATTTTATACAACAAAAGCAACATTTCAGCTAATTATAACACATACATAAAATACTCTTACCTGTGCGGGATCAAACAAAAATAATTTCTGAAGTTTCGTTTTTTCAGAACGGCTAAATTTTACAATTAAATAATTTTTTTCCCTAAGAAAATCATTCAGATATTTATGAAACGAGCAAATTTCACCTTCCTATTGACCAATAACATAATGTGTTTACTAATACAACATTCAACAGGTACTCTGCCAAAAATATATGTATTTTTCTGACATGTTCCAATATTGGAACATGGCCACGAATGGGTTAAGACTGTCGTGAGACGGCTTTCACAGAGTCATCCTCGCCAAAATTGATGAACTCGTGTATTCTTTGAACCCACGAGTAAACAATTTTACGCTGGTTTTTTTAATCCCACTCTGCCAGTTTTTATATGGGCATCAGAAGGAGACCAAAATAATATTCTTAATGCGGGTCCCATATTCGAATATTGGTCCTATTTAGGCATGCTAGCAGGGTAATAATTTCGATTATCAATGGTAGCCCGAGCAGTGTCTTCTACTATTAACCCCGACGGTGCCAATCTGTGCAAGTTTCACACTACTGTCGGTATCCCTCGTTCTCAGTAGAACATGCTTGAAATTCTTTAGTTAGTTTCAACTGCTAAACCTTTATAGAACTTCGCAGGATGTCTTTGGCGTAGGGCACACGTGGGCGTATCCACAAGTGCTTTTTCAGTAGTAGGCTACATGCTTCCCGGACTACTTCACTCTGAAGTCATTTACGCTGACGAAATGTGCATTCGAGAGTTAGGCCTATCTACATATCGATATAAAACAGTTGCTTTCCTCGGTAGTCCTGCAGGTCTGTCGCTCATAGACTTTCTAAATTCACTTAAAACCCACTTACACTATAATACCTTCCTGTTAAGTCACATGCAAGTTTAAGAACTAAAGAAGATATTACACTTTTGTGTTAGGAATATTACAAGACCTAGGCATATAAAATAAATTCACTTATATGCACCCTTGGCTGTGACAAGAAACAAATTAAACACTACTGAAACATCAAAACGGTATTTCCATAAATGTTAGCTTTCACCAGTGGCGGCGATCTTGTCTGAGAGGTGGGGGGGGGGGGCAAAGTCGGCCACGATCTCGTCGACGACCGTTATTGGAAAATCTTGCCCCACAAAACAATTTCTCTCCCACTTCATCTCCGAAAGATTTCCCTTTCATCTCCGGAAAAAGTTGATGACCTTTTTTAAGTCATTCACCCTCGGATTGAGGACGGTTGAAGACAAGACACCACGTTTTACAACTTTTTCCCGTCTCCCAACAATAACCTCATAACCCTTTTGTTTCTATGATTTCCTCTAAAATCTTTTAATTCTTTTGACTTTTTACGAATTCCTTCTTCTTTCTCATAATTTTGGGGGACACTTCTGCTAAAAAAATTCAATTTTTACCTCTTTTACCTCGTCTGGTCAGAAACGCTGCGAAAACCCTCGCGCGCAATTACATTTCTCCGCCTTTTTTGGATGTTTCTTCAAAATGTGGGGGGGGGGGGGGCAAATGTATGGAGTGTCCCCCCCCACTCTAAAAGGTGGGGGACATGTCCCCCCGTCCCCCCTAGATCGCCGCCCATGGCTTTCACTAACAAGTGTTAATCACTCAAGTCTAACTGTCATACCAACCAATACAAACACCAACAGTCTTTGATTGTCTAATTCTGAGAAGAATTTCCACCACTCATGACCGCAATTGCCTTAATTAACAAGGTGATTTTCCGATTCATTCCAAATTTCTAAAGATTTATTTATGTTCTAAACGGCGCTTTATGATAGTCAATTATTCAAAAATAAAGATGACAGTTTTTATTGCAAGTGAAGTGTTAGACTGAGACATCCGCGGATTCGATCTATGCCCCTTATTTTGACTTCTCGTATGCAGCTAGCTAATTAGGCTAATCTTCGCATAGAACTGTTGCATCGTTTTCGCATATAATCCAGTTACGAGTTAGTTCATTTAATCCTTGTCCTTATCTGTCAGCGCAGAAGTAAACGTTGATAGCCTAGCTGAGCTGTGAATGTTCCATATGCTGTGCAAGTTCAAATTCGTAAATGGCTTTAGTCATTTAAATTGATATTTCTACAAGTCTAACTCCATTAAAATGTCCTACTCCTTCGCAACCTTGCAAATCATTATGCGGGAGATGGCATTGTTTTAAGATGCAAGTTCTCATGTACAGAACTAACAGCAAAATTCCCAATATTATGTCAGATGTCACCAACGACAACTACCTAGGTTGTCTGATTTTGAGAAGAGGTTTTCTTTTCCCTAACATACAAGTCAATCAGCGTGCAGAAGAAATCTACGACTTCGACAAGTCATGATGGTTACGCCAAGCCACAGACTAAGACCTCCTCCAATGAGTCCCATCATCTTCTCGGCAGTCAGAGAAGGAACATCTTTCAATACAAGAGAGCTGTAACTGTCAAAAAATATGTTCACCTGGAAGAAGTTTTTCTCAATAAGATCAATGCTTTCCAGCATACGGATAGTCTCGGTATCATTGTGATAAGTAAGGAAATGTTGTTTTATCATAAGATAAATATCAAACCTAGATTTAAATAGAGGGCTTTCAACAAGAGCAGCAGCAAAGGCGAGTTGACTGGATACGTGTGGCCAAGGAGCTGTTGTGACAGTCATATCGTACTTCAACTCCTCACATTGGCTTTTGCATTTGTTTTCACATTCATCTAAATCCAACTCAGTCTTTATCGTGCACAGATAATTCTCAAAGCCATCTATGATCAGTGAAAATGAGGCATTCTCCAGCAGACTAAGGTTTCCGCAAACAGTTCCATTTGTCAACAATTTCTGATGAGGAGTAAATGGAAATGCGCTGCTCAGACATTTGCAGTTGTCCACGGTCTGTTGCTGGAAACAAATTTCGAAGCAAAGATCTTTTGTGTAAAGGAGTTTGTCATCGTTGGAATCTGTCGTTTCCTCGATATATTTCTGACTGGTGCAGTCTCCGTATGGGCTGGGAAGTCTGGAACGAACGATGGGCGACAGTCGAATGTTGGTCTCAGTTCCGGGTCCGATAGAGTGCAGAGTTCTTAGGTCCGGTTCTGTTCCGTTAGCATGAACAGCAAAAAGCACGCCGGTAGCTTGTGATCAATTAAGCCAGAACGGTATAGCACCTGCAACACTTCTGGGAAATTTTCCAAGTACAGAATGAGAGCGACACCTCGAATCTGACTTCGACATTCATTAGACACATGTATTGTCCTGCAACCAATGTAGTTTGGATTCCATCGAAGCTCTATAGACGCTTTCTGACAGTCAGATTTCATATCACGCCAATGCCAGCTGTAAAACTCGTTTACCAATATCAGGCCATCTTCGAATGTAAAATTGCTATCAAATATCGGAAAATCTGATATATATGCAGTTTTTGATAAAAAGTAAATGACAACCTTTAAGAAATCGTTCTCTGTTAAGTTGGCACTCCTCCAAATTTCGTCAAACAATTTTAATTTTGTTAGTTGTTGTTCTGTAACAGATAGGAAATCTCTCAAACTAATCTTTTCAGCCAACATTTCGTATGCTCCCACTGGATAGGTATTGCAGAACGTCACATCAGGGAAAGGAGGTCGATCATCACTTTCTTCAATGAGTGTATCAACTGGCCATGTGAAGTATTTCATGAAGACGGTTGAGAGTTGCCACAGCAGAATGCACAGGCTCGTAACAACAGCTACGAACCAAAGCGCTCTAAGCAGTTTGCTTTTTGCTTTGATAATACGAGAAACTCCTTTGACTGAGACAGTCTCTCCAAATTTCAGAAACTCGTTTTTAATGCGGTTCTGGGAAGACATTTTTCACCTTTAGACCTAATCAACGCACCAATGTTTTCTGCTCCGGAGTATAATTTCTTCAACTTCAAATGGAAAATTAGTTCTAACAACAGTAACTTCTCTAATAATGAAGTTGATGTTCGTGTCTCATCATTTCTGTCAAACGAATTCATACAGCACTAGGCTCAAAAAGTCTATTGGCTTCCACTGAGACTAGTCAGCAACTGCATGCATTCAGAACACAAATGGACCTATTAAGGTCTACTAGGAGAAAAATCGAATTCGAACTACAGCAGTCGCAGATAAATTATTTTCGTTTTGCAATACATGTTGCCGACCGCAAGCACTGTCATGCCAACTATTGATGACTTCAAATTGGCTTTAGACTACATTTGTGCACTTAGATGAAACCAGAGCTCAAAATAAGTGCTAATTACAGGTTTTCAATATTTAGCGTGGACCAGATCAATTAATTGAGTCTACTCCATGGTAAGCGTTTTTGGCGAACGAACCAAGCGCTGTCCACCATAATACACGTGCTCAAATGTTCGCCGTTACAATTAGTGTCAAAACAATGGTCGCACAATCATCTATGGTTTTTGATTGCTTTATGCATGGCTTGCCAGGCTTGGTAAACACCATTAGGCACAGATATTAATCAAATGCATGTATTATGTTAAAAAATAGTTATATGAAGCCACTTAGAATCTTGTCAAAGACCCTAGAACCACGGTTAAATATCAGGTCTAAAGCGGCGCCAACTAATAAAAGCTGAGAATGTTCCTTCAGATGTTTTTAGCCTACTAATAATAAACTAACAATAAACCTTTTCAGCGAAAGATTGTTCCATAAAGCCGCTCAAATACACCTGACAATAAGATTTGCTCGCTAATTATAGTTATTGAGGGTATACAACCAACAGATAGGCCTACCCGAGTCTTGGTGGAAAGAATGATCTCAGAGCCCGGTTATTTGAAAAAGGAAAGTTATAGATACTCTATTCTATTCTAAGAACTTCTATGGCGCCCATTTCATAATAGGTTTTGGATTGTGTGGATGACATTTTCCAAAGAAAAGCATATGCACCAGTATCTTGCAAACGGACCTCAGACAAGATTCAGAAATTATGTTTGTCAGGAAGTCGGATTTGATCTTGGAAATTAGGTTACCAACAACTTTGCACTGTTTTAGGCGGAGTCGATTGGATGACATACAGGTTAAGTTCTCTCATCGACGGAAATCCAATGCAGTGGGTGCAGTGTTGCATAGGCCCCTATAACGCAAATATGCGAGAACTTTCGCGATTCGAGCCGCACAGTTCACGACGAACTGAAATTCGAGTATCCGGGATCTCTGCGCCGCCAAGAACGTAGAAACATAGTTGCAACAATCGAAAAGAGTCAGATGCATAATAAAACATAGAAGAATCCTATACGAACAGAACCCAGCACCCAACATGGCGGAGAAAGTAAGTAACAGGTCATCGCTTTCCTGCCCTATCCCTCCCATTCTTTCACTCTACTCTCCTGTTTTATTTCGTCGGTTTTAAGAGGAGCGCTCGATAGTGTAGTGGTCAACGTGCTGGACTATCAAACGAGGAGGCTAACATCTCTGCCAGGCGAAACATTTGGTTCGAGATATCTGCTCCACCTGAGCCCCCTAGCGGCAAGCCAATTCAGCTATAATAAGTACATTGACCGTACACTGTCGGTGGGAAAACGAGACGGCAATGGAGGGGATTGGCCAACCACCCTCATATGCCGAGGCTAAGAAAATGAAGTCGTTGACACTTCATACCAATAGCTTAAGGGACTGCTAAAATGCTCATCATTAAATGGAAAAGAACAAGTTGATTCGCCACCTTTGGCCCAAGGGTAAACGATTTATGACATAGGTAATACAACGTCGCGGAAGGCGCTTGTTTTTTGTTATGACGACTCATAATATCCACACTAACACTATAATTGGCATTTGCAAACGCAGTTCGATAATTCCTGTATGGTTGAACGTTTTCTTTGTCCTAGACTTAAGTTTAAAGTCATCTTTTGAACTTCATGTTTTTTTTAGTGAAACTCGTAATCGTTATCATGATCTGCGAACTTCTAAAGCGCCACTCGAAGGCCAAGCGCAGGGTACCAGCCTATTCAGACCAAACAACTAAACTCAGACTCCCGCAAAGGCAGGGCCGGATTAACCAGTATGCCATTTATGCCATGGCGGGGGGCCCCCCATCGTCAGGGGGCCCCCCGCGTGAACAAGAAGAATTTTTGTTAATGTGCATTTTCACATTTATTCAGCTTTTTTCTTCAAGGGCAGTGCAAAACTATAAATTTACGTCAGGAGTCAGTTGTGAATTGGTGATTGATTCTTATGATGGCGATCAATGGCCCCTAGGCCTATATCTGCACCAGTTATAATTATTAAATTTCGTCTTCGTCTAAAAAAACAACCGCGCTGGATATTATATAATTATTTTCACGAAAAGTGAACAATGCCAACGAATATAATATTTCAACTTTCCGGTGCTCAAAAAAGGTGAGTAGCTACAGATCGTACTGACAGGGAAAGAAATCACGTTGCCTCAGTTCCGAAATTGGAGAATTTTTTCGTAGGCTACACTCCAAAGAGACAGTCACATCAAATGAGCCAGACGAAGGACAGGATCGAAATTTTGGCGGTAGCTGGGCCTTGCACTGAAGGTACATCAGCAGTGTCTGAAAATTGTGAGTCTGATACTGCATCTTGCGCTGCTGAAGCGGTAACAACACACATTTCTGTGTTGAACCGTTAGTGGCAGATGTACGGAGTACGATGACAGCAAACGCCTAACTGCACTGGAACTTCTCAATGTTAAGAGCGATCTCTTAGAATCTATACTGTTTCTTTCGATGACATTCTTGACTAGTTTGCCACTGCCAGGAGCAGGGCCACCGACAGAAATTCCGGACCCCTAGGCAGAGCAGTCACGTGCCCCTAAGCTATCATTAGGCTTTATGAGAAAAGTTGATTCCGGGCCTCTCAAAAAGTAAAAATCACCGGAAAATCGCCGAGCCCCTGGGCATTTGCCCCCTGGGCTTCCCTCTCGGCGAGCCTGGCCAGGAGAGTAGAGAAAATGTGAACTAAAGTCTATAGATCATAAGATTTTTAACCGTTAAACTGAACAATATCTTATGTATTGACGTTTCTTTGATCACTTAGCTGTAGGAAGTCACTGTTTTGCAGTCTGTTAAAGTTAAATTTATTGTCTGAATCATTGAAATTGGATGACAGCTAACTTTAATTCACTTTTGATCTTTGTTTCGCACTGTCACTGATTCTGATCCTGACAAACTGTCACAAATTGCTGAAAACAGCAGCTTTGTCTTAGAAAGTGAGCATATAATAAAGTGTTATTTTAACATGTTTATTGGCATTTTATTAAGCTGCACATTATTAAGTTTGAGTTATATAGTCAATAATAGACAATTGAGCGTTAACATTTGGGAACGGAAGAGGGAGGTATGGTGAGGGAGGGGGTAAACTTAAGGGATTAAGGGCCCCCGGAGAATTTGGCGAGGGGCCCCCCGAGGGCTTAATCCGGGCCTGCGCAAAGGACCATGAGTCTGGGCTTCTATGTGGTTAGTTTCGATTTGCAGAAAACAAACTCGAGTCATGCTTGATCTAGTTCAAGTTTATACTACGACAAGTTTTACGTCAATCAAATTACGAGAGTTCCACCTAGGGCCTATTGGCAATCTTGAAAAATTGCGGACCATACATCCACTAGCACAACACAATTTTACTGATACATTATAGCATTGTTCTGAAATTGTAAATTTTCAAGTATAAAACTAGTCTGACTGTCTGACCATCATCTCAGCCATTGCCTACCATGGCAACCTCGGCCGACTGGTTTTGAGAAGACATCTTTCTCCTAACGTACAAGTCAATCAACGTACAGACAAATTCTACGACTTCGACAAGGGTCATGATGGTTACTCCGAGCCACAGACTGAGACCTCCTCCAATGACTCCTATCATACTGTCAGCCGTCAGAGAAGGAGTGTCCTTCAGTACGAGAGAGCTGTAACTGTCGAGAAATATGTTTACCTGAAGAAAGTTTTTCTCAATAAGATCAATGCTTTCCAACATGCGGATAGTCTCGGTATCATTGTGATAAGTAAGGAAATGTTGTTTTACCATAAGATAAATATCAAACCTAGATTTAAATAGGCGATTTTCAACCAGATAGCGAGAGAAGGCGAGTTGACTGGATACGTGTGGCCAAGGAGCCGTGCTGACAGTCATATCGTAATTAACCTCCTCACATTGATTTTTACATTTGTTTTCACAGTCATGTAAATCCAACTCGGTCTGCATCGTGCACAGATAACTCTCGATGCTTTTCTGAATAACTGAATATGAAGCATTCTCCAGTAGACTAAGGTTCCCGCATGCAGTTTCGTTCGCCTGCAATTTCTGATGTTGAGTAAATGAGAATGCGGTGCTCAGACATTCGCACGCGTCCACGATCTGCTGTTGGAAACAAATTTCGAAGCAGATATCTTTAGTGTAAAGGAGTTTATCATAGTTTGAATCTGCTGCTTCGTCGATGTACTTCTGACTAGTACAGTCTCCGTATGGACTTGGAAGTCGAGAACGAATGATGGGCGACAGTCGAACGTTGGTCTCAGTTCCGGGTCCGATAGAGATCGAAGTTTTTATGTTCGGTTCTGTTCCGTTAGCGTGCACATCAAGTAGCACACCGGTGGCTTGTGAAACAATAAACCCATGGTGGTATTCTAATTGCAACACTTCTGGGAAGTTTTCCAAGTATAGAATGAGGGTGACACCTCTGATCTTACTTCGACATTTATCAGACACACGAAGAGTTCTACACTTAATGTAATTTGGATCCCATCGCAGCTCGATGAACGCTTTTTGGCAGTCCCATTTCATCTCACTCCAGTGCCAGCTGTATAATCTCTGACTGTAAATCAGGTCATCTTCGAACGTCAAATTACTATCAAACATAGGAAAATTCGAGATATACGCAGTGTTTGAGTAAAGGTACGTGATAAACTCACTGTAATCGCTCTCTGTTAAATTTGTGTATCTCTGGAATATGTTCAGCGGTAATTCTTTTTCTATTCGCTTCAAAACAGAGTCATAATCTCTCAGGGTTATCTTTTCGGCAAACTTTTCAAATCCTTTCATCGGAAAGATGTTGCAGAACGTCACATCAGGGAAGAGAGGTCGATCATGACTTTCTTCAATGACTGTATCAACGGGCCACGTGAAGTATTGTATGAAGACAGTGGAGAGTTGCCACAGCAGAATGCACAGACTCGTAACAACAGCTACCAACCAAAGCGCTCTAAGCAGTTTGTTTTTTGCTTTGATAATATGAGAAACTCCTTTGACTGAGACAGTCTCTCCAAATTTCAGAAACTGATCTTTAATGTGAGGCTGCGGAGACGTCATGTTAGCTTTATAAACTCACCTTCGTTTTCTGCTCAGAATTCTAGCTTCTTCAGTTTCAAATTGAAAACCACGGCCGACTTAAAAAAATCTAACACTTGAGGAATAACGAGCGTGTCGAATGTGTTCTGCTGGGAACAAGCCATAAAAACTGTCTGAAAATCTACGTGGAAAGGCTTGGACTGTGTTATGCATTTCCAGCAGAAACGATCTATTTAAGCAGTGCTACAACAATGGAATGGCGCCATTCTGGTAGTTCATTATTTCAGGTTTTTCATTGTTTTTGAACCGTAACGAATGGAACCGATGAACTGTAGGGGCCTAACGAATGGAACCGATCGGGCGCTGTTTATCTATCAATAACTTAATGTTGATGTTAGCGTCCATTTGTGCGTTTAGAGAGACCAATAGGCCTAATATTGAAGGCGCATATAGGCCCTAATGTAAATTAATGTTGTGCAGCATTCTGTGTTAATTCGATCTATTTGACGCACTTTGAAGCAAAGTGTTTTGTGTGATCGAGTTTTTGTTGCTTTTATGGGCGCCAAACCGTTATAATATATCGAATATCGCAAATTATTTCAAATTATTATTAACACACACGTCGTGTAAACACTGTCTGCTGTTCGGCTTTTGTTTAGATCGGTTAAAATGTTTCTGTTATAATTTATCTACCGCATTTATTTTTTACATCTAGACTTCATTATAGTTTCAAAAGGTTCACGAGTAAACAAACAACGTTCACTAAAAGACTACGTCACACACGACAGGCTCTTGCACGGACGCGGACCCCAACCAACATATTCCTATGCGTATAGTTGACATCTGTGAATGTAAAGATCCGAAACTTCTCAGCGTCCAGTAAAGCCGCGTCGCGTAGACTTAGAACCGGCGATATATATATGTATATATATATATATATATATATATATATATCCGCAAGAGTCAGGTTGTTTGGTCGGTTTAGTGCCAGGTCAGAAACCGGGGTTTCAAGCCATAGGCTCCCTTGATCCCTAGGCACCCTTGATCCTTCAGTCATTTTGCCTTACTTACTTATTTATTGAAGAAAAGCAGTGAATCATTCTATTATATTTATTGATTTTTTCAACTTCACAACGAACTCTACAAAAAATTTTTTAAAGTAAGTACCAAATTTCTTTATTACATTTACGAAGTTAATTGATTTGTTTACTTGTTGAATCTATTTTGAGACACTTAATTTATCTCGTACATTAAAAATGGTATGATCCAAGAAGTGGAAACTAAATGGTTTGGCACCCTTGATCCCTGCTTGGTTCGGCACCCTTGATCCCCAGTCGGCACCCTTGATCCCAGGATCAATGGTGCCAGTCGGCACCCTTGATCCCTAGGATCAAGGGTGCCTACATAAAATGTTGAATATATACCACATGTCAACAAGAAGTCTGTTTTGACTATTATGTATGTATAATTGAGAATAATGTTTGTATTGATAAATTTTATTTTTTCATACATACCATCATAATAAAAAGAGAAAGACAAACAGGCCACCAAGGGGTCGAGTTTCTGAATCTTAAATGAAAGTAGCCGTATAGCTAGTTATGGAAGTCAACTGCTGTCCCCAATGCAAACAAAATACCAAAAGACAAAAACTGACTGAAAACAGTGATCGAATTAATGCTAATACAAGAAATGAATAAAAATACCAAAAAGAACTCATGCCGGAAAATATCAGACTGACCGCTGTGAGCGACACCGACGATGAACATGAAGAAATTGAAAATTATGAAAATGTTCATGAATTTTATTTTCAAAATCTGTATGTCATCTGCACTATCTGAAGATGACTTTGACATGGAACCTAATCATAGTACGGACGATGAAAACATTGGACATATAGCACATAGTAGTTTGAAAATCTGAGATTATGTTGTACATAAAAACGATGAAAAAAATTACTTTTATGTAGAAAGTTAAGATTGTTAAAATGTGGCAAATGCATTGTCTTTATTATATTCAAAGTAATATTTGCACATTTTTCATTTCAAATAATCATTTTCAACATTTCCTTGCTGTTGCAAACAAACAGATCAAGATGACTATTGGGGATCAAAGGTGCACATGGGTGGGATCAAAGGTGCCAACCCATTGGCACCCTTGATCCCTTTTGAGTGTCGTGTGTTTTTTGCCCATAGATTTTCATAGTTCATATTTGTGAAAACCACTTTATGCAACTTAGATAGAAAAGAAATATTCTTATTAAGTAGAATTGAATAAAACTTGCTAGTGATTTAAAACTTTTTTTAAATTTGAAAATATCAAAAAGAGGATCAAGGGTGCCAAGTCTCCCCTACCCATTTCATACGCATTACGCAACACTGGAAGTCTCTGAGGCTCGCTCATTGTCCAGACCAGAGGTGAAAAACTTGTTTTTTTCGTTTTTGGTTTAAAAAACACAAGAAAAAGAAACCACAGAATTTGGTTTTGGGTTTTCCTTAAAATAAATTCCGTATTCTTGTAGAAGTTATTTTAATAACATTGATTTAATAATATTTAATTTTTTGAAGTCGCAACTGAATTAAACTGAGTTGGAGCTCTTGTTCATGCCATTTTTCATGAGTTTTATGGTCCAAAATCCGAAAATCTTAAAAAAAATAACCAAAACAACAAAAGTCATAAAAAATTAAAAAACAACTTTTAATCTTGAAAAAGCTTGGGTTTTTTGCACCTCTGGTCCAGACCCCATACCCCCAATATTTTGGACAAGTTTACGCCACTGTTTCAGGCCATTGCAAAGTGACAGCCCTGTGCTAATTGAATTTGACTTCAAAACCATGGTACTGTACACTAGACTAATGCAATTTAATCTTTCCGGATATATAGATCCATATAAGACAATAGAGACTATGAAAGAACGTGCCGCGTATCTGTTGACAGCCCACGTGATGTAGGCCTATTTACCATAAACTTAGTACAACGCATTTTAAGTACCTCACAAAACGTGCATCTACCTGATTTAAACAGGTGCGTTTAAGAGAGTTCTGAAAAGTTAGTTGAACAAAGTAATTTTAAGTAAATAGCAACACTAGCCTAGCCCACGTTCACAGTGAACAGTCCACGATTCGTCCCGCCCGGACGTTATAAATGTCCCAGGCACTATTGATATCGCACAATGCCACGTCACTCAATCTTTAATTAGCAGCCGTATTAATTAACAAATCTCTCGAGAATCGATATTGAGTGTATTATGTGGACGAATGCGAGCAAATGACAGCCATAACACGAGGAATGCAAACTGATAGCCTATATCATACAACAGCATAGTTCCTCAGTTGCCCTAAACCCTCAAAAGCAGACTCGTTATTATTACTATGCATTTGCTAGGCGCCACCATCTAATGACCAAGTATCAATGGATGACGGTAAGCAATAATTGTGATGGGAGGAATTGCTCGACGTCCCTACACCGTGGAGTAGGGGGTTCGCCCTACTCTCCGTTTTGCGAGACCAGCGCTATAACCAATAGGCGCCGTATGTAGCTGAGGCCAGTCGCATTCGTATAGCTCGTATGTTTTCTTCATTGTTATTATATAATACGTAGCTGTTATTTTGTTGTACTATAAAAATTTGTATCATAGTTTTGTTTTTGACGCTCGTCAAACTGTGAAGCTTTGGCTTTTATTTTCCTCTAATTCCGTACGATATTCGAGCGTGTTTTACCAAGTTATTATGCATGTAAGCGTGGATTTCAGACGTAGGCTATAATGTACTCACGTGACCAGCTGTTGTGTCTACATTAGGCGCCCTGCCTAACGCAGACATAACAGCTGACGTGTTGCCTACCTGCGTACGCATCAACTCATTATTACCCACTAGAGTAGGTGCAGAGGTCAGAAGCCATTCTAAATATAATTCCCAGCTCCGTGTGTCCATCGTATGATAAACGCTAAACGGAATGTGTGGAATGTGCATCGGGCGAGCCCCAAGTATGCACACGGGCTATTATCCGGCGAGCCCGTTGCAGAGGCACGGGTTGTATAGAATGTGCATGATGCAGGCGCATAGAATGTGCATCGGGCGAGTCCAATGCAGGAACAGGGGCTGCGCTGTCGAGTGTAACTCATGCTGTACAAGGCCTGCATCGGGCGAATGCAGGCACATGGGCCCTCCTAACCCACATGGCCACTTTTATGTTGCATTCACGAAACAGAGACAACCCGTCATATATGACGGTCAAATATTCTAGTAGATATATAATTACTGGATACAACATGCAGCAAGTGTCTATTTATTATAGATCGCGGCTTCCATGTATACTAAGATCGAGAGCACTGGTAGGCCTATTGTCGACCGTAAGTGTCGTGTCTGCAGTCTGCACCTTATCCAACACTCACTAGCCAGAGCAGTCACTAGAACGCCCAAATATCGTCATATCACTCCCATCCTAAATCACTCCATTGGTTCAAAATCCCAGGCGAATCCACTTCAAAGTCCTATCAGTAGCTATAGCTAACACACCCACACGGGACCCAGACGGGTCCCATACGGGTTGCCATACGGGACCCGTACGGGATACCCGGCGGGATCCCGCCGGTTTTTGTCCGCGGTTTCCGTACGGGACCCATACGGGATATCCCGCCGGGCATCCCAGTTCATTCCCAGTTCATTCCCAGATGACTAAAAAGTGATACCCAGTTTAGCACAGTTAATGGGCGGCGATCCCGGGGTCGAGGGGGACAAGACCCCTTTTAACAGTGGGGAGGACACACCATACATCTGCCCCCCCAATTTTGAAGAAACACCAAAAAAGTCAACCCAGTTTCTTAATCTCTTTTTGAGCAGATCAGTTCAAAACTCTTTTTGAGCAGATCAGTTCAAAAGGGACAAGACCCCCTTGAACAGTAGGGGCACACACCATACATCTGCCCCCCACCCCCAAATTTTTAGGAAACAGCAAAAAAGTCACCCCAGTTTTTTATACCTCTTTTGAGCAGATCAGTTCAAAACTCTTTTTTTGACCTGATCAGTTCAAAAACGTCGCCCCCCACCTGTCAAACAAGAAATCTGCCAGTGGCACAGTTTACAGTATAGTATGCAAACTGTACTGTAAACTGTGCTATATAGTTAAAGCAATAAATAATCAACAAAAGCGTTAAATGACACATCAATTTAATAAAGTCAATTTAATAAAGTAAAGTAATCATGCAGTCGATCTGCTCTGTAATTTCATTTAACAATAATGTCATCAGCAGTATTGGTGAACTCCTGATCAACACTGATCGACTCTGACTCGGTCTCTTTGAATGGCGCCGATTTCAATAGTTGGCGGCCTCCAGTGCCATGATCCCTAGCATTACCAAACCAAATGGCCAACTCGTCTTCAACCATTTTCCTCGTGCTGTCCTTGGTAGCAATATTATGTTTTACCGAACCTGAAATTTCAAACATGCAACATTTAGATTAAAAATAACAAGTTACAAAGAAGAAGAATTAAGAATTTGATGTGCTCTGATTTGTATTGTAAAATGGTATTATTCCAATAACTCTTTCTGTTATTAAATGACAATATTTAGAGACACTGCCTGCACAATGTTGACTAATGTAACATAATAAAACAAAATGTAATCATTACACCCGTCAATCACACAGGCTGTTACCAAGCTACTAAGAACTAGTGAATGCAAAGCTTAAGAGTGAATCATTCATATAAAAGTAACTAAGAAACCATTTCATTCTACAGAATCATGGCCTTTTTAATATGTTTGTTCAACACGTACTCCCGTTTAAAATATTCTAATTGCACCTTGTTTTCGATCAGTTCATTAACGATTGCAGAGATATTATAACTACATCACAAAGACAATTAAATGGTTGTGTACTTTAAAATTTCTCAGACTAGTCTTCAACGTTGTCGACTCTTGTTGCATGAAGCCCTGCAATATCGTCATTCTCATCTTCACAGAGTGCAGTACTTATTGATCTCGACAACTATCCAGTTTTGATGGTCACGGCAGCTGCAATGTTTAATTCAGCAGCAATTACGCTAGTTTTCAAGTTTATTGTAAACGTTCAACAATGTATAAGCTAAATTTAAAGGATACTATGTTCAAATGAAACTTTAAGCTAAATTTATAGGAAGTTTAAGCTAAACGTTCAAGTATAATCTATGAAACTTTAAGCTACATTTATTGGATAAATGTTCAAAATGTTTAAATGAAACTTTAATGCGACTTAACTGAGAGATGTCAACATCTAACACGGATAATCTTGAAAACTAGCGTCATTGCTGCTGAATATTTGTCGATGTGCTTTCATTTAAATAGCCTTATTGGTGTCTGGGCGCTAACTAGTGTTAAGGTGCGACCTCTTGTCACACAGTAATAAATAGCCCCTTGAATTTGGGTCAGACCATAACATTAGGACCCTCATAGCGCAAGTTTACCGTACAGTCCATAACCCTAACCAGGGCTGTAGTCGAGGGTATACGCGGGTATACACTATACAGTGTGTACTCACCTCTAGAGACCGTATAGGCCTACTCACCTCCCAAATAGTTATATTTATTTATATTAAAATACTGTAGCGTATACTCACAAAATACTGTAGCGTAGACTCGCCTCTAATTTGTTTCGGAAAACTAACCCGTAGCGTGTACTCACCTCTAATTTTACCACTACAGCCCTGACCCTAACCCACTGCAATCTCCGTTTCGTCTATCCCGACCACAATTAAATAGGCCTACAGCATTTACATAAACTGTTAATATACGCAGATATTATTATTATTATTATTATTATTATTATTATTATTATTATTATTATTATTATTATTATTATTATTATTATTATTATTATTAATGAGCTTTTATATAGCGCCCCTTCAAGGTTATCTACTCAGGAGCGCTCCTAGTCCAACCACGGCTAAAGAGAGTAGTTTTTAAGTTTGCAAGAAACAAGGTAGAGTGAGTCATAGGGACCAGGCGAAGTGCAACAGGAAGGCCATTCCAGGTTGCAGGTCCAGCGACCGAAAAAGAACGTCGCTGCATAATGGCTGTCCGCGTGCGGGGGACCAATAGCTCGGCCTGGTCAGCCGAGCGAAGAGCAGATCTCCGCAAGACCCCCGAGGTAGAGCGACACAACTCCCGCAGGTATGGGGGAGCAAGTCCCTCTAGACAACGCCTAACCAGTGCAGAGACCCTATAGGCGATCCGCAGCGGGAAAGGGAGCCAGTGCAGAACATCCCGCATATAAAGAGAAACCTGGCCAAATCTGGGGATGCGACCAATAAGACGTGCAGGTTCATTAGTAGGCCTATAATAAATATAACGTAATCTTACTTTTCACAGAAACACATCGCGATCTGTCAAATATGTGTACATTCGAAACGGCAGGCACACAAAATGGCGGACCGGCGGTAGAAATACGAATACCGGTAGGAGGCGCCACCGACGCGGGCTGGACCGTAAGGGTCCCTTACGCAAACCGTGGTCAAAAACCGCGAGAATCCCGTACCGTCAAACCGGATGAAACCCACAAGGGACCCGTGCGGGTGTGTTTGCTGGGTATCACTAACCTACATGTAGGCCTACAACTTCTTACAATATTCCCAGCCCAAATACCATTAAAAGAGCTGCACTTACAATGGTGTCACTTCAAATTACATGTAGCAAACCTCTTTTGAAAATCGGATATCCCGCAGATGTAGCCATAGGCGTAGACTCTGGGGGCAGCCGGAGCACATGTCCCCGAATAATTGAGGCGGGGGCATTGCCCCTGCCCCAAAATCGAATTTCTTTAAATATTACAATATTATGTTTTAATATAAACAAACTTCTTCAAACACAGAAAAAGAGAGACACAGAACTTAAATACTATCAGAAATTCATAATGAAAATATAGCTGAGCATGGTGCCCAGTCAAATTTTCCGATGTACATATTTTGTTCCAGAACTCCAATGATCGGATTGGCTTTTTCTTTGAAAAAAAATTAGGCAAAAAGGTTCCCATCCATCTCATGATAGGCTAGCTGAGTCTTCTGTACACTCAATGCAACAACTGTAGAATGAATACCCCCCTCCCATATTTTGGACAAGTTTACGCCACTGGATGTAGGGGCCACAGCGTCAGTGTTAGTTGTCGAAAAACAGCTGGGGGTCGACAATTTTACAGATTGCCAAAGTACACGAACGCAGGTCAAATATCTAATTATGTTAATATGTTACACACAAAACAACTAACGACTCGTGAGATATTTTATAGTTTCCTCTCTAAATTTATTTACACAAGAAACAAGCATTAAAGTGATCACTCACTTAAACAGGTGTAGGCAAAAAAGAACACGATTTACAGAACTCTTGCATTTCAGTCTTAAAAAAATTTAATAATTTTGAACTATGTTTGTAACTTCTCTTCGTTGTTAGTCCAGTGCCTTTGTCTAATTAGCACCCTGTGTAGGGGCCATCCATTTAGGGTGTACACATGGAGGGGGAGGGATTAACCCAAATGCATTTGCTTGTGTATTGGGGTGTCTACTGATAATGTACGTGCGCATAGGAAACGGTGGGGGGGGGGGTAAAACCTTTAATTTGTCTGTATTGGCCTTCAAATTGATTGGCCTTGAAATGAGCCACAGTTCAGTTTTTCAGTTATCACTAGTGCAAGGAAGAAGTAAGACTGTGGGAGATGTCACTTGTATGCAGCCGTATACCCATGACTGCTATTATTAAAATATCATGCAGCTTAGCAGTGAGTCCGACAGGTGGCGGCCTGCCCCATGGATTTCCCCGTTCTATAGGATTAGGGGAGGGGGTGCGTCAACTGCCGTCAAGCGTACGTACGCAGATGGGGGTGTAAAAAGTACACGTGCGTATCGGAAGGGGAGGGCCCGATTTTTCCGGATTTCTGCGTAAATGCTAAATGGATGGCTCCATACCAGTTTTAAGCAAAAATGACATATTTATGATATTTGTTTACAAGAGACGGACAACTGATGCCATGAAAGAGCTTGGGGTCCAGACCTGACGTCCCCAGCATCTTTTCATTTACCTGGCTGAGGGGGTAGAAAAAGAGCTAGGGGATGTTGAACCCACAACTAAAACAATGCATAACATCAATCGTAACTTGGAACAACAAACTAAACAATAGAGGCATGAATCCATACACAACAGTAGGCCCTACACAATCGCTTAATTACTAAAGGCAAATAGGCCTATAACACACTTGTTTACATTAATTCTTTTCTCCATTTACAAAGTCGCACTTCCTGCACGCACATCGTCAATAAAAATTTGAAACTGCGGCATGAAACAAATGTGCAAAATATGTGTCCAGGGATGTTGTATGGAGCCTAACCAGCTGTCTCTACCTGCAATTGCTGATAATAATCTTCGTTTAATATCTTCAAACTGACAATTACGCAGTATGATTACAAATCAGTATGAACGGATGATCACAAGTTATTACAGGAGTCGAATTTTAACTGTATACGGCAGCCTTGCAAGGCGCCCATCACGTCCTACATGAGCTACATCTCATTTTCACAAACACGCCATCTCGCGAATGATAGGCTGAGTGGACCTTGGGAGGGTTAAAGGGAGGCGATCCCGCTACCTACTGCAATTCACGCCAGTGATGTTACCACTACTCTATGGATCCCCCTACACAACCAATGTGCAATCAAATATACCACGTGCTGAAAATCTTCAGAAGTGCAAGAATCATTCAGCTGGGACTAAACGGACCACAACAATATTATTGCGTAGTCCACAACGTCTGCTGTAGCCAATTTTAATTAATAATAAACATGCGCATAAAAATGGCATGTATGTTTTGCTCGTTAGCCAGGTCTGTAATGGAGGTGTTGCACAACTGCGTGCAGATAACCGACCTTTAAGAACCAGCGCCGATTTAAAGAAAAAGCCTCAAAACCCGTTGTTAAGTACCTTACTTTCAGGGCCCTATTCAAATTGTTTTTACTTAACGTAAAACCATTGTCTGGGTATTAAGGCAACATTTTCGCGCCTGTGAAGAAGCATGGTTCCCGCGCGACTTCACGTTTTAGGTCGCTGTAGAAATCTCAAGATTACGATTTAAAATCCCACATTGCAAACCACCTTCAGACTTACGCGTGAGTTGACCGTGACTGTAGAGATCGTACTCCCGATGGTTTAGGATCATAAAAAAAACAAAATCACTTTTTGGTAGTTCCATAATTTCCGGACTATAAGTTACGCTTTTTATATCAACGTCTAGGGTATCTAATAGAAATACGCGATTTGTTCTAGATTTTCAGCCCCGTGCGAACTGCCTTTCCCAATTTGACCCATTTCACTTGAAGCGACCACCTCACCGATTGATATCTTGGTTATTACGATAAGCGCTCTACAGAAGTCATTTAAAAATTAGAATTCGATTCCAGATATTGCGATAAATACAAGAATCAACTCACTGTGAAAATGCCAAATGGCTACCACACCATAACATCAGATCTAAAAACTGCTCTGAACGTTTCATTTTTATATATAGGTTTCTTCAACAACAAAAAGCAAACTGAACACAGGTTTGCAACAAACGACTCGTTACATAGCTAGAGACACTATAAGGAAGTGTGGCTAATCTTCACATAAATAGAACTAAAACGTTTAGCAAACATTAAGTTAAAACACCAGTCAGCTGAAAACTGCACATCTTTGTCAGCAAATGTTGCAAGCCACACAAGCGTCATAACATTTTCTGAGTATCAAAATGCGACATTTACAACAGCAAGAAACGAAAGGGCAACACATATCATCATTCAATGTCCTATTGCTCTTTGTTCTCTGCATCATTTCAAAGTAGAAGTCAAATGACTTCACCCTGGTGCTATATAAATTCTCTCCAGTTTTTATTATTATTTCAGATTATTTCAAGGTTTTTTGCAGCAAAGAAGATTAATGTTTCAAGACAGAGAAATGCCAAACTTTTAAAGTTAATTTATAATTTATGGTAAGAAACGCACTTGTTAACATATGTCTATCATTGGCTTAACAACAAATTGTAGGCAATTATAAATCTTTTGTGGAAACTATTTTATTAAGTGTAATATTGTGCAAATTGGCAATTTCATATGAACAGTGAAAATGAGGTTCACAAACAAAAATGGCAGAAAAGTTAGAAAATCCATAACAACTACAATGAACAACTGAATATGCTGAGTTACTGTTGCTACTGTATTCATTATTCTGCATTACTCTTCTGACAAGTCTGAAAAATATGTTTTCCATCTGACATCAGATCCATAGATATAAAACTTCAAATTCACACAAACACTCGATGACAATATAGTGGAAAACTATAGGGTCTGCGTTTGCAAGATGGCATGAAATTGGTCAATTCAATTTTAATTGAAATTGTGCTGCCTCACAGAAATCTCAATTGCTCATAAGATCTCACAACACCGCAATAATGAAAGAAGATCACAAATTAAGATTTCACATTGTAACATCTTGCACCTTCTAGTATTGTCTCATACCATTTATTAGTTCAGTCACATAAGAATTTAGAAGTAATGAGAAGTTAGAGATCGGATGGTGAACTAGACATTCCCCTAATCAAAGTAGCAATGTATAGTCTGGCAGGCAACAAAACGTTTTGTAAGAAGCACAACAAATCATTGAAAAGTTTTGATAATTACGAAGTACAGTGTAATGGCATAATGTAACGCATGCTTCAAGGTACTTTGTGGGAATGATTGCAGTGTTAAATAACTAATTCCTATCGTACAAATATTTCCTATGAAAGCCATCATAGAGATTTTCATCAATGACAGTATAAAGGCAGAAAAGTAGCACCCTGGAAAATAACAATGGGTTGTTAACTGGTGAAATCACCACACAGGAAGTAGCTACCTAGTTACCATACCTTCACAGAAACGATCAGGCAAGGCAGCATCTCCATGCCTCTATTTCTCCAGCATGCCGTACAGCTATCCACTCTCGAAAGCCTCAAACATCCCATCATCATATCTCCTATTCTTGGTCTGCTTCTCTCCACTTTTGTCCTTTCGATATCCACTCAATCACCTGGTGTATGTATTTCAGTAACTTTTCTTCTGCTATTGCTTTCAATTTACAGTCATATCCTAGCTTGTATGTCTTTACTTATTAGTAGAATGATTTGGACTTCATTAGAACAATGAATTGCCTTAGACAAGGATTGTGAGGAGAAATGCTTCATATTAAATTAGAGAGAGATGTGCATTAGATCAGCTATCATCAGATGCCACAAAAGTACAGCCATCTTCCAACAGTTTCATCAACCAAGTAATAGTGGACTGAAAACCGAATTAATGTCAAACTGCCAAGTAACCACGCACCTACGAAACAACACCTGATTTATCTTTACGTGGCAAACCCCACTTAGCAGTACTTATAGATCAAACAGCTCTAAATTAAGGAAATTATTACAACGCAGTTTCACAGCAAGACCTACTAATGGCACTTTCTTTGGTAGCTATCATTAAAAGGCCGTGTTCTAATGAGGCTAATTTCTAAAGCTAAAGAAATCTGCGATCATCCCATATCAGAATCTGAGTAATAGAAAAGCGTGTAACACAGAGTCTCATTTGTACCAATTATCATCTAAATGAATCGGGGAAACTCTTAGAGGCTGTATTGCCCCTTTACATAACATTACACTGTAACATCAAACTGAAACGTCAAGTCCATAAGCAGGTAAAAATTTGAAAACATTCCCGCACTTAGTTTCACAGTCAGAAAGTATCGCAAAGTTTACAAAACTAAAATATCAGACACAAGTGGAGTTTTAGGGTTTAGGACGCAGTCAACTGCACAGAGATGAATAATCCAAGTACGAATTCTCACTGCAGATAACGATGGATGGATGTCGACGTCTCTGAGCTCAGGATCGTGTCATGGGTCTGCCATCTGAGTTTAGAATTTTGACTGAATCTTTGTTATATACCAGTGTATCCTGAAAAAGATTGACATCAGTAAAGCGTATCAAGAAACATCAAATCTGTTAGCTTCTAAAGAACAATAACTGTAGTGCATAAATCACTATTTCTCATTGGCTTTCAAACATCTGGATATCTAACTGCTTTTCACTTGGTGACTAACTAACTGCAACTCTCAGATTTGCATTCCCGTGTGACTGTGTATGCAGAAAAATTTTCATTACAATAATAATAATAATAATAATAATCATTTAATTTTCACATACTTAGTATCTGACTCCTGGGGAATTATATGTACCTCGGGGAAAAATAATAATAAATGATAATTGTTTCAACACAGAACCGCATTTCAAAACTGCAATCTTTTGAATGGAACCAGCTGAGTTGCATGAAACCCACAGACCAGAAAACAGGTTACGGAAGATAAGAGGTTTGATAAAAAATGCGGTTTTATCCGAGATCTAAATGAAGTCAGAGAATCTATAGATTGAAAAGAAACCTACAGCAATAACCCAGGTTGCGTTTTAACCATTACTGGAAATCAGGCCTTGTACAGATGCGGAAAAAATGAAACCGTTAATTATAATTAGCATGAAATAGAAAGGCTTTTGTCTTAAATGCAAACAATTAGTTACCATGTCAGTCTGCCATTTGACTTTCTCTTTCTCCTCTTCCTCCTCCTTGGCACGTTTGTGGTCCTACAAAAATAATCTTGCGTCTTAAATCCACAAAGAAATTACCACGATCGTCGTCATACAGAAAACCGCACTCACATTGATGATGATATCATAATTGTCGTCATCATCATAATCAGTTCCTCTCACCAACCATTTGGTGCTGATGGGTGCAAATAACTGACCTCCATCCTTGCAGCTATTTTCAAACCTTTTGCGCTCTTTTCACGTTTACTCCAAGCCTCTTGTTACATCTTTGTTTACACCATTTACCCAGCAGAGTTGAGCAGTTTACCCTAATTGTAAGCGCTCATAGTAACTGCTAGTAGCTGATCAGCCGTTTTGAACAATTTCCTGATACAATGGAAGTAACTATTTACGACGACCATCTATTCTGCATTACTTAAAGGCTATTTACTTACTAACTAAGAGTACTTAAAGTCTCTGTTTTAATTAGTTTCTCTATCCTTTGAATCTTGCAAGTAGTGCACTGTACAGGATTTGGGCAATTGGCATTGATGTGAAGGTTAATAAAGCTGTTGATGTTCATGACAGTAACAGCGAACAATGCCATAATGATGATGATGAATGCGATGATCAGAAACAAAGCCGAGACGAACTTACAATATATGCCACTATGCAGCTGCCTGGAATCCAGATGACAAGGGACAAGATGATGACTGTTCCGACAATGTTGGCACGCATGAACTTCACTGGAAACGAAGAACACAGTTTCAACAAAAACCATACAGTTTTTCTTCAATGGGTTTACTCTTGTTGGGGTCTTTGGGGTTTTGATGGTTGGACTAGAGCAAAGTTTCACAAACTATGGGTCGCGACCCAAATGTGGGTCGCGAACCTCTGGCAAGTGAGTCGCCGATTTTTTCGAGAAACATTCATTTTTCGGAGCAACAACATTACCTACATTGTTACATTGCACGGGTACAACAGTTGTTTTGGATTGCAATAAATTGGAAACTGTTTTTACTTAAGTTACCTTTTAATGCTTTCAATATGTCAATTTCTAAATGCTGTTCTTAAATCCGCATATTTCGATGCCAATTTACAAAGCAAATTTTAGTACACAATGCTTGATTTTACACAGTGGGTACCGAGCTGCCAAGGTGTTCTCAAGTGGGTCCCGACCCAGAGAAGTTTGGGAACCGCTAGACTAGAGCATTGGAATTCACTGTCCAGTTCTCTTTGTTTTGACAGTACTCTAAAGTCTTTCAGGTCTAAACTTAAACTGTATGTTGTTCCTGGTACACGTGTTGTCATTAGCAAACATGACTTGGAATTTTTTATGTAGTTTTTGACAGTGGTGCTGTGAAGACAAATTTTTACAGCGGCAACCTAGATCAGTAAAGCATTAAAACTTTCACCACAGTTGTATACAATACAATACAAATGTATTGATTTGTTTATTTGCATCTGTAGTGCAACGGGATTCCTCACTACCCAAGGACAAAACTGCAAACGGCATCCTAAATTACTGCAATTAACAATGACTAGTACTTGATGACCATTGTAGTATTGCTACCCTGTTTCAGTAACAGAGTATAAGTCATTTCTGGTAATTTCTAACCATTTCTGGTAATTTCTAGTCATTTCTTGATCTATGCAAAAACCCTGTAGCTACTGCTCAACCAGTCTAACACAAGAATTGTACCATGTTAAATAGGTCCCGACTCCTGACCATGACATCATACACTCACTATTACCCCCCTTCAACTACAGTACCTGCCGCTGTTTCTCCCTACCTGCCTTAGCCTGTTTTTTGCCTAAGTTGTTTTACTGCTTATTTACTATACTTGTTTTGTTATTTAACTAGTTAAGTTGTTATTGAAGATGTCACATTGCTTTATTTGTAACCAGCGAATTATAAATAATCTAAGCATTATCCACTGCCCAGATTGCAGCAATTGGTTCCACACGGGTTGCTTAACCTCATGTAACAGCATTGACTGGCCATGTAACCTTTGCCCACTCTCTCAGCTTCCTCCCTTTACATATAAATCCAGATGACTTGCCAAGCCCACTGTTAATCCCATCCCCTAGAACTTCAGCACTACCAATCATGCCTGACCTAGTATTCGACCCATACATGGGTGAAGAAGTGGGTGAAAATCCCCTCCTCGGTGAAAATGGAATAGACCCAGACTTAAACCTCTATAATGAAGGTCCAGAGCTATCTTCACTCTATAACAGGCATGGCGAACCTTTTTTAGCTCGCGTGCCAGAAAATAGTTCTTATAGAATGTGGAAAATTTCGCGTTCCAGAAATTTTATTGAACCAATGAACACAGAATGAAGTACCCAAAAAAGTGAAAGCTAATATTGAAAAGTCATTGCATTATTTTTGGACGTGGCTACTTAATAATGTGATTTATTGATATTTACTATAATTTTAAACGTAGGCGTATTGAAAACAATCAGTTACTGTTTCCCATCACAAATATTATCAAATCTCTATTATACCCTAATTTTCCCATACATCTCTTATCGTAACATCTCCTGGGGAGCCAATTACAAAACGGTCTTAGATCCCTTAGGTAAACTCCAAAAATCAGCCCTCCGCACAATACTCAACACCCACTGGAAGGCTAGCACCAAACACTTATTCCACAACAACAACATTTTAACCATACACCAAATAAATACCTTTCAAAGTCTTGTCTTCATGTACCGCTTTCACCACAAACTCCTACCACCTTCCATGGCCTCTTATTTTGAGATGGGCACCTCGATCCACCAACACTGCACACGTAATGCATCAAACTATCGCCCAGAATTTGCTCGCGTTAACGCAAAATTGTTTTCAATCAAATGTCTGGGCCCAAGATTATGGAACGCCTTGCCAACTGAAATAACTTCTGCCCTGTCCATCAGCAGGTTGAAGTCATTGTTAAAGTCCCACCTCATTCATTCTCAATAACCAGTTCGTGCCTTATCTGATCATAGCTCACAGTCAGTCCTGGGTTTATTGTCATAACCACTCTCCATAAATGAAAATTCAACTAGGAGCTATCCATTCTCAAACTCTGTCTTCCACTGCGCTAGTACACTGTGCTGATACTGTGCATTACCAAATTTACATCTTGCTGTGTTGCATAGTTTTTTACACTGTATATATATTGTATATGACCAAGATATCTTGATCTAGTTTAAAAAATCACTTTCTTAGTTAAGATTAGTATAAGATTATGCCCATGTACATATCATACGTTCTGCCAGCGAACTCGGGGTGCCCCACCTAGCGGGACTTCTCCCTTAGGGGTATCCCATTAAAGACACTCAAGTCTACATTGTGCAACCTGTCTGTTAAATCTATTGTCTGTTGTGTTATAATAAAAAGCGGATTGATTATGTCTTTCTCATAAGGTAAGAAGTGCACATTGAAGCCGGGCAATTGTTCAGAGCCATATGTAACTGAAAGAGGTCAGTTTTGAGTTTAGAGCGAAATACAGTTGGTAACAGAGTTGCGAACAGGAGAGACTTACAGCGTTCCAGATGAATACATCATCAGATGTGAATTAACACCGCCCTCATAATATACAGTCAAACGCATGGCCTTCAAAACCTCTCTTGCAATTTTCTGCACTAAACTGGAAACTTATCTTTTCCTTTATAATAATGCTGATAATGTTTCTTGTTGAGTTAACAAAACTATATCAAATTTCAGTCATATTTAACCTAACTATATCAAATTTCAGTCATATTTTACCATATCAAATTTCAGTCATATTTTACCACACTATATCAAATTTCAGTCATATTTTACCGCACTATATCAAATTTCAGTCATATATAACCACACTATATCAAATTTCAGTCATATTTTACCAAACTATATCAAATTTCAGTCATATTTTACCAAACTATATCAAATTTCAGTCATATTTTACCATGTTATATCAAATTTCAGTCATATTTTACCACACTATATCAAATTTCAGTCATATTTAACCAAGCTAAATCAAATTTCAGTCATATTTTACCATGTTATATTAAATTTCAGTCATATTTTACCAAACTATATCAAATTTCAGTCATATTTTACCATATTATATCAAATTTCAGTCATATTTTACCAAACTATATCAAATTTCAGTCATATTTTACCATATTATATCAAATTCCAGTCATATTTTACCAAACTATACAAAATTTCAGTCATATTTTACCATATTATATCAAATTCCAGTCATATTTTACCAAACTATATCAAATTTCAGTCATATTTTACCATATTATATCAAATTCCAGTCGTATTTGACTGCACTACATCAAAATTTCAGTTGCTTTTTTACCAGAAATTTCACTTAAATTTGACCAAACTATATTTACCGCTGTCCCCTTTTACTAGCATGAACACTGATTGAATAGTACTGGTGGAGTTTCCAGATTAAAATGCGGAATGAATCCAAGGCCAACCCAGAGAAGCCACACAATCACTGATCGAAATCGGATGCAAATGCAGAAGACAGAGCAATTAAAACGCTAAGATATCACTCACCTAATTTGTCTACCGTTATATGCTCAATGATATCCCAGAGTCGTTGGACCATGTCATGAACCTGCTTCTGACAAGTTCCCTAAAAATATCACATCCACATAACAATTTGACTATTGCTCTTCCATCTATACGGACTTACCACGGGTAGCGAGTTCACCGGGTGGCAGCACGTCGCATTGGGGGTTTCGCAAAGACTGACTGTGTCTCACACTACATGCGGGAGGTCTGCACTGGCTTCCCTTTCCTCAGCACACCTACTTCCAGAACTCTTCCTTGGTCTGCAGGTGCCTTTCGAGGGCGGCGCTCGCTTACTTGCGGGAGCTAAGTCGCTTCGCCCCGTCCCATAGTGGTCACCATCTCCTTCGCTCTGCTGCCCACTGCGATCTGGCAATGCAGCACCAGGCTTTCTCTGTTATTGGCCCTGTGATGTGGAACAGATTTCCTTTGGAGGACCATCACCTCCTTAGGATCCTTTCCTCACCGTTCTATCGGCTGCTCAAGACCGATTTTCCCGCTTGGCCTGGATCAAAAGAACCTCTGATTAGTAAGTTATATTCTTTATTAAGAAGCGCTAGCAAACGCACAGTGCTGTACAAGAAAGATGATACAGCATATTATTTCGTATTACATACTTTTGCCGAGGTTGGGCCGGGAGCGCCTCTGAATAGTTACCTTGAACAGCATGCTATATAAATGTCTAGTTGATTGCTTGATTGCTTGATACATATTACAATCAATCAAACAAAGGCCCAAAGGGGCGCAATATAAAATTTGATTGATTAATTGCTTGATTAATTGACCATTATTATTTTAAATTATCGAGTATTAAAACTATGTAATCCTATGATTTCTATAGCAACAGGCATCAATAAATGGTTGCTTCAAGAGAAATTGCGGTCAAAAATCAGAATCTATTGTAAAAGTTAGGTCCACGTTTGCTATACAGATAATTAGCTATTTATTCTTATTCTCTGTTATTGTCATTAAGTAATATTTAAAAAAAAAACAATGGACTATGAACTGAGATAATATGCAAAAATTATGGTTCTGAGACTTTTCTGATCTGATATAGTAATTGTAATCTGACATCTATAAAGAACCACTTCAAGAAAACCTCATCAGTGGCGCTCCTGATTCGAATCAGTGAAATTACTGTCGAATAATAATACAGTTGTCCAGTGCGACTGACAGGTCCAACATTTAATATTCCTTCCCAAACGTAGATGTATGTTATTATATTCTGCTTTCCTATTTTGGTATCTCGCTGCTCTTGTACCTGGTGCCATTTGTCAACCTGATTGATAATAAACAAATATATATTGAAATGCAACTGATTCATCAAACAGAAATGCCCGTAAGTGTTATACCGATTCGCACATCAGCCCACAGTAGGCAAACAATGTGTGCCTCAAAC
This sequence comes from Allolobophora icterica, assembly GCA_963556255.1. Classification (NCBI taxonomy): domain Eukaryota; kingdom Metazoa; phylum Annelida; class Clitellata; order Crassiclitellata; family Lumbricidae; genus Allolobophora; species Allolobophora icterica. Next base: position 100,043,482 of record OY744602.1, on the reverse strand, counting down.
TGACCTTATCGCAGAAGCCTTGTATGCAGGGCATTCCATTGGGAAGATCGAAACTGGAGACAGTAGTATTGCCAGCCGTGTATGGATTGCATTCACTCGTAGCATTGTCCTTGCAACACCATTTGCACGACGTTTCAACTATGACCAATTCATCAAACACTAACCTGTTTTGTTTTTGGATCAAGTAAATGATGTGAGCCATACTCAAGTAAATGAAGTGAGTCATGATGAGGTAAAAGAAGTGAGCCATGATTAACACTTTAATGATGAGCGTGCACTCAAATGTATGAAAAACTAATCCCTCTCATCGTTCAAGGGTTAAGCAACCGAAGTGAGCAATGATTAATTAAATGAAGTGAGCAATGATTAATAAAATAAAGTGAGCAATGATTACTCAAATGAAGTGAACAATGATTAATTAAATGAAGTGAACAATGATTAATTAAATGAAGTGAACAATGATTAATTAAATGAAGTGAGCAATGATTAATTAAATGAAGTGAACAATGATTAATTAAATTAAGTAAACAATGATTAATTAAATTAAGTGAACAATGATTAATTAAATGAAGTGAGCAATGATTAATTAAATGAGGTAAGCAATGATTACTCAAATGAAGTGAACAATGATTAATTAAATTAAGTGAGCAATGATTAATTAAATGAAGTGAACAATGATTAATTAAATGAAGTGAGCAATGATTACTCAAATGAAGTGAGCAATGATTAATTAAATGAAGTGAACAATGATTAATTAAATGAAGTGAACAATGATTAATTAAATGAAGTGAACAATGATTAATTAAATGAAGTGAGCAATGATTAATTAAATGAAGTGAGCAATGATTACTCAAATGAAGTGAGCAATGATTAATTAAATGAAGTGAACAATGATTAATTAAATGAAGTGAACAATGATTAATTAAATGAAGTGAACAATGATTAATTAAATGAAGTGAGCAATGATTAATTAAATGAGGTAAGCAATGATTACTCAAATGAAGTGAACAATGATTAATTAAATTAAGTGAGCAATGATTAATTAAATGAAGTGAACAATGATTAATTAAATGAAGTGAGCAATGATTACTCAAATGAAGTGAGCAATGATTAATTAAATGAAGTGAACAATGATTAATTAAATGAAGTGAACAATGATTAATTAAATGAAGTGAACAATGATTAATTAAATGAAGTGAGCAATGATTAATTAAATGAGGTGAGCAATGATTAATTAAATGAAGTGAGCAATGATTAATTAAATGAAGTGAACAATGATTAATTAAATGAAGTGAGCAATGATTAATTAAATGAAGTGAGCAATGATTAATTAAATGAAGTGAGCAATGATTACTTTAATGAAGTGAACCATCAATCAAACAATCATAAATGTATGAAAGTGAGCGTGGTGGCTCAGTGGTAAGTTCGGGGCCGTGTGACCAGAGGGATGCAGGTTCGAATCCCACTCTAGCCGCTGCGTACGGACCTTGGGCAAGTCCTTCACTCGCAATTGCTCGTGGCGTTTCGGCGTGAAAATTCCGGCACAGTATCAAATGCTGTAGTCGGGAGCGCCTCTGAGTAGTAGTTGACTTTGAGAGGCGCTATAGAAATATCCGAAATAATAATAATAATAATAAAATTTATATAGGGCCTCTTCGAGAGTTCTACTCAATGTAATTAAAGTTGAAGCAAGTAAATAAAGTGAGCAATGTGTAAGTAAATGAAGTAATGATTAAGCAAGAGAAGTCAGCAATGAGTTCACTAATTGTCAATAGACGAATATTTCTTGAGTGATACTCAGTTGGCACAGCATTGCAGAAAATTGTGCTATTAACAAATTCCATATCATCCTGATTAATAACAAGTTTAGGAGTTTGCTCAATATCGGAATGGAAGACAGTTGCAACACAAGTACCACACTTGCTAAATTTCCAGTGGTCATTACAATATGATCCAAATAAAACTATAATACTAACGCCCTGCTTGCAAAGTTCAGAACAGCACACTGATGCTGGGCAATAGGAAAAGATGAACTGTAAACACACTGGAAGGGGCATGCAGTCTTCAGTTGAAAGATAGCTCTGACGGTGCATTTAGTTACAAGAGATATGAATTGTGAATTGGTTAAGACCTTTGAAGCGGGCACAGCCTTGGGCAAGCTGTGAACGCGTAACTGCCACCATGCGGGACAACTTGGTAAGGAAACTAGTTGTTTGTTTCCGCCACAGTTGCTGTACAAATTTCAACAGTACAATGTAACTGGTCATACAAAAACATAAAGTTCATCCGAAGCAGAGTAATTAGAACATGGCACAAGTAACAACAGAAAAGTAATTAACATAATTTATGATAATGACACAAATTAATTAACACAATCTATGACAGGAACACAAAAATAATTACGACAGTCTGATAGGAAAAGCAGAAACCCAACAAAGCCTCATGCAAATCTACGAAAAGAAAAAGAGTGCATGCAATTAGCAAATAAGTTATAAGTATATCCATAATGGAGTAATGATAAGCAATAATTATAGTCTTATCAAATGGCTTGTAACGCGCAGGGCATCGACTGATAGCGCACCAAAACTAATCCAAAATCTGAATCGGTTTCAAGAAGACAAGTCCACAAAGACCGAGGAATCAACATAAGAGCAATCTACAGGGATACCGTACAACGACACAGCTGACCAAGAACCCAGTTAGTCTTACGAAGTCATTATTAAGTGGAACCAGGACCATCCCAGGGCCTTGTGAATGGATGGATGAGGCCTGCTGGTCACCCTCACAACAAATGGACGACAACACTGAAGTGGACCTGCGTCCATTCAACCCTGAACTGCACACAAGTAGATGCATGTTGTGGAAACAGTAACAACCCAGAGAGCAGCTTGCCACAGACGATGATGATGTGGGACAAGCGAAGAAACAAGAAATTATAGGAATCTGTTGATTTTGTTGTCATGCTGAAGACATTTAAGATATTTAGGAATGAATGGAAAATATGCTCAACAGACATGCAGTCTTGGTTAATTTGCTCAATTTAAAACAAGAAGCAAGAAACTACAGGAATCAATTCCACACAAGGTTGGATTTAGTGTCATGCTAAAGACATTTAAGAAATTTTGGAATTCAGAAAAATATACTTGTGCAACCTTGGTTAATTTGTTATATACGAAACAGCAGTAAATACTGTTCCCTCAAAGCTGTGTTGAAGTTTTTGGCCCAATACACTGCGAAAATATGGTTAAACAATGTTCATCCAAAAAATCTTCCATGCAACAGGTTCGGAAATTCATGCCCTGAATTTTCGGATTAGCAGGAAATGTGAGCAGTTAATCAGTAACAGATGGTAGGAAGTCAAAAGCAGAAGACAGTCATTAGGCAATGGTACTTAGTTAACAAAGTATGGTAACTACTCAACACATAACAGCTGGTTATTCATCAAAAACAATCCCTTTGCACACGACAAACAGTCGATGCTATGAGATCAAGCGTCAGCACTAGCTCTAATCAACAGGAAGCTAATCACGATAGGGGATGATTGCATACAAACAAATCACAGATGAAATGATTGAAGAAGGGCATAACGAGTTTCTTATGTTCTTCTTTAATGAGTTAGTTTGCACTATAGGGAGGTTTAACAGTAACACCGAGAAAGCGTCGACACCAGTGTCACCAGTGTCACAACGATGTTACTATCCGTGCATTGTACGGTTGCAGATACCTTTGTCGCAAATGCACGAAATCTTCCCATTGTATTCGCAAAATGACATACACTCCTTGTTTCGACAATGGCCTCTGTTGAGAACACACGAAACTATTCAGATAAAAGCTGCAAAACATCAAGACTTCTGCCAAACCAAATCCCTCGGCTGAAGTTTTCTAACAGGAAACTTGACAGGCCGTTAAAAAACATTTTATGTGAAAAACAAGCACACTATGACACACATTAATACAACACAAGTTCTGATACTGCTCCCTTATGATAGCTTAATTAAAGAAGCATTTTGTGATCAGGTAACAGGATGGTGCACTATTAGCTACAATTTCCAGCTTTCAGCAAATGATTGGTTCAGTAGGAGAGTCGTGAACACGTCAGGGAAATAGAATTCCAAATGGTGGAATCAGCTAAGGTGAATGAGACAAGACCCTGGACCCATACCAGAAAGAACATACTTCAGAAGGATACCACTGACTAAGAGTACAAGCACCTCTTGACAGCACTCAAGGTGGTGCAACCAAGGATGATTTATAAGCAGGATTTTCACATTTTGTACAAAACAGCTTAAATAGTAATAAAAATCCCCACAAAGGGGATCTTAAATAAGGTCCCCAGAAGTTAACTGCTTAATTAAGGTGCCTACAAAATGACTGCTTACTTAATTGACCACTTAAGTAAAGTGCATACAGTGATCATTTGATTATGGTCCCTACCAACTGATCACTTAATTAAGGTCCCAACAAATTGACTGCTTAATTAAGATGCCAATAAAGTGACCACTTAATTAAGGTCTCTACAGAGTGACCCCTTAAGTAAGGTCCCTATAAACTCACCACCAAATGAGGAATGTTAGCTCTGGACGACTACATGCGATAGAGAGACCTCTATCCTGTTGTACTGCTATTAGGTAACTCAAAATTTACACCAAGACAAATACTGACCAATAAAATATCAGTTTAAAGTTGATCTACAGAATCTACTGAATGGGAATTCTAATTTCATGAACTGAACCTATGTGCAAATCCCAAGCGAGTTCAATTTCGGCAGAGAAACGAGTCAATCTTAGGGGAAAAGATTAGTGTTTATAAGAGGAAATGGAGGAAAGGTTTAGAGGGCTGTAAGAATCAAACCTCACGAAAAGAAGTACTACAAACAGTTTCATTTTAAACTTTTCAAGTTAGACTCAGAGAAAAGTTAAAAAAATGAAATAGCCTTCTGCAGATAAAATTTAAAACTAAGGTCTCTTCAGACATAAAACTCTAAAACGCTCAGAAAAAATTTGCAAATCAGGATTTCATCTAAATTTCCACGTTTAACAGTTACAGGCAAACATGAATGCCTCATTTAAAGGTAATCTGTTAACGCTTGTATATTCCAACACTTCCATAATCTTAGACATCAAGATTACGGCAACACCCATATGTTAAGGACTTCTTTAAGGTCTCTATAGAGCAGTGGCTCCCAACCTTTTTCACCGCAAGGCACCCTTACCAAAAGTCAAACATTCACTCAATGGCACTTGGCCTTCTTTTCATTTATATTTCTTCCAACTAGTTTTAATGACAAGCAACGTTCCTGCAGTGTTCCGACTATTTCTATGCTAATTTAAGTATTTAAAAAATAGTTGTAGGACTATGTCAGTAGTGATACTCAGTGGTTTTTGCACATTTTTCCCATTCTGCCATACCGCTACAGCACCTATAGAGTAGGTTTGGGGCACCCTTGGATTACACGGCATCCAGTTTGAGAAACACTGCTACAGAGCGACTGCATCTGAGGAAGTGTTACAAGGCAAGCACCATGACATCATATACTGTATCACAAGGGTGAACTCTATTTTAAGAAACCAGTGAAAACGGCCATTTTATGCAGTCAATTTGATACAAAGTGCTACACATGACACAAGGTCTTACAACACAGAACGGCAATTTCCAATAAGTCAAATTTATTTATTTCCTTATTCGAGTGCTGAGTTTTATGTCTTCGCTGTAAGAAACAAACAATCTAAGCAAAACAAACAAAAAAGTGTGTGATTAAATAGTTTTACTAAAGCCAAACGTGACCTCAAATAAACCTCTATAACAAACGGAAAACCAACGGAAACATCTGCCACCAAACGAGTGGACCTATTTTACCTTTGTCACATATGCAAGAAATTTTTCTATGAATTTCGCAGAATGGCTGGCAGACACCCTTCACACATTTGCCTCTGGAGTAGGAATCCAAACAACAATGAAACCAAGCGATCATTTACCACAATCTCACTTTCTATCTCACATATTTACCACTCTTTAATGCTTTAATGACGAGCTGCATTGGTTTACCAGTTGCTCAAGATTAGTACCTCTCGTCGTGAAAGGGTTAACCAGCTTCAATGGTGAGAATGCATACAATTTTCTGCCTTCCATCTCAAAGACTTATGTAAATTAACTTTTGATGAGTGTGATCAGGTAATACAATATAAATATACAATACAACTGTATTTCATTCATGAATTCATTAAGACATTTATGTAGCACCTCTTCAAGATGGCTACTCTTGTTGCCCTCCTTCCAAAGTTCAGAAGTGCACACATGACCATACGATATAGCATCGATTTTGATAGTACTGAGAAACTGCATGAAGGACTTGCTCAAGGTCCCTATTATACAGTGACCACCTCAATGAAGGCTCGAACGCGTTACAAGACGTGCGCTCTACCCAATCGGCCACCGTGCTCCACCACTTAAGAAACCTTATTGACTGATGCCCTGTGTGTTACAATAACAGCCCATAGAAGTCTCCAGAACAAATTACGGCAACTAAACAGTAGTGTGAAGAACATTCATGTTATTGGAAGCGAACCTGTGAAAGCTCCACACGTCTAATCTAATCTAATCATTTTTATAACTCCGCTATCATAAGATCTCAGTTGATGGTCGTTAAGAGTTAAATCATAATCCAATGAAGAAGCCTCATCATATCCAACAACTCGCAAAGATCAGAACAGACAGACAAAGGCGGGTATACAAGTTGAAACAGACTAGTAACAGTGGTGACACTAATAATTATGATTATAATAACAGGCAATATTAGGAGCCTAAACCAGGGGAATAAAATAAAAGCCACAAAACATCACAGCTGCTGTCAAAACACATCGTTCTGGTGATATTTCTTAATACGAAACTTGACTGGCTGCTCAAAAGCATACTATTAGAAAAATGAGTTCTGTCTTACCTTTCCAAGCACTCTGACCCATCTGGCTTCGGTGGAGCAGTGGGACAATCGGCTGATTTTCCACTGGTGGTTGAACAAACAAAAATTAGGAAAGAATTACAAAAATACCACAGAACATTAGTGAGTAAGCAAACCTTTAATTTTAGCAGAATTGTGTCATCTAAGGTTCAGATTGTATCAGTTTTTGGAAATGTCATATCATATTAAACTAAAGCAGGAGCCATGCAAATAAAGTTACATGAAACTATCCAGAGAAGTCAAGCATATAAAGTCAGCACCAAACACAAGCTTCATCATGGAGACCAGTTTCCTCACAGGTTCTCACCATAGTCATATCAGACCTGTAACAGCTGAGTTGCTGGGCGAGTGCTAGGTCAAAATCCAGGCAAGAACGTCAAACTGTAAACTCTACAGGCTTAGTTTCAGTATTTTCCAGGTTAATACCACCAGTGAGATTCTGAAATTTTTACAGTGTTAAGGACAATACAACTCTAATTGACATTCCTTCCAAAGCTCAGAAGTGCACACACGACCATACGACAGAACATCGATGGAACCGAGAAACTGTGAGTGACGCCTTGCTCAAGGTCCATACACAGTGACCACTTCAGTGGAGGCTCAAACCCATACTCACCGCATTACATGCAGAGTGCTCTATCCACTCGCACACCGTGTCCCATGGATGTCGGCAGGACAGTGTAAGAAGAGAACAAGGACAAGGACGCAATGTAATTTAACAAAACACCATTAGCTTTTTGAACAAAACATTCCGGGAGTTAGGGCAAGAAAAGTGATTCCTCAATGGACAGCAACCCATGAAGAAGGGGACAAGAGAACTAAGTGGTGGGAATGGGACAAGAGAACTAAGTGGTGGGAATGGGACAAGAGAACTAAGTGGTGGGAGGGGAACAAGAGAACTAAGCGGTGGACAAGGATAATGATTAGACAACGGATTAGAAAATGAGCAAACTTTTCCATACCTGCATTTGGCTTCTCCCTCGCACAGAGCATCCTGCTGGGAGTAGCAGATCTTGGTTGGAAGAGAAAAAACACAGTTGTCACAACACTCCTGGTTGACGTCACTAATATAAACACATATGCAAAAGACACATCAAGTTACAAAACGATTTATGTTCACCAGGAAACTGCGTTTAAAGCTATCTCTGTCAGCGATATCAAGTATTGCCTTAGAACAGAGGTAGCGAACCTTTTCTTGCAGACGGGACACTATAATTTTTGGTAAGCACGCAGTGGGCTGGCCGCAAGTGATTTTCCTCAGCGCCTCGAAAAAAAATACAAATGTTTAATTTATATTCTAAAAAATCGCAAAAACAGGTACTGCTAGGTTACTAGAACTTACAACACCATATGCTAAGACACTGCAAAATATGACTGTGTCTGAGAAAATCTTCACATAGTTAGAGAAAAAAATCAAAACATGCTGCACTGGATTTGGTTAACACCATACACTTCCATCACAAGTAGTAAGCAAAATTTGCATTTATTAAAAATAAGTCTTTCTTATCTTATCTTATCTTATCTTATATAATTATTTATAAAGCGCCTCTCACAGCATAGACTATTCAGAGGCGCTCCCAGCGTGTCAGCCTCGAGGGAAAAGAAAGGTCTTTAAGCAGCGGAGAGAAGAAGGCGAGATCCCAAGCAAAATCTTGCTACGGAGAGAGGGGGGCAGGTCATTCCAAAGGGAAGGGCCAAGGATGGCAAACGCACGATGCTGAGCCATCGAAGTCCTTGCACGAGGGACAAGCAGATCAAGGCGGTCAGCAGACCGAAGAGGGCGGGAAGACAGAGCAGATAGAGGTTTGCGCATTAGGTCACAGAGGTATTTAGGAGCTTTTCCCAGTTGAGTCCTAGAGACCAGGAGAAGAACCTTGTATTGGATGCGGGAAGCAACAGGAAGCCAGTGAAGTACATCAGTCATAAAGGTAGTTATGTGAGAGAAGCGAGGAAAACGGGCAATGAGCCTGGCAGCCGCATTCAGAACAGACTGCAGAGATGAAAGGCGCGCTTTAGGGAGCCCAGCAAACAATGAATTGCAATAGTCAATGCGGCAGCAAATGAAGGCATGGACCATAGTAGTAAACACCGAAGGAGAAACTGATCTTCTTACAGCCCTCAAACGCCTCAGATGATAGAAACAGGAACGTGTCAGATGGGAGAGGTGTTCAGAAAACGAGAGGGTACTATCAAGGGTGACACCCAAATCCCGAACACTGGATGAAAATGAAAAAGCAGGGTATATTGACGACAGAAGTGGGATATCAAGTTTAGAAAGTTGCTGTTTAGTGCCAAACCAGATCAGTTGGGTCTTAGAAGAGTTAAGGTTAAGTCGATTTGATGACATCCAAGAGTGGAGATCATGTGACAGGGAATCAATGGATCCAACAAGGGAGATCTGCTGAGAGGATGGGCCTTGGACAAAGATCTGAACATCATCTGCATAAAGGTGACCAGAGGTAAAGTGCTTAGTAAATATAGAAGGAATGTCAGCTGTGTAGAGTAAGTACAGAATGGGGCCAAGGACAGAACCCTGTGGGACACCATACTCAACTCTAACCCAGGCAGTTCTGGAGTCACCAAGGACAATCCTCTGAGTACGGTCAGAGAGGTAAGATTTGAACCAAAGAAGAGGGAGACCACTGAGACCACAAGATAGTTCAAGACGTTGAAGTAGGATTTCATGGTCAACCATGTCGAAGGCCGAGGAAACATCAAAGAGTGCTAGAAGCGTCAAATGAGACCTGTCAATGGCAACATTGGAGATTATCATGAGTTAAAGTTCACCATAACTATGACCGACCTAGGTCAGCGGAACACAATTGTTTTTAACTGTAACTATCATCTCCACATCTCTAAAGCACTACTCTAAAGTTAAAAGCAGGACACCAGCTTATTCACGAGCGCTGGTTCCAAGTAACTTGGAACGTGCGTCCGATACTGCCATCAATAAAATCTCCATGAAAACTGGTTAAGAAAATTTACATGACATAATAATTGATGCACATGAATTCAAATTTGTGTTAAATTAAGCTGTAGTTGTAGTACATCGTAATAAAATTAAAACGGAAAATGTTTAGACATTGAGACGTTAGAGTGGATCTTCCAGTAAGGCACCGACCTACATATGGCATTTGGTTTGAACTTGCACTTATCCGTGCAGCATGTGATAACCGATGCGGAACTCGATGGTCCTTCATCACATTCTTCATCTTGCTCCACGTGGGAGTTGCCGCAGAAGCCACCGGCTTTCTCTACCAGAACAAAAAGTCACAGGCACGGTTTGAACAATAGGCAGATCATAGTTCAATTATCATTATTATTGCATTACGCATTTATTAAGTGTCCCTATCTAATGACCAAGAATCATTCGATGACGCTGAGGTTATTGTGAGTGAAGTACTTGCTCAAGGTCCTTACACATAACCTGCTCAAAGTAGGCTCAAACCCATTCTCTATACATTACAAGCTCAGCACTTTAACTGAAGTTGGTATGGCGCTGTCTCTTAGGCTGTGCCCCGGCCTATCTGTGTGAGCTCTGCCGCCCGGTCTCTGATTCAGTTGGTCGGCGTGCTCTTCGGTCTTCTTCTGGGGGAGAACTTTTAGTCCCTCGGGCTCGCTCCACAATTAGGCAACGCCGGGATTTCTCTATAGCTGGGCCCTCCATTTGGAATGGTCTTCCATTAGAGATTCGCCTTCTCCCTAGGGGTAACACATCTGCTTTTTACAAGCTGCTCAAGTCTAATCTCTATTGCCGTGGCTGGGCTGGGAGCGCTTCTGAGTAGGTTTCTTGAAGGTGCGCTATATTAAATTTATGAATGAATGAATGAATGAATGAATGAAGTTACCCCCATGCCCCAACTGCCTTTTCTCTCCTTGAATCAACACTTATTGTTTAATGCAATAATCATATTCTAACCTAACCTTCTACACTCTCAAATGCTGTAAATCACAGGGCATCCATTGTTGGTCACAAGATTTTCTAAGTGTAACCGCATTCAAAATCAAACCCCTTGGTGTTATTTCAGTTTGTGACATCATCATTGTCGTAGTCGGCAATGTCACCGTTGATGGTCATCAGTCATTGTGTATATCATCACCACAAACTAGAACTGTTCTTGGTTGCCTGAACTAGATTTGGAACTCTCTGTCTATCTCCATCTTGCTCCATATCTGTTTGTTCTGCTCAGTTGCTAATCTCCTATCATACACAACTTGTGACTGTTCACATTGCTTTTCAACCATAGGCTGCCTCTCTCTCAGTAAACCTCCCCGCTGGATATTGACTGGATTACGGCTTCGTTTTGCCGTGCCATTGGTATTATGGTAAAATGGCACTATGGCAGGACTATAACCAACCAAACAATCTCTCTCTTAACCAATCTCTCTCTTAACCAATCTCTCTCTCTTAACCAATCTCTCTCTTAACCAATCTTTCTCTTAACCAATCTTTCTCTTAACCAATCTTTCTCTTAACCAATCTTTCTCAAGCTCAAACGTTTTTCCTTTCTACAAACCTTCTGCATTAGACACCGGCACAATAGAAGTAATAAATAACAACTACACTGTACATTCAACAATCGTTATCATCATCATTACCATCTAAAACCAAAGAGAATGGTCAAGGAACTAACTTGAGAAGCAAACATCTGCCTTTACCCTCAGCACGGCTCCAATCGATCGCTTGCTACACGGTGAAAAAATCTGGAAATACAAAAGCAAACGACTTCGTTGTATAGAACAGCATATGCCATGAAAAATTTACCATTTACTAAATAAATGTCCACACATATGGTATTGTATTGTATTTATGCACTTATAAAGCGCCTCTCGCAGTACAACCTAATCAGAGGCGCTCCCAGTGTGAATAACTCTGTGAGAAAAGTCTTAAGACAGCGAGAAGTAGCAGAAATGCCCCCAGTTAGGATCTGAGAACAAGTCTTACGAGGAAGATCATTCCAAAGGGACAGGCTGATGCGTAGGCACGGTGTTGAGCCATAGAAGTCCGGATCCGAGGGACCAATATGGTGTCATTTCATTACCTTGACTCCCACCTGATTCATGTTGGGCTTTTGTGTATTCTCGTCAGCTGGTCCCAAGTGTTGGAACTCACTGTTCAGTCCTTTTCGTTCTCTGTTTTGGTTAAATCGCTTGCCTCTTAATGAGGCCTTCCCTCCACACAATACTTAAAATCAGCTCTAATTCCCCATACTTGTCATTATTCAACATGGTCATCTGATTATCTTTGTCTGGCCATACCTAAATCAAGAACTGTTCTTGGTGAATGAGCTTTCACGGTTTGTGTACCTACTTTTTGGAACTCCCTCCCTGTGTCTGTGCGCTCTGCTCAGTCGCTTGTGTCATTTCGTTCTCAACCTAAAACTTATTGCTTATCCACCATAGGCTGCCTCTCTGTCTTGCGGATTGATCTTCTGGATATAGTATTATAAAATGGCACTATGGAAGGACTACAACCAACCAACCAATCTGTCTCTTAAGCTCAAACGTTTTTCCTTCCTAAAAGAAAAGAACTTACTAATTCTCACTGGCTTTCAAACGTTCAGATAGCTAACTGCACTATCATCTGGTGGCTGACTAACTGTACCTCAGATTCACATTTTCACTTTGCACGCATTGCTAATTTCCCAGTAAGGACTATTGGAACACGTCTTGACTTTGGCCACCATTTATTCAGTTACCGGTCCCTTCATCACGAACTCTCTACCTCCTCATGTTCATAACTCTCCTACCAAGGCTGTTTTTCGCTCTAAACTGAAACTGAAACTTAACTCTTCCAGTCTACCTATGGCTCTCAATGGTTGCCCGGCTTCAATGTTTACTTTTGAACTTCATAAGGAGGACATTATCAAATTACAGTTGCAATGTATTGGATAAATTAAAGAATTCATTAACAGACTAATTTAACTGCATTACGAGTGCATTGGTTCATTTGCTTGGCTGTTCATCAGTTTGACCTTGCCACTGACCTTGTTGTTGGAGTCGATTCCTGAGACGGAATAGGTGAACATGATGTATTTTCCTCCAATGGAGGCAGGTGGAGAACATTCCTGGGTGTCCGGATCATGCTCGCTTCCCCAGTTATGCCCTACCAAAAATGGCACAACAAACCTATGACAACCTGAACTATTCACCCTGCATGCAATCATTCATTCATTCATTCATAAATTCATTCACTCATTCATTCGTTCAATCATTTGTACAATCATTCATCTGTTCATTCACTCACTCCAGTAATCATTCATGCTGTCATTCATTCATCAAACATGGAAAATTATACACATGGAAAATTAAAAACATGGAAAATTCTAAACATGGAAGTTTATACACATGGAAAATTATAAGCTTCTGAAGACAAAATGTCAACTTACCAAATTCTGTATTATTGAGACGAGTCAAGATGTACGTATAATTTTCCACAAAAGCATGAAAAAGACAACAAAACCTGTCTGATAACAGATAATATGTGCATCAAATGCAATTACCATTCATCAAAAAGAAACGTATCTGCCATTCACGAACTAGTGTTTAATTCAGTTATCCCCAACCCTCTTCACAGCAAGGCACCTGTTACTAAAGTAATTCAGTCAACGGAACATGGCCTTAATTTCATTTATTTTTATTCCATTTATCATTATTTATTTATTTTATTTATATATTATTTATTTATTATATTACTGACGAGCAATGTTTCTTGTATTAAATTGCAATGTTGCGACTGTTTCTACAGTATTTTAAGTTTAAAGAAATAGTCCTTGGCCTATGATTATCAGCAGTGATAATCAGTACTGTCTTCCAGTTAAAGACAATAGAGACTTTATTTCCCAAACACTCATACTCAACATAATCTAATTCTCCAAACTCTGTCTAACTTTGTTCCATGCTGCGATTTGTCAGCATGTGCTTACATTATAAACAATAAACGAATATCATCATCATTATCAGTAGTTTTTCACATTTTTTTACATTCTGCCAACTAGCCATGGCACCCCTAGAGCAGATTTAGCATCAGCCTTGGTGCACTCATGTTGGGAAAGACTGGTTTAATTAACTCAAAGAAATGACACAACATCTTGCAGCAATGGGCCTCGTCATTTGTGAATACATCTACAATACAATACAAATCTGTGCCACAATATGACTGCATTCAAGATATTCTAGTGACTTAGTAACTGACGATGTGTAGCAACCTAGTAATTTAGTAACTGACTTCGTAGTGACTTATTAACTGACCAAGTGCAATGACCTAGTAACTTAGTATCGACTTAGTAACTGACCATGTGCAGTGACCAGCATAGCCTCCTGAGTGAGAAGTTTGCGGTTGTATCTGTTGAGTGAACTACTCCAACCGGTGTTGAGGAACATCTTCGTTCCGGCTTTTGTATATGCTACAATTCGACAAACCAAACATCAGTAAACATCAACCTACAAATTAAGAATCTGCTGCAATTGAACCTTTGAACTTCCAGCCCTTTACCAACATAGATCTGAATATTTGGGTTTGAGCCTGCTCGTTGGACTCTGTTTAAGAACCCAGGACCTGTTTATGCACATACGTTGCTCCAAATATTCAGATCCACTGACGTTGCACGTGAAGGAAATGTTATTATATAATTATTAAATAATTTTAATTTTAATTTTTTATTTTGTTTTCATGGTTTACGATTTTCTGTTTTATAATGTATGTACACCAGAGTGCAACGGGTATAATAAAGAATATACTTACTTACTTACTTTATAAAACAATTTAAAAATAATTGATTAAACAATTGATAACAGATAATTAACAAATTGTTTAGATACATGAATATGAGTAATCATGGCATAATTTCACAGTCATATAAAAGATCCTTAAGAAAAACTGGCCCTTACTTAGTCTTTGCATATTTACAATCAACTGCATGGTATTCCCCTTGATGCTTTAACGACGAGAGTGTACTAAAAGCAACTGGGAAACCAATGCAGCTCTCATTAAAGTGCTAATATTCAAAGTTGGTTAGTAAACATGGCACCTAAAACTATACAGCTGAGAAACTTATGCAAGGCATCACTGCCCTTAAAGCAACACAATTAAGCAAGAGAGCTAGCCAGTCAACAAGCCATAAAGCAAGCCAGCCAGTGAAACAGCCATAAAGCAAGAGAGCCAGCCAGTCAACAAGTCATCAAGCAAGCGAGTCAGCCAGCCCAACCAACCAGCAAGTATATAAACCAGCCAGTCAACCAGCCACCAAGCAAGCCAGCCAAACACCCATCAAATATGTGAACCAGCCAATCAACCAGCCTGAATTTCTAGGATAACTAACATAAATTCTAACACATATTCCAATTTATTAAGACAAACAAGAAACAAAAATGAATCCAACACACAGAACACTAGACACACTAAAAATCAAATTACCATAACCATAACCATTATTAACCTCATTACCATAACCATAACCATAACTATTATTAACCTCATTACAAACAACTTAACTAATTTCTGACGACTTATGAGAGCTACCATCAACAGCAACCACTAACATGCAACTTTTAGATCTTATTGTTCATGTGGACGTAACGCCAGGACTATCACTTACTTGTTGAGCACACACCACCTGGATTGTTCGACTTGCTCGGAGACGCAACATAGGAAAGTCCGAGGGTGCCAGAAGAAAAAGGGACTGCAGGGAAGAGATGGTCAAGACAGAACCTATTAGAATAAGGGTTGTAACTGAAAGCCTAAAAAACATCCACAGCACACATGCATAAACTGTCCCATGCATAAACTTTCCCACGCATAACTTTCCCACGCATAAACTTTCCCATGCATAAACTTTCCCATGCACAAACTTTCCCATGCACAAACTTTCCCATGCACAAACTTTCCCATGCACAAACTTTCCCATGCATAAACTTTCCCATGCATAAACTTTCTCATGAATAAACTTTGTCTTTCCGCTCACAAGTTTGTCATAGCTACACTTCACACTTAAAGACTGCCACTGTTAGCAACAGCGGCTACCGTGCAATAAGCAACAACTAAATACATCACGAGATACTCTAGCAACAATATACTTCACCAGTGCTCTACAATATCAGCTGTCAGTATTTAGGCCATTTACAAGTAGTTGACGAATGAAATGTGAAGGTCGAGCCATGCATGCGAGAGGCAACCAACAGAGCAGGTCACTCAGTTTCTCAGAAGTATTGCCACTGAATGTCAGCACACATTTGAACAACTCTGCAACAATACCAACGCTCCCCTCTTTGGGGCTGTTCTGAATGACCAGGACCACGTCCTGCACCAACTACAACCTCCAACCAAACCACCTACTACTCCCTCTGTCCCCGAGCCCATGACCACACAATCCCCCCCCCCCAGTCGGCAGCCTAATGTGCAAAACATTTACCGTTAGGATGCTATACACATTTTAACTGCGTTTATTAGATGTCTGTACACCAAAGTGTGACTAGCAATTGGTTAATAAAGAATATACTCACTTACTTACTTAGATGCTTTTCACACTGTAAAGTTGTAAACAAATGATTATTTTCAAGGGAAGCCGATATGTCTCAGCAGTTTCAGCACCACAACGAATTCGAATGCTCAAGAAATACACGAAAACTGAACAGATCTTATACCAGTACAACAAAAGAGAAGAATCATAAACCGAAAGGTTAGTAACATTGTCAAGACAGATGATCAATGGCTAATACAATAAGTAAGCCACGGAAAAATAAAAGAAAAAGCAATAAGCCATGCACCAACAGTCTAAACAATAAGAGTAATAAACGAAAACTAGAAGCCGCATACGATTTTTATGACATTCGGCCGGTAAAATGCATGCACCAAGAAAAAACAACTAAAAGCTACAACATATAACATGTAAGCAATGCAGGTAACTATCCGAAGGCAAATGGCTAATGCCATATTAGACGAATTGGCTGAGAAACAACTGAAAAAGAAGACTGAAGCCATAAGCCATGCATTAACCGTCTACAAGCAATCGATGGACGGCTTACATGGGGAGCAGATTCCCCCAACAGAGTAGGACCTCGGAGAGCCGATATAAGCCAGGCCGAGGACTCCATTATCAAACGCCGTGTGCGTAAAAAGGTGGGCAAGACAGAAGTGCTCAAAACGCGGCTCCGTACTAAAGACCTGGAGAGAATAGAATTTCGAGTAACAATGCATTAAGTCCCAAATAATCCTAAACTACATTTAAAGCAAATACTATAAATTCGTCCGTACACAAACGCATTTGTAGTTCCTTTATAACTCCATCATCATCATCGTAACTGTACAATGATTTCTGGATTTTGACAGTGCCCAAAAAACCTACATCAGGGATGGGACTCAACAAGCTTGTAAACAAGCAAGAGGAGCTTCCGTGAGGGTCTTAGAATGAACTGTAAAGATAGCTACATACACTTGAAAATAAATGCATACATACATTAAAATGCTTGTAAAGACCATTCAATGAAACATCATAGTTTTGAACCTTGAATTGCATAGCATTGTATTGCATTGAAGATACTAAGTCTTTAGTACATCCTCCACTAACTCCCTCTACAGGGTGATAAAGAAAACTACTACACTAAAAACACCAGAAACTGAGTGACAAATGCAACAAGAAAGAAAGACCATCCGACCTCCAGGAGTTGAGTTGTGCCCCAATCGGTCTTCTGCATATTGTAGTGCAGAGTATTCTCAGACGCAGGAGTCGGAGTCTCGTGAATTCGTATCTACAACAACTGCTTCTTTCACTAACCCAAAATAACCTAACGACCTCTGTTAAATCGCAATCATATAAGCAAAAGGCATCGATCAACGGATTTTGATTCAACTCGAAGCGACCATCGATGCTTTGTGCATTATAACAATAATCCTACAGAAGCATTAGATTCAATCTAATCCAATCCTATTAGCCGTGTTTGCGCAGCAGCTAAGATTCATTAAACCCACCTCTCTCATCACTAGCATTATACAAAAACGATCACCTCACTACGCCTAATATTGATATTGTCGCTGATAATATTATTTTTTGTCATTGAGAAGCTTCTTTGAAGTGTTGCCAATGTATTAATCTTTATTCAGCAATCACAGTAGCAAATACAATCAAGAAAGAAAAGAGATGTATGCAAAAACAGAGACAGAATCTGGAGGACAGCCTCACCTATGAACGACAAAAAGATTTAAACAGATCTCATATCTCTCATTACATTACATTGCTACCACGGTCATTAACATTATCTTATTACCAATACTGATCATGATCAAGAGAAAAATTGAATATAAAAAAGTAGTAGTACATAATAAGAGAAAAAGCGAGTACCTCTCTTATCTCAAAGCCGAGATTGTTTCCACAGTTGCCGAAATCTTGCGACCGATAAATAGAATCTATTCTGTCGATCTGACTTATCTGAAGACAGAAACATAAACAAAACAAACAGAAATACATTAAATATCAATAACAGTGACTTCAATCTACCTGAGCGCTGTCTGCACTCTGAATGACTTTAACTTCATCTAGGCTAGCAAAGGCAGCCCTTTCTTGAGGCACTGTAACGCGGAGAGTACGGGTTCAAGCCTCACCCGAGGCGGTTACTGTGTAGGGACCTTGACCAAGTCCTTCACTCACAGTTGCTCAGCGCCATCGATGTTCTGTCATATGGTCGTGTGCACTTCTAAACTTTGGAAGAAGTGCAATATCAAAGGCAGTTGTATTGCATACATACATACATACATACAAGCGCAAATAAACTGGAAGAGTGGAATGGACTGGAACGAACCATGTATCCAGTTGTCTTCGAGAGACTCTGAAGGCTCATGCTCTGGTAGAAGCGATAGTCAGCCACGAGTAACAGGGAACATGTTGTCTTGTCATCTTTGACGCACGAACTTGCCTGACGTTTGACTCTCGCATCTGCAGAACATCGAAACACAACGTGCACAAAATCATTACACATATGTTCAACCAGTTATGTGAAATATCAAACCATCATCATCATCATCATTAACCATGGGTTCATCGCCCGTAGGTGCTTGATGCGCTCTTTATTACTTCCTTCCATGAAATATCAAACCATAAATCTATATATATATAAAGAAGAAACTCTGTCTGTCTGTCACAGCGATGTTTGACCACGATGCATTTCTACAGCTTTCGACCTTTTCACTCCAAACCTCACTACTGTCTCGGGGTGGGCATTACACAGCCAGTGTGAGGCTTCGAGTCCCCCGTTTTCACCGCTACCATGGTGTCCCGGGCAAAAAACCTACCCCTGGCAATGCATTTTTAGCTGATAAAAAAACCTTAGACTCAACCTATTTTCACTCGCCAGATGGCGCCTCCGGGTTAAGCAGTACAGTACGGATTCACTAGAGGGATTGAAACTTTCACTGAACTAAACCCGTAAGCAGTGTTTTGTTGCTTATTCGCTAGAGGGATTGAAACACCCAAAACGCGGGTTAAGCAGCTTCGCGTCCCCGTTTTGACCGCTACCACGGTGTCCCGGCCCAAAACCTCCGAAACCCGGGCAACGCCGGATAAACCAGCTAGTTTAATATAGATTTAACATTGATTTAACACAGATTCAATTGATTTAACAGAGACTTTACATCGAAAGCTTCAGGAAGACATTGATTTAACACAGATTTAACATCACTACATGACTTTAATATCAGACAGCTCAAAGATATGAGCTAACAGTTGTTTCTATGGTTATAAATTCTGGATTTATGTACATATGTACTGTGTGCTATCATCTTCAGCTCCTGGTCAGTCTCGATTGCGTTCAGGAAAAGAGTTACGGCCTAGTGTGGTCCAGAAAAGTTACTGCTATGGGTAGAACATTCGGTGCATCCAGCCCAGTGTTCGTGGCCCAGGAAGAAATTAAAAGACTTATTTGTTCATGTCAGCTGACTAAGCCAAGCTGCTGCTCTTTCAATTGATTAACTGCTAAACATGCAATTTCTGGTTAACTAAAGTTGCACTTTTTAGATCAATTCGATATCCAGTGACGAAAGCAGCACTTTTGGAAGGAGACTGAAAGGTGCTTTATAATGTATGCATGCAAGTATGCATGTAATTGTATATGTATGTATGTATGTATGTACATATGGAAGCATGCATCAATGTATGCATGAAAGTATTTAAGCACATATTTTATTATTACAAACAATCTTAAGGAGTGTATCACACCAGAAAAGTGAATCTAAGATGCAGTTAGTCAGTTGCCAGATGAAGAGCTGTTAGATATACAAATTCGTGAAAGCCAATGAGAAATAGTGAGTTTTGAGGTGTTTCTTAAAGGAAGAGAAAGAGTATGTAGACAAGCATGAATGCAACTACAGAAGTCCCTTCTGCAAAAAAACATATACCACTAAAACTTATTTAAATTGAGTTAGCAAGCGACTGACATGAACAAGAATGCTAGTTACTTCTCGAATCCCAAACGAAATAAACAACCTGACTGTCCGGTGATTTCTTCGTCATCATCAACTTCACTTTCCTCATCAGCATCATCATTTCCCTCATCTTCCGACGCATTCACTCGGATGTAGCCACAGAAGTTCTTGCTAACAGAAACGAAAATCAATCACGCATTGAAAGATATCAAGATCAGTTAATATTCACACAATATGTACAAATGTACAGTCAATCAACACGTACAATTTATAACAATGTAGAGATTCCGAAATAGAAGATGAGGTACCGGTCACTCATTAAAAGTCAATTTAATTATCTCATTCTACCTAGCATATTTTTTATCTCATTTCACCCAATGTAATTATCTTATTCCAATCAATGTAATTACCTCATACTGAGTAATTACCTTATTCCATCCAACAAAATTAGCTCAATTCACCCAATTTAATTATCTTATAAATTCCAATCAATGTAATTACCCTATTCTACCCAATGTAATTACCTTATTCTACCCAATGTGATTACCTTATTCTAGCCAACGTAATTATCTTATTCCACCCAATGCGATCTTATCCAACCTAATAATATAATCAACTTAATATATTGAAAGTTAAATTACAATTTTAAATTCAGACCTGGTCAATCCATCAGTTGGAGGGAATTCGAGAAGAAGGAAGGGAGTGAATCTATTAATTGCAGTTTGTGTCCCAGTTAAAATTTTACAAAATAGCGACATTAATTTTCGAAAGGTAGATTCTGAGTTAAAGTTCAATGCATTCCATTTACAATTTTAATGCTACTTGAAAAAGTTACTCGATTCGCTAAAATTTAATTAAGATAATTAAAGTCAACTGGTGCTGACCCAAAGTCTCTCTCCATGTCGACGTCGGATGCCTTGTAGGTGATCATCGTGACATTAGTGGCATTGGGAAAATGCCTCCAGGACGGCTGGAAAAACAACAACCAACCAGATCAATATAATATTGACAACAGTGCTATAGAAGTAGCCGATTACATAGTACCTTTCACATAGTACCTCTTACACAAAGTACCTTTTACAAAGTCCCTTTAACAGGGCACCTTTTATAAAGTACCTTTCAGATGGTACTTTTACAAAGTACAAGCACATACTACACATTCCAAAATATCCTTTATAGAGCAAGTCTCACATAGCACCGTTTACATACTACTTAAAATTACAAAGTACCTTTAACAGGGAACCTTTTATAAAGTACCATTTACATGGTACTTTTACAAAGTACAAACACATGCTACACATTCTAAAAATATCCTTTATATAGCAAGTCTCACATAGCACCGTTTACATACTACTTTTAGAAAGTACCTTTAACATGGCACCTTTTATAATGTATTTTTTACATGGCACGTCTTACGTAGCACCTTTGCAATAGACCTTTTATAAACTACTACTTAAAAAGTACTTTTACATACCAACATCTACATACACCTTTTAGATAGCACCTTCCACAAAGCACCATTTACATAGCATCTTTTACAGCACCTCTGACTGCATAAATTACCGTAATAAATAAATACATAGTACCTTTTTGCTGAGCATACTAACTTTCAACAACCTTTTTTAACTGTGCTCATTAGATGTCTGCACAGTGTACACCAATGTGCGATTAGCAAAATGTTGGTTAATAAAGAATATACTTACTGATGATGCCCATGACTTCAGTCGATGGGCATTAAGATAATGATTCGCTCGTCTTAAAGCCACAACCAGAACAGAAATCCTGAAATCACATTCCTGTCCTCATTGGGATTTGAATCCCTGGAATCTGGGTCGACATTCCAGCATTTAACCTCAAAAACGGTGGCTAAATGGTTACAGTGCTCGCCTTGTAACGTGGAAAGTACAGGTTCAATCCTCCTCTAAGACAGTTACTGTGTATGGACCTTGAGCAAGTGCTTCACTCACAATTGCTTAGCGCCATCGATTGATGCTTGGTCATTAGATAGCAGTGCATAATAAAGGATTATAATAAAATAACAAATAAGATACTTGAAGAGAGCATAAAGAGACCTCAACGATGAAGACATCTGATTTGGTTTTGATGGAGGCTGAAAGAGTCTGTTCATCCTCCCAGTAAGCAGTTACAGTTGACGTGTCTGGTTCATCTTGAAGCAAAACAATCAATCATATCAATCACATCACATCAACAATATCAATCAATAATATCAACCAATGGTGGCATGACAAAATATCCTCAGACAAAATGTCACGGATAAAATGTCATCGGATGGCATGGAAAAAATGTCATAAAGACAAAATGTCACCAGACAAAATGTCACAGAGAAAATGTCATGGACAAAATGGCACAGACAGAATGTCAATACGACAAAATGTAATGGACAAAACATATTCGAATCTTCGAAAATTATATAAATTATGCAAAACCCCATAGACATCAAAGAATACGAAAATTATAACAGAATAAATTATAACAGAATAAAGTGTAATGTGCAAATAAGGCAAGCTTGAACCATTATGCACAACGGTCTCCATAACCTGACCTACAAAGCACCAATAGACATCAAAGAATACGAAAATTATAATGTACCATGCAAATAAAGCAGGTATGAAATGTTATGCACAACGGCCCCATAAATTGGACTACAAAGCTCTCCACATTATTGTGACTGACTATAATAACAGACACCCAACTGCTTACTTGGGAGACATAGCCAGAGTTCTAAATATTAATGTTGTCTGACCCTTTGGTGTGTGAGCATTTTGTCGGAGCATTTCACTTATTTCACAATAAAAAACAATGAAATATATATATAGTTCTTTTTCAATTTTTTATGTTATTATGCATACACAAAATTCCTGTGCCATTTTGTCTTATGGACTTTCTGTCCGTGCCATTTTCTCCATGACGTTTGTCTGATGACATTTTGTCTCTATGACATTTTGTCCATGTCATTTTGTTTGTGACATTTTGTCATGGAACCCAACCAATCAATTATATCAATCAATGACATCAAATCAATCAATTATATCAGTTAATCATATCGATCCATCGATCAATTAATAAATCATCAATCAGAACCTACAAATTCATCATGACGTCAGTTGGTTCATTTAACACATAGTACAAGACAGTCAGTCATTAAGCCAGTCAGTCATTCAGCAAGCCAGCCATCCAGTCAGTCAGTCAGTCATTCGTCAACCATGCCAGGCACTTCCAATATCTGGTTTTTGAATGGCTGGAGCTCTACAACAGCCATCGTTTTAGTACAATACACAGCTACTTCTCTATGTTATCTTCCCACCTGTTTCTCCCTCTATTTGTTTATCCGTGTGCCTGCCTGCTTGCCTATCTGTCTGCTTCTTTATCTATCTGCCTTTCTGTGTCAGCCTGTTTGTCTCCTTGTCTATCTGTCTGCTTGTCTTTCAGTTTGCCTCTCATTTCATGTCTCTCTGTTTACCTGTCAGCCGCAGTCAATGTGGCTGAGTAGGGGTTAAGTAGGCGTTTCAAATCACAGTCGCTAGGTGGCGTTAAGTAGGCGTTTCAACGCAGTCGCTAGGTGTCGTTCTGAAAGCTTAAGAACCGTTACAATGAGTGAATCTGAAACCGGAGTTAACGCATTCGCCAGGCGGCGTTCTAAAAGCTTAAAAACCGTTACAAAGAGTGAATCTGAAACCCCAACCCGTTGGTGCTATCAAGGGCCTGCCAGAGGGGAATGGAATGGTCATTCAGGGTAAAGAAATGAGATTACAAGCCCTCTCGTGACCAGCCAGCCCTTATAAACAGATCGGCTTTAAAAACAGTGCCTATGCTTATAACTCTCCCAGCCCTAAGTCTGCCACCTTCTCATCGTTCTCCTCCAGCACCAGGCAATTAAAATAACTCAATAGCACACACAACAACACACAGACACACACACAGACACACACACACACACACAGACACACACACACACACCTACACACACACATACATACACACATACACAAACACACATACACACATATACTGTCTGTGTCTGTCTGTCTGTCTGTCTGTCTGCAACGCACCGGCAGACAAACAAACAGAAGAGACGCCCATATAGACAGGAACACACACACATACAGAGGCATAGACAGACCTACGCACAGACAGGCCTATACATAAAATTTTAAGTTACAGAATCGGATAGAGGGTGAAAAATCCGGAATTTTGCGTACCTACACGGCATACTTCCCTTCATAAATAAAGAAACGCAGCGCTGGCCCATTTAAATCTTCAGCCATGAAGAACATACTGGGCCAAGCTGCCCATCTTAACGACTGCAGAACAAGCCACCTATCGAGTGTGGCGGAATCATTTGATAATGCGATAGATATAACAAACTGAAATATGGTTCTTCTCGTAGATGGCACAGTAGCTACATTGGTAACAGCGTTAGGCATGATTGTTACGATCCCAGTTCGCCTCCCGAAGACGGCACGACTTTTGTAAATACTTTAGTGATTTAAAATCTTGGTCTATCACGGTTGGTATCCTACACTGGGACCTTAAATTGCGTCGTTCCGATCCATACGGGCAGCGGTGATGAAGATTCTCATCCGATCAATGATCAAGGTCGAGACCATACAGTCGCTATATAAAATTTGCATGTTCCCATTTCAGGTTACACGATGACTTAAGTGATGCAACCATCATTTGTGGGGCGTGGTGGCTCAGTGGTAAGTTTGACACCTTGTGACCGGAGGGTTGCAGGTTCGAATCCCACTCTAGCCGCTGCGTACGGACCTTGGGCAAGTCCATCACTCGCAATTGCTGGTGGCGCTTCGGCGTGAAAATTCCGACACAGTATCAAATGCTGTAGTCGGGAGTGCCTCTGAGTAGTAGTTGACTTCGAGAGGCGCTATAGAAATATCCGGAATAAATAATAAATCAATGCAACCAATGCATAGCTAAAGTACACACACAATGGTTTCAGACAATAAGCTACACAATGGACCAATGCAACTAGGAAATAGATTATAAAAAAATAGAACAGGTTGTGCAAAGCAATGATGGAACAAACCCAACGGTGTGGTAACGCATTGGGACGTCTGCAAAATTTTGACCCCCCTTAATAATTTTGCTATAAATCAAAAAATTAAGCCTTCCGCACTATTAGAAGTATGATATGGGTGTGGTAACGCATTGGGACGTCCGCAAAATTTTGACCCCCCTTAATAATTTTGCTATAAATCAAAAAATTAAGCCTTCCGCACTATTAGAAGTATAATGCGGGTGTGGTAACGCATTGGGACGTCCGCAAAATTTTGACCCCCCTTAATAATTTTGCTATAAATCAAAAAATTAAGCCTTCCGCACTATTAGAAGTATAATGCGGGTGTGGTATCATTTCGGGGACCGGTTGCCAAATTTGGACCCCCCATATATTTCGTTATAAATTAGAAAAAAATCAAAACATTCTGCGGTATAATGAGGGTGTGGCATGACTTCGGGGCCCGTTTGCCAAATTTGGACCCCCCTGTAAATTTCGTTATAAATTAGAAAAATCAAGCATTCTGCGATATAATGAGGGTGTGGCATGACTCCGGGGCCGTTTGCCAAATTTGGGCCCCCTGTAAATTTCGTTGTAAATTAGAAAAAATAAGCCTTCCGCATTATTAGAAGCTAAATATGGATGTGACACTACTACGAAACGTTGGCAAAATGTTGACCCCCTCCTAATAATATGCTGGTGGTGCGCTAGGAATTACAGACTCACTACTCCAACCACCTACGATGAAAATTTTTATATCGTGGTTCGCGGAGAAGGCCCAGCGCTGGTTAGTTTCTTTATTAGTTCTGCCACCATCTGGTCTTTGCTTTGACTCGGCAACTCTTTTTTTCCATTCTTGTTTTGTATATCACGTTTCATCGTTCTATATTTCTCCTCCTCTCCCAGAATAAGTTTATATTCATCGTCGCTTATAGCTGTGTCTTCCAAAGCCTTAGAAATGTGGTCATGAACAGTGTTTAGCTTACTCTCCGCCAAAATACAAATTTCGTCGTGTTTTGAAGCTTTAGCAACAAACGATCGGCTAACAACATTCCCGATAATATCCAGAAAACTCGTCGCTATGGCTAAACTCTCTAGAACAATACCAGGAATAAAACCAATACCAGTGGCTAACATAGCTGCCCCACCCACCCCAGTTCCAAGACTAACTATAGCAAGGCCGGCCGACGCCCCATTAGCCACATCTACAACCCTCTTATACTTTTTACACAGTTGTCCCCGACTTATCGCCTCAGACCTCAGGAATGCTTCTATTTCGCCGATCTTCTGCAAGCGAAATGTTTGCGACGTCGTGTCTGACGAAATTGTTGACTCCATCAGCGGTGGGTACAAAGACATACTTTTTTATAGTTGCTCTATCAGTAACGTTACGTTTAACTCAATAGTTGAAGTACTTAAAACGCCTATCTTTTTTCCTTCAATTCGAAAACTCGTTTGTCCTGGAATGAATATTGCCCTAGATGCATCAAATTGTCCACTTTGAATGTCAACTGTACGATCGATGCTACCCGCGGCTGTAATAATGCGAACTGACGCATCACCGGTACTAACACCAAACATTGTAAGCCTCCAGAATCCGCGGTCTAAAGAGACCGTCTCATTATTAGTTTGCAACGTAATACAGGGATAGCGTGCCGCGGTCAATGGAAGCGTTTGCCACGAACTTAGAGTCACAGTTTTGGTCGCTGTGTAAATATCGCGGCTGTGGTAATCATCCGACACGAAATCGATGTGAATTTGGGGAACCGCGTCTAACATATCTGCGGTGGGCTTAGGGATACTATATCCCCAGTTGGTAAGGCCAACCAAATCATCGAGGTTGTACTTGTGCATATTTGTTTCTCCTTTTTGTCGGAGATAACCACGAATCTTGTAGTGTGAGTCGGCCATTATTAAGTCTTACGTGTCTCCAACTTTAAAATATGTGTAGATCTGAAAGTGGGATATTCCAAAAGTAGCTTGTGTTGGGCTGGTGGCCATGACTATCAGCCTTAATTTTTTGTATGCTCTGGAGGCGGAAAGGTGAGTAGTGAAGGTGAACTCTTGTGCGGAATTAGTCAAAGCGACATTGGAGGTGATGAGCACATAAAATGTATTTTCAGCGTCGGGTGGAATCCCATAAATCTTCCAGGACGTGATACGTGGTGCAGTAGGACTAGATCCCCCAGCCAGACTAACCTTCCATAATCGCACAGGCGTCGGGAATTCAATCTGTAACCAAGTCCCACTAACCATAATATCGGCTCTCGATGTGCACGCCGTCTTCCACTCACCTTCGACACCCGAGTTGAATGCCATATAAGGCGGGTTGGTGGGGATGGATTCGTTGGCTGAGGCAATGAAACCAGTTTCGGAAGAGTCTCTGGACAGCGGTGGAATATGACCTGTATGGTTAAGAAACTTGAGGTTATTCACGTACTCTTTTACAGCGGTCTCTTTACTATCTGTATACCTTTTAACCACAACAGCCTGATTGTCGACATATTGTTTATTGGCCACGTTCAAAGGCTCCGTCGGTATTTTATTTAATTTTGTCATTTTGCCGGTTACGATTCTCGTCACCTGCCCGATACTCGCCGCGTCGGTATTAGTTGTTGAGGCCCCCGTGTAAAGCCCAGTCACCCTCTTACCGCCCATAGCTAAATTTCCAGTCATTGCGTCGCCAACTTTAAGCACGCAAGCGCTCCTGACCATAGCGTCTTGTTCTTCGGCGTAAGTTTTTGCAGCTTCGGCTTTCTGGTCTGCGTACCCCCTTGCGGCGGCGGTCTTTTGATCTGTATACAACCTCACGGACGAATTAATCGCGGTGTCCTGATCGACCGCGTACTGTCTAGCAGCAATATGTTGAACATCAACATATTGTTTGTTAACCACGTGCAACGACTCCGTGGGAACTCTATCGAGGCTCAATAGAGCGCCGGCGACCGCTGTTGACACTTGTTTCCAACTCGCTGCGTCGCTATCAGATCCTGGAATCTCTGTTGGAAGTCCAGTTACTCGGTGGCCACCCATGACTAAACTTCCAGTCATTACACTTCCAGATTTTAGCACACACGCGTTCTTGACGATAACATCTTGCTCGTTGACGTAAGTTTTAACAATAACATCCTTTTCGTCCGCATACTGCCTAACGGAATCTCTCAAAACCTCGTTTTTCTCGTCCGTATACTGTTTAGCATCGATAAGCTTCTGGTCTGCATGGCTCTCGGCCGCGGCCGCCTTCTGGTCCGCGTACAGCCTGACGGCAGTGTCCAGCAGAGCGTCCTTATCGTCTGCGTAACGTTTAACGAGACCAGTTACCTCGGAGCTTAAGCCGTCTGCATACAACTCAGCTTGGTGCGCCCGCTCTTTCGCGTACTCCGTTATTTGTTTCCAACTCCCAACGTCGGACTCCCCCACCAATTCATCCCAACCCTCGTCTTCGCTATCAGATCCCGGAGTGTCCGTGGGCAAACCAGTCAATTTATGACCGCCCATTTTTAGAACGCCAGACATCGTTCCACCGGTGAGTTGCAGGTTGTCCTGATCTACGATGTCTGCATAAGCCTTTGTCGCGGCGTCCGTTTCCATCGTCGGCGTTCCCACATTTGTCAGCCGAAAACCTCCAGCCGAAAGAATTCCCAGCATGGTATCACCAGCCTTGTGGATGAGCCCAGCGGCGCTTATCTGCCCTCCTCCCACCCCACCTCCACCGTCTCTTCCAAATTTATCAACCGGCATTTTTTTTATATAAAAAGGATGGTGGAAGTCTAACATAGGTCAAGCACGATGTCTTCAAAATTCTTTCCAGCAGCGAGCTCTCTTAGCACGGTCAGGCAGAGATGACCACATACCACATCATCGGGCCCCTGTAGCTGGAACGTTTGAGTTCTTATAGGATTTTTTAAATATCTAGAAATTTCGAGAGGCGGATCCAGCCCATAACTGTCAAAATAGACGGCTTTTGGTCCATCTATCCAATAGGCGACCCAGTGAGTACCATCACCAGAACCGGAATCCAGATTAACAACTCCACACTCCTTCTCACGAGCCACGGCGGGCAGACCATCTCGCATGAAAACACCGCGGAAATGCGGCAGCGCTCTGGCAACTTTCTCTATGTCAAAGTTGCTCAGCGGTTTTAGTTTTTTTGTCCGATGTAGAGACCCGATCCTTTACACATTGGGCAACAACCACCACGAGTCTCACGCCCGAGATATAAACCAGTCCCGCGGACCTGGGCCTCGAGTTCGCGATTGTGACGCGCCGCCTCCGCCAGTGCAGCGTCGCTGGCCTGTTTGCTCTGCACAGCCTTTACTACCCCAGCGGTCCCACCAGCCACGGCACCCGCCGCGGATAACCCACCAAAAAGCAGCGGGAGGAGAGCCAGTAGTGGAAGAAATCCACCAGATTTTGTCATCTTTTTCAATTGCGTTTTGGTGAATCTCAGCTCCATGCCAACGCCTTCCGAAATCTTCTTCACGATTCGGGCGGCTTGAACTTTTGTCAGCGCGAGCTTGTCGTCTCCGCGAAGCTGGCCATGAGCGAGTCGGATCGTGGCACCAGTGCCGGCGCGCGCAGCTTTAGCCAATGTTTGCTTTTGCCCTTCGGTCAGTGAAAGGCCGAACGCAACGTATTCAGTTTTCATTTTTGGAAAAAATATATCTAAAAGAGGGCCTTGTATCTAAATGTGAAAAACCGATTTCTAGTAGACGACGTTGAATTTGCTGCCATCCGATTCAAAATTCAGGAGTCGGTCGCTGATCAGGACGGCATATGCTGTCGTATTATTTGGTACCCCTTCGTTAAAGTCCACCTTGATTTGTATGTCCTGTACAGAGGTTTTAAGTCGTTCAGATTGCCTGCGCACGTCCAGAACGAAGATCGGAAACAAATCTACAAATTCGATTGGTGTCGGTTGGCATGACGATTCACGCGCGTCTATGCCGCAATATTCTTCCTTGAAGTCACGTAGGGCCTTGTAAGCGCGAGAGGTTGTCCTCTTGGTGAAGTCGAGATTCATGTCAACCACGGGGTAGCGATCGGTGTTGAGCATAGCGAATATGTTGCGAACCTGTACATGGTCAAACAGTGCCGGATTCTGGCCTTGATGTGCATTCTTTCCAGTCTGAAAAGCAACAAGAATCCAGCGTGGCTTTTCCGTGCCCGACTTAACGCTCAAACGCCAGGAAAAAGTCGTCGCTCGTGGCACCGCAATGTTGTCGCATTGCATGGCGCGGAATGCCACAGGTACCTTAACCTTGGCTTCAATCTGCTTCATAAGCATGCTTTTATACTCCAAAGCGGGTATTATATGCGGCATGAACCAGGAGAGTTTAGTCAGCGCGATCTGGCCGTTGGCCGCAGCGGCTTCCTTGAAGATCGCGTCTGCATCCCCCTGCCGGCTCAGCAGTAAAGAGTGTTTGATCCCGTATACGACCTTGTGATAATCATCGCAAAAACCGAATAGATGTCTTAAGGGAACGATGAATGAAAATGTGCCGATGGGGACGGGTTTTCCAATGATCATCAGTCGACGGGCCTCGAAGCCGATATTCGCGGCCGCCGCCGCCGCACTCGTGTCCTTCTGCCAACACATGTTTAAACCTTCGCCTTTGGAAAAATCATCGCCGTATACCAGCATGCCTTTCATCGTCGTGGCTTGCCCAGGTGACATGACATTCTCTATCTCGGTATTGTTAGCCAGGTATCGAATTTGAGAAAACATGTACGGGATAGCATTGTTGATGAATGACACCAACGAGTCTGCGTTGTAAGCCGCGCCAGTTGATGTAATCCTGCCCTCCACAAGAAGGTAACTCTTAGAAGGCTGCGTGAAAATGTCTTGGTTCTGGATGTCTATCTGTATGGCCTGACCGTTGTTAATAGCCGCAGGGTTTTGTGATTCATACTCGCGGTATTCAAACGATTCGATGCTATTATCATCGGGTACCGCCGAAGCGATGTCCAACATTTCACTCGGCACGTCAAATGCCGCCATTATTATAAGTAAAAAAGTTCAAGCTTCAATTATTAATCATGCTGTAAATGAAATTCATGTGTGGTGGGTAAAGCATTTTTTGCGTTTTATGAATTAGTCGGAATTTTTTTATTTCATTTTGCGAGAAACAGACCCTTGCCGCCGCGACTCGGCTTTATAGTTTTGAAACCGGATCCAGCAATACGGCTGTTTATGTCAGCCATTGCCGGAACAACGGGTGGCGGACTCACAGCCAGTTGTTTCAAGTATTCGATGCTCTTGTCGCTGAGCGCCTTCTCCAAAGGTGCGGGAACCGCTATTGGTGCTTTTGCGCCGGCAACAGCGCGTCTCGCTTTCACGGCATCAACGATCTGCCTGACGGCAGACGCCGTTGTGGCCCCAGCTTTCACAACATTACCAACTACATCGGCAACGTTTGTTATTACACCTTTATTAGCCGAAATGAAGGATCCGGCACGCCCTAGCAAGCCCGCGATTTTGGGTATCCAGTCGAAAAGTCCACCACCCACGACACGACGCCGCTTTTTAATTCCAAGAACAAACATGAGAATATTTAAGTGTGAAAATCTACGCACTGCGGATGTGAAACCTTATAGTTACTGTCTCACCGCGGAGGTTTAATTGTTCACCATTCTGGTCGGTCAGCCACACACGAATGCCCTGTACGTTGCCAGCCGGTGCAACTGGTAGGTACACCAGATTTTTCGGAGACTCGATTACCTTGTAGCCGGGCGACACATCCGGGAAAAAACTGTAGATTACTGGCAGCTGGCTACCATTTCGATACGATCCAGAGATAATGTCACAATTTACCAGGATTGTGTCCACCCGGAGAATATCGACTGGATTTTCTCCCTCTTTATAACCAAGACCAAGCCTCTGAGGGTTAAAACCGAGCGTTTTCCTGATGGTAGATGCGGCCATATCTACCTTATAAAGGGCATTCGTAATTTTTATGAAAGCGCGTAGGGTAGATGCGTTAGCTCCTATAGTAATGGGAGAATTAAAGCCGAGTTGAACAACACCTGTCGGCGGCGGATTTTGCTTTTCTAACTGCCGGCTGATTTCATCATTAATCTGTGCGATCTCGTAGCTTCCGTCGGGTAAAATGATCGTCTTCCAGGTCTGTCCATTGGTGGCGCTGTAGACGAACTTGTTATTTGAACTGTCAATGTTCGGAATCGAATTATAAGTTTCAAGATTGACCAAAGCAAGCTCAAAGCGTCTTTTTGGATCCAGGTACAGCGGCGGTGAGAAAGCCGTGGTCCACCCTGTAGTATCTGAGGAAACAACTATACTAAAATTTTCCTTAGGCTGCAAAAGGTCTCGAATTTCCTCGAGCAGTTTCTCCGAGCGTTCCATCTGAGCCATGAATTTTGTTTTCTATTTCTATTTTATGAGCATGTTTCTATTCAATTCGAGTGCCAGCTCTTTGGAGATCGCACCGGAACGCAGTAACTCGTCAAGAATGGCGGAGATTTCGTTGCCGAGACCAGTGTTTCCCGCGGCCCTAGAGGCCACCAAAAGCTGCAACCTCTCTACCAGGGCGTTTGGATCGTTGTAAAATTGCACCGCGCCGCCTCGAATCAGCTGGAACTTTTTACTTTTCCGGCCATGAATAGGCAGACCAGACATCTGTACGAGCTTTTTGAAAGTTTCAATTGCCTGAGGCGAATATTGCTTAGTCTTAACGAAGCGTTTCGTTAACAGGCTGAACAATGACTCATCGGCAGGAGCTTCGAGCACGAGGTTCCCACCTTTAAACACTCTTAGTCTACCAGCAGACAGCGCGACGGGGTCGACGGAGAGCTCACCCAAGGCGTTACCTTGTAATTTCAGAGGAACGGTTGGAACACTGAAACCCTTTCCCTTTTTGATGAGGCTGTGGCCCGCTAGCAGTGTATGGATTCGCTTTTTATATTCCCTTAGGGCTTCAATATCTGCAGTCACCTCATCTACCTTTTCTTCGTCTTTTTCCTTTTTAGCATTCTTTTTCTCTTTGCCCAGGGTGTGGCGATTATAGTGATTTACCTCACCGATTATCTTTTCAGCACCTGCAATGTCGGCTAGATCGAGCTCGCTCGGAGGTCTGAAACCGTGCCTTATGATTGCCGCGACGTTGAGATATTTGTTTGGATCTACTAACAATGCGTGGGGGATTCGGGATGTTGGAAGCGCTGGAAGGGCTGGAGCAGCCGTTGGAGCTGCTGTTCCTGCGGTTTCACCGAACAAAGCTGCTATCGGGTTAAAATTAGCAGACTCTGAAATCTGCGCCGGCAAATCCTGTAAAGCGCTGGTAACTTTCTGCAGCTCCTTAGACGTAGCCACCTGGGATTCAGCCGTGGCTGTGGCTATTGGTTTAAAAAGCTTTGCCGCATCGTACTGAAGGTTGGCTTCGCCGAGCTTCTCATCCACGAAACGCTGTCTCAATCGATTTCTGCGAGCTAAATAATCCTGAGTCAGGGCGTCTCGCTCCTGTTTAGACGAAACTTTTGTCCACATCGTGTTTCTATGTCGACTATATGTTGCCTATTTCATGTCTTTAAATACTTGCCTTGGGCTTATAGAAGCGATCGAACCCGCAACGATATTTTCCATCGTACACCTTGGACGTCAAATCTATGACTGCGAATCCATATGGCTGGGCAGCACACTCGCTGAAGAACGTACGGAACTCATCGAAAGACATGTCGCCGCCTACGAACGTATCGTGAATGGCTCGCAAATTTTTGCTGTCTTGGTTGAAGAGGACGATAAGATTAGCATTGTCACGGATCGCTTGCTTCGGAATTCGAAAATAATTCTGCGTTAAGTAGAAGCAGTCCGCGC
Organism: Allolobophora icterica; assembly: GCA_963556255.1. NCBI lineage: Eukaryota > Metazoa > Annelida > Clitellata > Crassiclitellata > Lumbricidae > Allolobophora > Allolobophora icterica. The sequence goes on along the minus strand of OY744602.1, from coordinate 100,009,251 downwards.
CACCGTGTCGACCCATAGTGAAATACCTTTCGATGGGCGACTGTTTTTCAAGCATAACGTCATCGAACACTAGAAGGCTTCTGGCATTCTTATTTAATGATTCAACTGGAACTATTTCATCTGAGCAAGAGTGAAAGGAAGCCACTTCCTTCCCGGCAACTTTTTCCAACTCTGTAACCCAGTCCCGGAGGAACTGATATTTTTCCTGTCCCAGAGACTTCGAGTATAGATAGAGCCGGTCAAAACGTAGGTACCCCTTCTTCAGAAGGAGGTTGAGTAGTAGGTTTGTTTTTCCACATCCGCTAGGCCCGCAGATTATACACCGTATGCTGGATGGCAACAACCAATGGTGGTGTTTTTTCCCATCGTCGGCTTCGAGATCGAAATTTGTTATTTCCATATAGAGACAACGAGTTATGATTGTATTCAACGAACACAATGTATTGCCTACGATGTAAGAAACATACTGAGACTTCAAATGAAACAATCGTCGAGTTACGAAACGGTCGGCCAGCCAAGAAGGGAACCTGTGCCGTCTGCGGTGCAAAGAAGAGCCAAATTTTGCCTTCTAAAGTGCGAAAGCATAAGTCTCGTGAGACTTATGGAGGCTCGCTACTGAATAGCGCTCTTAATATTCTGCCTCTGCCTGAGATGCATATGAGCCTTCCATCCGGTATGTCTTCGGAAGATAATCCGGGAGGTTCTTTTCAGAATACAGGAAAGTACTCTTACTGTGGGCCATTCACAAAACTCGATAAACGGCTGTCACAGCGCTATCACGGTGTTAATCAGCTCGACCGTGCGTGCCTCCACCATGATGTGGCTTACGCAGTTCATAAAGATACCCCAGGGCGTAACCACGCAGATGACATCCTCGCTGCAGCCGCGTCGAAGATCGCACTCACCGATGAAACTCCGGATTATGAGAAGAAAGATGCCCGGCTCGTATCGGCCATTATGACAGCGAAGTCGAGGCTGGGGATGGGTGTCAGAACAAAGGGCCATAAATGAGTTTCATTTATGAAAACGCAAATGAAAATCATTTGTGTATGTGTTTACCTGTTTGTAATATATAGTATTACTGAAATGTCTAAGCACCTTTCAGCCGTCTATTACAGCCCTAGAGGTTACTGGCGAGGTAAGGCTGCGGTGAAGAAACTAGCCTCAGCCGCCAAAGTTTCCGAGGCGGAGGCTCGCGATTGGCTGAAGAAACAAGCTGTGTGGCAGATTTATCTACCCGTTCCACATCGCATACCGCGTCCAAAGTTTGAGGAAAATCGCCCAAACGCCGTACACCAAGCCGATCTCTTGTTTTTACCTCACGATAAAGTAGGTCGAAAGACTTATAAATACGCTCTCACTGTTGTTGATGTTGCCTCACGATACAAAGAAGCTGAACCGTTGATCAACAAAAGTGCGACCGAAGTCGCCGCCGCTTTAAGCCGGATCTATAAGAGGGGCCCATTAACTTGGCCTCGACTCTTTCAGGTCGATCCTGGACGCGAATTTATGGGTGATTTTACACCGTTGCTGACGAAGCACGACGTTCTTGTAAGACGCGGACAGGCCGCAAATCATCGTCAACAGGGCATCGTTGAACGCTTTAACCGTACTCTAGCTGAGCGACTTTTCGGTGCCCAGTACGCTCAGGAATTGCTCCTGGCTGCAAGGGGGTCATCCGAACGGTCGGTGGAATGGGTTCGCCGGTTGCCCGAAGTTGTGGCTGCACTAAACGATGAGCCGACGCGCTTGCTCGACATGAAGCCGGTTGAAGCGATGAAAGCTGCTAAAGTGACACAGAAGCCCTCTCATTCACAAACTAAAGGTCGTTTATGGGGCTTGGATGAGCCTGTTCTCGGGCACGACGTTCTCGTCCGATATTTATACGCTCCAGGCGAGCTCGAAGGTGGAAGCAAACGTGCCACCGATCCTAACTGGTCGCTCACCATCCACGCTATTTTGGATGTTGTTCGGCGGGCTGGTCAACCGGCTTTGTACCATCTAGTTGATGGGCCTGGCCGCGGTTTTGTGCGTGAAGAGCTACTTCTGGTTCCTATGGGCACTGAGTTACCCCCCGATAGAATACTCAACCGTCGTTGATTTTGTAGTGCCCGTATGCCAGCGTTCTTATTCCGTCCGGAGATATCCACTTTTTTGTGTCTAATGGAGAGAGGCTGATCTTATTCTGCTCGTATACTCCGATTTGGTGGTCGTGGCTTCGAATCACGACTTGTGTGTGTCGCATCTCTTCTCGTTCGAACAGGCATTCCTTGTATAGCTCGTGGTGCAGATCCTTCTTCACAACTGCTCTCTGAACGCCTTTTGCTTTCCTGATCTCTGAACCACCCGATTTTAAGATCGAGTACATCTTCGGGCGTAATCCTACGAATTCCGCGATGGCGACTCCGTTACATTCATCCTTGAACTTGCCCACGACTTTCTTGTTCTCGACGTCGTAGTATGGGCTGTCTTTTGGAAACTCACTAAAGTCGTATAAGTGTTTTTTATTCCACATATCGGCGTAAGCGTTCGGAGTTTCCACCTGAAATAAGAGGCTATCTGTGTCTGTATATAGCAACTGGGCTTTTTCTCCGTACTCGTTTTTCACATCGTTGTACCAGAAGTCGTACATCAGATGCTTGCTGAGGTCGAGGACAGCCTGGCCGACATATACAGGTCTGTTTAACTTGAGCTTGTTCTTCAAACTGTGAATCGCGGCGAGTTGGTCGTTGAAGATTTTGTGTGATATGTAGGCCGGGTCAGCAATTAGTTTACGAAGTTTGTCAACTTTTGAGGTCGGTACCAGGTTAACTCTGATTCTTTTTCTAAGATTTTCCATGGTCTTTCCAAAGACCGCATTATTAGCCAGTTTGAAGAAATCCTTCTCAAACTCCGACGTTGCCTTCGCCCTCAATTTTGTATTCATCTCGATGTATGGAGCCATCCACGCCTCCTGTCTAAATTTAATGGCACGATGAATTTTAGAAACTCGCAGCCCCAACGAGTGATATAGTTTGAGATTTCTATAATGGACCACATACCGCTCCTTAGGTCGTAGGCTGGGTACTAACTTCACATGCTTTGTGAACTTGCCTCCCAACTCGTTCATAAGCACATTCTGATAGTCGCTCAACCACTCCTCTTGGACTGTCAGGGTCTCCGGTGCTAGGGGATAGTCGCTATGTGATTCGTGGAGGTGCTCCGGGTACTCAAGATCTACTTCAAGTAGGAAGCCTTCAGGCGCGTCGTCTGGAGTTTCCAACACTTCGTCGAGAGTTGGACTTTCCCAGCTGAATGCTCCAACTGGTAATGGCTGTTGCATCGCCCAGCCGTACAGGTTATTAGCGTCGAGATACATGATCCAGTTTTCTGGCTTCGTAGTATCATGATCTGGGCATTGCGGGTTGTTGGCTTTTGCGAAGCGCTTAGATACCATCGAGATTCCACCTCTGAGACCTTTCTCTACGAACAAATGCATGTCTATGTCTGTTAAAAGTTCGAGCTCGATTTTCGTCTTTTTCAACAAAGCGTCCCAGGCCATTCCTGGTAGGCTAAAGTAGTTTGCTGGATCTAGACTGTAGTGCTTCATTGAGGTGTCTCTGAAGGTCTCGAATACATCGGCTAGTAGAAGTACATCCGTGCGGAGATACAGGTCGTGATAGTCGCCCAGAGTTTTACAGTCGAATTCGTTCCATACTCGTTGGGCGTGTTCATAATCCGCATCAGAGATGTTCTCTCGGGACAGCCTGCTGTAGAACGCTTCTTTGGGTGGAAGTCGGTCTTCTGCGAAGCGGTTGTAATTGTCAATGTGCTCGTAACAATATACGCCCTTTCGCCTCAAAAGATCTAGTTTTGTCCTATCATCATGAACGAAATTTTCCTTTATATATGCCGTTGTCACTTTCAAATCCTCTAGCGACAGATTTCCTGATAATTTATCCAACGAGCTGTTTAGAAACTGGAGGCTGTCGATGAACTGTAGTTGTCCTATGTTGAATGTCATGTACTTCTCCATATTGTTTGGAATACAGTTAATTTCAGTTTCCTCATCCTGCGCGGCCTCACAGCTACCTATCGCTTGCATTATGAGGTGGCTGTCGTAACCTCGCAGATTGTGGAAGACCACCGGTACCTTACACTTATCTGGATATATTCGAAGTTTGAGGTTGCAGGCGTTATGAGCGGCACCTCGATATTTACCGGTAATGTGACAGTGGTCGCGAACTCTATCCTCTTCGAGCGCTTCTCCGCAGATATGACATTCAGTAGCCTCGCGGAATGATTGGCGATCAACTGCTGACATAACTATCTTAGCTGGGGTGGCCAGCCTTTGTTTGATAGTGGCTAGCTCGCCTTGTAGTCGTTGTAGGAACTCTTCCACGGCGTTTTCTCCGCGGTATAAAACTGGTTTCTTTGTGCGGCCGTCGCATCGAACCACTATGTAACAGAAGCTGCACGGTTTCTGCTCAGCTATCTGTCTGGTGTTGCTCTCGCTGGGATTCATGGCTGCACCTTCGATTGGCATGTTTAGAGCCTCGAAGTCTGCGTAAACGATATACGGGGCTCGCATCTGTTTGCGATGGTTCTGGAATTTGAGGATATTTTCATCCTCTTTTGGCATCTCAATCCGCTGAGGCTTCTTACTAATGCCCTGGCAATCTTTGATATGGGCGTCCAGCAAGTCTTGTCTACAGAATATGTGTAGGCAGCGACGACATGGATGTTTTCGTCCATGAAATTTGCTGTTTTTATAAAGCATGCGGGCTAGATCCTTGATCCAGACATAGTGATAATTCTGTAAAGGAAAATTTTCATTTACATCGCTGGCCAACAGTAGAAGATCAATATTGTGAACTCTAGTCTCGGTTGAGACATGGATTGGATACAAAGCTTTATCCCACCCGAAGACCGATACGGATACCATAGGGTTCTGACGTTCGAACTTACCAATATCAGTGACCTTCACTGGAAATTCTATACCGTCGAAGCTTAGCTCCTGAAGGTGGGCCTGATACTTATTGGGGCGATTCGGATTTTGATCTGCTGGGTACATTGCGCTTAGTATGGCCCACTCGAAGCAGCGGTTATCTTCATTCTTGACATTAATAACCGTGCGAGGGGGTATATACTTTGGTGTGGGAAAATAGCTCTTACCTCGGAAAGGCTTATATCTTGCAAAACTGAGGTCTAGCGCCACGACCCGCTTCACTCTCCACCCTGATCCCTCATTGGTGTACTCTTCGAGGAGTTTTAGTACTTCGGCCTTGGCCTTCCGTATAATCCCCTGGATTTTCCCCGCATTGGTAATTGGCACTGCTTTGCTTCGAAAGTAGGCCGTATTGGTAATAGTACCTGGGGTTGCGTTTCCGTTGTACACCATATCAACGGTCGGTGCCAACTTTTCCAAATCAACCGTTAGCACTTGCGAGTATTTTAAACCGCCATTTTTCAAGAGCTCTTCGTTTAACTGCGACTCAATGTTGTGCTCCATTGCACTCAAGAAAGCCAACGCATCTCCTTCCAGCCTGTGATTAAGCGGCACTTCAGCACGGAAGTCTCTCAGATGCTGATTGGCGAGCTCTCTGTGCGCTAGAAAGGGTGGTGGTCCACCTCTATCCTTCTTATTTAGGAGTGGGTCGAATTCTGTCAGGAGGGCCTTACGTTTTGCCCCTCTGTGCTTACGCGCTGGAGGAATTGGCCTTGGAAGCAGTGGCTGTAGTAAGCGCCTTTTGACTGCATCTGGGATAGGTTCATCTAAGATATTCTGTAGAACAGCTCGAAGAGCTGGGGGACCGGTAAACTCACCCAACAATTGTTCAATTTTTTCATTCGTAGACAATGCCATAATTATAAATTATTTTATATTACTATGGCAAACTTTTTCTTAATACAATAACAGAATCGTTTGTTTAAAATGAAATTTTGTTTACTAGATATTCGATTGTCGCTTGCTCATCTGTATTATCTCAATACAATAACGGAATCCTTTCTTTAATAGAGAATTTTTTACTCTACTACTATGTTCGCTAGTCTTTTCCATTCTTTCTCGAATTCACGGGTTAGTCCGCAGCGTCGAACTCTTGATTTTATGACGTAATAATCACAACGTATACACTCACCTAAGTGGTTTTTGATTCCCCTTCCACATTTGGCGCATGGTCTTGTCTCGTAGCCATTTCGCAGCTGTGCTAAATGTTTGAAACAATACTCCCCAATGCATCGACGAGGGCAGAGATTTTGTTTGCCTATCATAAGCCATTTGCAAAAGTTTTGCCCTAACATTATGTTTTTATGTATACCACAACAGATTCTTTTATTTAAATTGAAAAAATGACCCGGTTTGGGCCGGCCTCGTGGGAGGTTCTCGGCCGGCAGCAAACGTTGGTAATCTCATTTCTTTACCCTGAATGACCATTCCATTCCCTCTGGCAGGCCCTTGATAGCACCAACGGGTTGGGGTTTCAGATTCACTCTTTGTAACGGTTTTTAAGCTTTTAGAACGCCGCCTGGCGAATGCGTTAACTCCGGTTTCAGATTCACTCATTGTAACGGTTTTTAAGCTTTCAGAACGACACCTAGCGAATGCGTTTTGAAACGCCTACTTAACGCCACCTCGCGAGTGTGATTTGAAACGCCTACTTAACCCCTACTGGCTGCATATCTTCCTGCCTGACCATCTGTCCATCTGCCTGTGTTTATGAGTCTCCTTCCCTGGCTTCCTGTGTATCTACAAATGAAATAGATTCCCACTGTACACCAACCTTCCAGATATCCATGGTACATGCTGGGCTTAACATCGACAACTCTTTCTTCATCTCCTTTGATCGCAACGACTCTGAAATCGTCCGACAGAAGAGAACTGGATCGTTGCAGGACCAAACGGAAATGCCTGTTGCCAAAGATAACAACGGTAATAATGGTAATTCCAAATTTATATAGCGCCACTTCAAGAGACACTCATCAGAGTCACTCTCGCCTTAACACAACGAAACCACCATCGAACAAAATGGTCTTCAAAGTTCAAGCGTTTGCGGAAAAGGGCAAAGAGAGGCTGAGGAGTTCATGTTGCAGGTTGTTAGACAGCTTGTTCCAGGAGGATGGGTCAATCTTTCCAATAAGAAACCAAAGAATGTATTCAGAGTGATGAAATACTCAGTTTATCTCAAAAAACGGGAAATCTCAAATGCACACTCTTCCTCAGACTGTCAACCTGTGCTTGAAATGGTAAGTAAAGTTTCTATTATAGGATGACTTAAGTTCAAATCCTAGCCATCACAGAGAGATAAGTCAAGATTTATGGTCCATTAACGCCCCATGGGGAACTCAGCTATAAAACAGTACACACTATTACAATGAAATACTCCATTTCTAGAGGGCCACTTACACCCACATGTTGGCTGATCGGCCGGATGATCAGGTGGCAAGGGAGAGGACCAACCTTTATATGTCAAGGCAAGATAAAAAAAAAAGATTTATATACCACTATTCAGTCTTGTTGTCCTCGAGACCAAGGTCTTGGTCTCGAGTACACTCGAGTTCGTTTTTAAAAGTCTTGGTCTTGGTCTTGAGGTTCAAGGTCTTGGTCTTGGTCTTGAGGTTCAAGGTCTTGGTGTTCAAAGTCTTGGTCTTGGTCTCGCAAGACCAAGACCAAGACCGGCTGTCAATATGAACAGTCATTTAACAGAACTCAAGAATTCTGTATCAAGCCTGCTTGCATCATACGACCAATATCTATGGATGGATACAAGTCTTGTTGGTCAGGAAAACCCATTGGCTGCAGCAACAGTTATTCTGTATCAGACGGTATGATAAACCATGGGAAGATTTTCAAAAGGAATCACTATATCTGTACATTTTACATCCAGTGCTTGAAAAGCTTCTGTGTGTGTCAGCGACTTCAGCACCTGTAGAACGTATTTTTTCCACATGGCGGAATTTTTATAAGGCCCCACAAGGCACGTCTTGGTCAGAAAATTCTGAGCGAATTGTTTAAAATAAAATACAAAAGGCATTTGGAGTAATAGTTTGCATGAAGGACTTTTGAATACAAATTCGGATTTCTCTGCAGTTTGCATTTAAAGTTAATTTGCTTGAATAAAATAAAAGACTCATGTTTTCATTAAAATAGCGAATATTCCGACTTGACAATTTTAGAGGTCTTGACCTGACTGCGATTTTTTGGGTCTTGGTCTTGAGGTTCAAGGTCTTGGTCTTGGTCTCGAGGTTCAAAGTCCTGGTCTTGAGGTTCAAGGTCTTGGTCTTGAGGTTTAAGGTCTTGGTCTTGAGGTTTAAGATCTTGACAACAAGACTGCCACTATTATAGTAGAAGAACTCATAGTCATAACAGTTCTGTAAATCACACATGAAGTAGTGTCCTTGAAGTGGTGCATATATATTATATATATAATATACACATATATATATGTATATATTGTTAGATGTGGTGGCATGGCACACATCGTAACACTCCTTTGTTCGGTCACACTTGAGTGATCTAGACTGGACAAACTGGTTGAATGGAAATGCGACGTGTTGACAGGAAACCGGCGGAGGAGGGAGAGAATGCTTGAAGAAAGGGGTCGATGTTAAATCCTGAGGGAGAGTTGTGTTCAAACTGGCGATACTCATTGTACGATTTTTGTTGAAAGACAGTTTTATGCGAGTTAAGAAAAAGGACAGGAAAACGCCTACGTCTTTGTCGCTTTTGGTTGAACATATTGTTACGCTACTGATATCATACCCCTATAAAGACACGAGGCCTGGACATGGAAAGTCAGTATGTAACAATATAGAAGTAGTGAATATCATATCTACATGTATGATATCCTGGTACATAAATATGGTGTATGTATATATATATTCAACAAAGGCAAAAAATTCCACAAAACATGGTCAATCTGTGTATCCAAAACAAAAGAAACCTTGAAACATGCCCTTCATTAACAGAAAATATAATTATTTTACTCTACCCAATGTTATTACCTTACTTTACCCAATGTTATTACCTTACTCTACCCAGTGTGGTCATCTTAATCTGCCAATAGCATTACCTTATCTACCCAATTCAGTTACCTTACTCTACCCAATTCAATTACCTTACTCTACCCAATGTAATCATCTTATTCAACATAATGTATTTACCTTAATTCACATAGTTTAGGTGCCTTTTTTATAACTTCTTTTACAGGACTAATAATTATCTTGTACCTGGGCATATAATGTATAGCTTAATTAGACATTATATGCCCAGTGTCTTAGGCATATAATGTCTAATTAAGCTAGACTTACAAAGTATTTGCAAACAATTAATAATTGGGATCTACAAAAACAGAGACGCTACATGCTAACCTGTTCAGTTAAGCTGTATCATGAAAAATTTCTTACAATAAAAAATTACTGCCACAGGACGTTTTCTCACCTGCCAAGCGCATCATAATCTACTTTTCTTTCATTCGGGAACTCAGAATAGATGTCACGTTTTGTAATGTGGTGTCGCAGCGAATCATGGTTTAACGTCTCAAAATGCTTCAGACGGCTTTCAAGGAAACTAGAAACTACACAAGAGAAAACCATGAGCAGAAAAATATAATTATTATTATTATAATTATTATTATTATTATTATTATTCAGCATTTATTAAGTACAACTATCAGATGACCATGCATCAATCAATGGCACTGAGCAATTGTGAATGAAGGATCTGTTCAAGATCCCTATACAGGGGACTCGAACCCATACTCTCAAAGTTACAAGACGAAGGCTCTAACCAATCGGCTACAGGCTACTGAACTTAATTGATTGAGCCACTGGACAACTTGCTGTCTACATCTTAATCATTGTCGAGACAAATTATTTCAATTTGATCTTTACATGAAGTCTGTCTTTGCTTCTCATTCAGATATGCTGTCTTTGCATGCATAATCACTACTTTAAATAAGGAAATAAATAACAGGTGAATAAAAACGTAAATAAATTTATTGTTTACACACACCACAAATACAACATAAACAGAATCAATACCTACAATACATCAGCTCCCCATATCGTCTTTTCTACCTCCGTCAGAGACCTTGGCATAATCTTGGATCCAGAACTCACCCTCTCTCCGCATATATCTCGCAGCTGAGCCGCGCTTGCTACTTTCAGCTATGACAACTTCGCGTTTTTTCCCGCTCTCGTCCCCCCCCCCATGTACTGCTACTCTCATTCATGCGTTCATTACCTGTCGGCTTGACTACTGCTGTTCCCTCTATATTGGGCTTTCCCTCACTTGACTGAACTGGCTCGAACACGTACTGCGTTCCGCTGCGTGCTTGATTGGGTGCATTCCTAAATTTGGCCATGTCTCTGAATACATGCGAGATGTCCTCCAATGGTTACCACTCTCGCAACGCATTGTCTACCGGGTTGCCTCCATTGTCTGGCAATGTCAGCTTGGCCATATTCCCTTCTATCTGCGTGAGCTCTGTACTCGTGCGTCTGTTCCACCTGGTCACCGCTCTGCCACCCGTGGTGATCTCTCTGTTCCTTTCGCACACACCGCTACTATGCAGCAGCGTGCTTTCTCCGTCGTTGGACCCACAATTTCGAATGGGCTTCCTCCTGAGCTGCGGTCTCTTCCTCAAGACTTGTCCACCGCTTTCTTCTCTGCTCTAAAGACTGTTCTCTTTTGCCGGGGTTGGGCTGAGAGCGCCTCTGAATAGCTTCCTTGAAAGGGTGCTAGATAAATCTTTTATTGATTGATTGATACAACTGCAGTCATAGATGCTACTGTCCAGGTGTCAACATGACAACCGCAAGGAGGCGATAAATTTGGTCTATACACCATTTAACTAAATTTGCCATACAATTCACAATCAGCTACGCAAGATTTTCATTAAGTTTCATGTTTTTCGGGCTCCGTTCTTAGCGTCACACAAATGATGACCAAGGGAAAACTTTCAACAAGGTTGAAACCGGAACATGGCCATTTGCGCTCACCCACACTGTTTATATCTCTAGCCAAGAAAAGCATTATTTTACACCACGCCACTCTTAGCCAGTGTCCCGTAAGCACGAATATGAAACTTCGCATAAATGCAATTTCCACATGCCGCTGATAGACTAAAATACGGGCTCAATCGCAGGCCTACCTGTTGTGTACAAACAGCAAAATATAACTATCTGAAAACGTATCATTTCAAAATGCCTAAGGGTAACTCCTGAACTGAACACAAGAATCGCCAAGAACTACAAAAGTGTAAACAAAAGTTCTTGTTATCAAAACCATCGATATCTATATTTAGACCAAACAGGTATAGTACTGTTGTACTTCGAATGCACTCATCATCCGGTTTGAAAAAACTATAAATAGCCCAGCGTAGGGTGCGTTTCTATTCTAAACACACAGGTGCATTAGTAATCTCCGGATTTGTATAGCGCTGATCGAAAGAAAACTGAGAACCAGTTTTTCCACAGCTAGACTATCACCCAAAACAAAATCGCTGAGATAGGTATGGTCAGGCTTACTTCCAAATACAGATGCAAATGTTGTGCAGGTCGAATGTGTTTAGAGTTATCGCCGTTGCAATTCTAAACACATTCGACCTGCACAACATTTGCATCTGTATTTGGAAGTAAGCCTGACCATACCTATCTCAGCGATTTTGTTTTGGGTGATAGTCTAGCTGTGGAAAAACTGGTTCTCAGTTTTCTTTCGATCAGCGCTATACAAATCCGGAGATTACTAATTAAAACTCAATTAAAACTCACTTAAAAAAACTTAAAACAATTAAAACTCACTTCTTACTGGCATTTCCAAAGCCAACTTACCTAAACAGTCCAAAATTCATGTGCCATGCAGAGTATTGATATAACTCCAAAATCTTGACATATATCACTGCTGTTAAAACCATTAATTAATTGGCCTTTGATAGAAAGGTGAATTCAACTTCCAAGACTTCATGGTTTGTTTACAAGACCCTACATTACTATCAACCAATTACTGTCTACAGCCGACCGACTCCAAAGATCTCTACACTAGGTCTTCTGATTTTCTATAGTATATCGGCTCTCAGCAACCGCATCTCTTATGTTGCTGACCGAAGACTCTGGAACTCTATTTTGGCAAACGTTCGCACTGATTAAGTCTGTTCTGGCCTTCAGCTAAACTCGTTTGACACAAAACAGTGTTGAAGTTTTGCACACATTTATTGGACAAAACACAACAAAACAACTGTTTTAAGTGAATTGAAAAAAGGATCATAATTTGATTCACCTAAAGACTTTCTTAACGACTCCATAAACACTAACCTTCACTTCTAAACTAGAAAAACACTACTGTTCAGCTTGTTAAACAAATTACAAATTAAATAAGGACAGATATGAAAAGTTAACTGCTTATTCTTTACAAGTATCCACAAACAATAGTCATCAAGTAACAAAAAAGCGGATGCAAGGTACTCCAACGATTCTCCGGCAGATGTTATGACTCGCCCTATAGCCATGTAGCCACATTTTCAAGCCAGAAGCACATGCAAAGCTTACACGTGATCGAGATTTAATCCCGACCGCTATCGCAACAAACTGTTCTCTTCTTTGCTTGCAGTCATTTTGTTTCATCTCATTTTAGTCAACCGCTGGATTACCACAATACCAGTAACCATCAAGAGAACCATCTGAAAGACTAGCCATTCCAGAACAATGTTCCCCTAATTTCTGTATACCTAAGGGATAAGATGCATGCTGGGTAAAAAGAATAATAATAATAAAATGGTGTAACATCACACAGACTGAAAACATCTCCTTAGCTTCTGCATGTGGCAAATGTCTATCGCAATCGTTGCACAGTCTCTGGGACGTATAGACTGCCATGTAGCATTCAGTGTTCTCCTTGCTATGCGAATGTTCAGACAACAGTGTGTGATATATAATTATATAGTTGATTTAAAATCTATCCTCTTTTTCTTTAGGTAAAACTAAACAAGTATCAAGCAGTCTTGTTGTCCTCGAGACCAAGGTCTTGGTCTCGAGTGCACTCGAGTTCGGTTTTAAAAGTCCTGATCTTGGTCTTGAGACCAAAGGTCTTGGTCTTGAGGTTCAAGGTCTTGGTCTTGGTCTTGGTCTTGAGGTTCAAAGTCTTGGCCTTGGTTTTGCAAGACCAAGACCAAGACTTTTGTCAATATGAACAGTCATTAATTTTAACAAACGGCAAGAATTTTAAAAATTTATCCAATAATTACTCATACAGTTAGGCCTATTGCTTTAGTATTTAGGGCCTACATGGTGTGAATGAGGCTTCACTGTTGTTTTGGACAATTATTATGACTTCCAGTTATTTACCATGGAATGATTTCAAAACAGACTCATGATTAATTTGTACATTTACATCCGGTTCTTGAAAAGCTGCTTTGTGTGCTAGCGATTTCAGCACTTGTAGGCCATGTTTTTTCAAATGGCAGAAGTTTTATGAGGCCTCACAGGCCACATCTTGGTCAGAAAATTCTGAGCAAATTTTTTAAAAATTCAACAGGCATTTGGAATAACATTTCGCATGAAGGACTTTTGTAAATACGAATTCGGAATTCTCTGCAGTCTCCATGGATTTAGAGTTGTTTTGCTTGAATAAAAGAAAAACCTCATGTTTTCATTAAAATAACGAGTAGGCCCTAGTCCGACTGGACAATTTTTAGTAAGGAATAGAAGTCTGGATGCGACTGATTTTTTGGGGTCTTGGTCTCGGTCTTCGTCTTGAGGTTCAAGGTCTTGGTCTTGGTCTTTAGGTTCAAGGTCTTGGTCTTGAGGTTCAAGGTCTTGGTCTTGAGGTTCAAGGTCTTGGTCTTGAGGTTGAAGGTCTTGACAACAAGACTGGTATCAAGTACCTTATGTAGGGCTATGTATTGAATGCAGCCTAGGAACATGTAGTCCTTGGCGAATGATGACTGATATAGAAAATACTTTGGCTTTAGTCGCGGATGATCTAAAAAACAGAATCAGATATCTGTATCTATGCACTGGTCACCTTTACCTCAATAGGGGCCTACACTGAATTTTAACTCTCATGAGAAATTGCCAAGAGGGAACTGCCCCATCCTATCTGACATCCAAGTGTATCTATGCCTCGTCAATTCCTGGTAGCAGGTCCCTCCAACTGCACGAGTTGACCATGACTGTAGTGATCGCATCCCGTTGGTTTAGAATCATCAAACAAATGTGCAATCACTTTTTAAAGTACCATAATTTCCGGAATATAAGTTACACTTTTTATATGAACGTCTAGGGATAAGTGATCTAGCCTATAGAAAGACGCGACTTGTTCTAGCTTTTCATCCCCGTGCGAACTGCCTTTCCCAACGGATTATGAATTTGACCCATTTCATTTGATGCGACCACCTCGCCAATATCTTGGTTATTACGATAACCACTCTATAGAAGAAATACCCTAATTTAAAAAGAAGAATTCGATTCCGGATATTGCAATATACAATAATCAACTCGCTGTGAAAGTGCAAAATGGCTACCACACCATGACATCAGATCTAAAAACTGCTCTGGACGTTCGAGTTTTAATAGGTTTCTTCAACATCAAAAAGTAAAATGAACACAGATAGCTCCTGTTTACAACAAGCGACTCGTTACAGACCTAAGAGACGCTATAAGCAAGTCTCGCTAATCCTCACAAACGGCAACATAAATACGACTAAAACGTTTAGCAAACATTAAGTTAAAAAACCAGTCAAATGAAAACTGCACTTCTTTGTCAGCAAATGTTGCAAGCCACACAAGCGTCATAACATTTTCTGAGTATCAAAATGCGACATTTACAACAGCAAGAAACGAAAGGACTACACATAATATTCAATCTCCTATTGCTATTTGTTCTCTGCACAGTGGCGGCGCCAGGGGTGGGCTAGGGGGTGCTTAGCCCCCCCCAAACTGTGGCTCAGCCCCCAAACAAAACGCTGGAAATCTCTGAAGCTTTGCAATGCTAACAAAGGAGGACGGGAGAAATGGAAGAGCTTAGGGCTTCAGCCCCCCAAACCTGAAATCCTGGCGCTGCCACTGTCTCTCCATCATTCCAAAGTATTGACCCTGGTGCTATATAAATTCTCTCCAGTTTTCTTTATTATGGGTAACATCTAAAATAGATTATTTCAAGTTTGGTTTCCAGCATAGAAGATTAATGCTTCAAGTCAGAGAAATGCCAACCTTTTAAAGTAAAGTTCATTTATGCTAAAAAACGCACCTGTTTAACACATTTCTACCATAGGCTTAACGACAAATTGTAGGCAATTATAAATCTTTTGTGAAAACTATTTTATTAAGTTTAATATTGTGCAAATTGGCAATTTCATTATGGACAGTGAAAATGAGGTTCACAAACGAAAATGACAGAACAGTTAGAAAATCCATAACAACTACAATGAACAGTTAAATACCCTCATAACTTTAACCTCCCAGATAAAGACTCACGAAACTTTATTTCTCGTATGTTATTTGCCAACTCATATTACGCTATTACTTCCTCAGTTTAATTTTTCATGTACACCTACAGCGTTTTGCCTGTTGTTCTACGTAATAAACGAATATAAACATAAACATAAACAGTTGAATATGCTGAGTCACTTTTGCTACTGTATTCACTATTCTGCATTACTCTTCTGACAAGTCTGAAAAATATGTTTTCCATCTGACATCGGATCCATAGATATAAAACTTCAAATTCACACAAACACTCGATGACAATATGGTGGAAAACTATAGGGTCTGCGTTTGCAAGATGGCATGAAATTGGTCACTTCAATTTTAATTGAAATTGTGCTGCCTCACAGAAATCTCAATTGCTCATAAGATCTTACAACACCGCAATGATGAAAGAAGATCGAAATTTAAGTTTCACATTGTAACATCATGTACCTTCTAGCACTGTCACATGCCATATTAGTTTAGTACCCTAAGAATTTAGAAGCAATGAGAAGTTAGAGATCGGACGGTAAACTAGACATTCACCTAATCAAAGTAGCAATGTATAGCCTGGCAGGCTAAAAAACCTTTTTGCAAGAAGCACAACAAATCATTGACAAGTTTTGATTCTTTACGAAGTACAGTGTAATGACATAATGTAACACATGCTTCAAGGTACTTTGTGGGAATGATTACGGAGTTAAATAACTAATCCCTATCATACAAATATTTCCTACGAAAGGCATCATAGAGATTTTCATCAATGACAGTAAAAAGGCAGAAAAGTAGCACCCTAGAAAATAACAATGGGTTGTTAACTGGTGAAATCACCACACAGGAAGTAGCTACCTAGTTACCATACCTTCACAGTAACGATCAGGCAAGGCAGCATCTCCATGCCTCTATTTCTCCAGCATACTGTACAGCTATCCACTCTCAAAAGCCTCAAACATCCCATCATCATATCTCCTATTCTTGGTCTGCCTCTCTCCACTTTTGTCCTTTCGATATCCACTCAATCACCTGGTGTATGTATTTCAGTAACTTTTCTTCCGCTATTGCTTTCAATTTACAGTCATATCCTAGCTTGTATGCCTTTACTTATTAGTAGAATGATTTGGACTTCATTAGAACGATGAATTGCCTTAGACAAGGATTGTGAGAAGAAATGCTTCATATTAAATCAGAGAGATGCACATTAGATCAGCTATCGTCTGATGCCACAAAAGTACAGCCATATCTTCCAACAGTTGTATCAACCAAGTAATTGTGGACTGAACACCGAATTAATGTCAAACTGCCAAGTACCACGCACCTAAGAAACAACACCTGATTTATCTTTACGTGGCAAACCCCACTTAGCAGCACTTATAGATCAAACAGCTCTAAATTAAGGAAATTATTACAACGCAGTTTCACAGCAACACCTACTAATGGCACTTTCTTTGGTAGCTATCATTAAAAGGCCGTGTTCTAATGAGGCTAATTTCTAAAGCTAAAGAAATCTGCGATCATCCCATATCAGAATCTGAGTAATAGAAAAGCGTGTAACACAGAGTCTCATTTGTACCAATTATCATCTAAATGAATCGGGGAAACTCTTAGAGGCTGTATTGCCCCTTTACATAACATTACACTGTAACATCAAACTGAAACGTCAAGTCCATAAGCAGGTAAAAATTTGAAAACATTCCCGCACTTAGTTTCACAGTCAGAAAGTATCGCAAAGTTTACAAATCTAAAATATCAGACACACGTGGAGTTTTAGGGTTTAGGACGCAGTCAACCGCACAGAGACAAATAATCCAAGTAAGAATTCTCACTGCAGATAACGATGGATGGATGTCGACGTCTCTGAGCTCAAGATCGTGTTGTGCGTCTGACATCTGGGTTTATAATTTTGACTGAATCTTTGTTATATACCAGTGTATTCTGAAAAAGATTGACATCAGTCAAACATTTCGAGAAACATAAAATCTGTTAGCTTCTAAAGAACAATAACTGTAATGCATAAATCACTATTTCTCATTGGCACTCAAAGATCTGGATATCTAACTGCTTCTCACTCGGTGACTAACAAACCGCAACTCTTAGATTTGCATTGCCGTGTGACTGGGTATGCAGTAAAAAATTTCGTTACAATAATAATAATAATAATAATAATAATAATAATAATTTATAATTGTTTCAACACAGAACTGCATTTCAAAATTCCAATCTTCTTAACGGAACCAACTAAGTTGCATGAAACCCAAAGACCAGAAAACAGGTTACGGAAGATAAGAGGTTTGATAAAAAATGCGCTTTTATCCGAGATCTAAATGAAGTCAGAGAATCTATAGATTGAAAAGAAACCTACAGCAATAACCCACATTGCGTTTTAACCATTACTGGAAATGAGGCCTTGTACAGATGCGGAGAAAATGAAACCGTTAATTATAATTAGCATGAAAAAGAAAGGCTTTTGTCTAAGATGCAAACAATTAGTTACCTTGTCAGTCAGCCAATCGACTTCATCTTTCTCCTCGCGGGCACGTTTGCGGTCCTACAAAAATAATCTTGCATCTTAAATCCACAAAGAAATTACCACCATCATCGTCATACAGAAAACGGCACTCACATTGATGATGATATCATAATTGTCGTCATCTTCATCATAATCAGTTCCTCTCACCAACCATTTGGTGCTGATGGGTGCAAATAAATTACCTCCATCCTTGCAGCTATTTTCAAACATTTTGCGCTCTTTTCACGTTTTCTCCAAGCCTCTTGTTACATCTTTGTTTAAACTGTATACTAAGCAGAGTTGAGCAGTTTAACCTCATTGTAAGAGCTCATAGTAACTGCTGGTAGCTGATCAGCCGTTTTGAACAATTTCCTGATACAATGGAAGTAACTATTTACGACGACCATCTATTCTGCATAACCTAAAGGCTATTTACTTACTAACTAAGAGTACTTAAAGTCTTTGTTTTATTTAGTTTCTCTATCCTTTGAATCTTGCAAGTAGTGCACTGTACAGGATTTGGGCAATTGGCATTGATGTGACAATCGATCGTTAATAAAGCTGTTGATGTTCGTGACAGTAACAGCGAATAACGCCATAATGATGATGATGAATGCGATTATCACAAACAAAGCTGAGATGAACTTACAATATACGCCACTATGCAGCTGCCTGGAATCCAGATGACAAGGGACAAGATGATGACTGTTCCGACAATGTTGGCACGCATGAACTTCACTGGAAACCAAGAACACAGTTTCAACAAAAACCATACAGTTTTTCTTCAATGGGTTTACTCTTGTTGGGGTCTTTGGGGTTTTGATGGTTGGACTAGAGCAAAGTTTCACAAACTGTGGGTCACGACCCAAAAGTGGGTCACGAACCTCTGATGTTTCTAAATGCTGTTCTTAAATCCGCATATTTTGATGCCAATTTACAAAGCAAATTTTAGTACACAATGCTTGATTTTACACAGTGGGTACCGAGCTTCCAAGGTGTTCTCAAGTGGGTCCCGAGTTTTCGAGATTAAAATGCGGAATGAATCCAAGGCCAACCCAGAGAATCACTGATCGAAATCGGATGCAAATGCAGAAGACAGAGCAATTAAAACGTGAAGATATCACTCACCTAATTTGTCTACCGTTATATTCTCAATGATATCCCAGAGTCGTTGGACCATGTCATGAACCTGCTTCTGACAAGTTCCCTAAAAATATCATAACAACATAACAACTTGACTATTGCTCTTCCCTCTATACGGACTTACCACGGGTAGCGAGTTCACCGGGTGGCAGCACGTCGCATTGGGGTTTTTGCAAAGACTGACTGTGTCTCACACTACATGCGGGAGGTCTGCACTGGCTTCCCTTTCCTCAGCACATCTACTTCCAGAACTCTTCCTCGGCTGCAGGTGCCTTTCGGGGGCGGCGCTCGCTTACTTGCGGGAGCTCTGTCGCTCCGCCACGTCCTATAGTGGTCACCATCTCCTTCACTCTGTTGCCCACTGCGACCTGGCAATGCAGCACCGGGTTTTCTCTGTTATTGGCCCTGTGACGTGGAACAGGCTTCCTCTGGAGGTGCATCACCTCCTTAGGGTCCTTCCCTCACCGTTCTATCGACTGCTCAAGACTGATTTTTCCCGCTTGGCCTGGATTGGAAGCACCTCTGATTAGTAAGTAAGTATGTTCTTTATTAAGAAGCGCTAGCAAACGCACAGCGCTGTACAAGAAAGATAATACAGCATATTATTTCGTATTACATACCTTTGAACATCGAGGTTGGGCTGGGAGCGCCTCTGAATAGTTATCTTAAAGAGCGAGCTATACAAATGTCTAGTTGTATTGTATTGTATTGTATTGTATATTGTATTGTATTTGGATATTTATAAAGCGCTTCTAGCGGGAGGGCCATTCAGAAGCGCTCCCAGTGCGAGAGACCCCAAGAGAAAAAGCAAGTTTTAAGAAACTTAAAAGAGGAAGAGACGTTACCTGAGAGAATAGAAGAACGAACGTACGGAGGAAGGTCATTCCAAAGAGCTAGTTGATCGATTGATACATATTACAATCAATCAAACAAACGCCCAAAGGGGCGCTATATAAATTTGATTGATTGATTGACCATTATTGCTTTAAATTCTGTTATTATAACTATCTACTCTAGAAATGACTTCTATAGCACCGAACATCAATAAATGGTTGCATCAAGCTCAAGCATAGAGCTTTCTCGGTCGTAGGTCGCTCTCTATGGAATGGCTTACCCTCTGACCTGCATTCTCTCCCACGGGACATGTCTAGTACCTTTTATAAGAACCTCACGACTTTCCTTTTTGACCGGGCTTGGGTCGGGAGCGCCTCTGAGTAGTCGACTTGAAGGGGCGCTATATAAATTTCGTTGATTGATTGATCAAGTGAAATTGCAGTCAAACAATGTGTGCCCTCAAACTGACCTTATCGCAGAAGCCTTGTATGCAGGGCATTCCATTGGGAAGATCGAAACTGGAGACAGAAGTATTGCCACCAGTGTATGGATTGCATTCACTCGTAGCATTGTCCTTACAGCACCATTTGCATGACGTCTCAACTATGACCAGTTCATAAAACATTAACTTGTTATGTTTTTGGATCAAGTAAATGAAGTAAGTCATGATGAGGCAAATGAAGTGAGCCATGATTAACACTTTAATGATGAGCGTGCAAAAAAGTGAATGAAAAACAAATCCCTCTCATCGTTAAACGGTTAAGCAACTGAAGCAGTGAGCAATGATTAATTAAATGAAGTGAGCAATGATTAATTAAATGAAGTGAGCAATGATTAATTAAATGAAGTGACCAATGATTAATTAAATGAAGTGAGCAATGATTAATTAAATGAAGTGAGCAATGATTAATTAAACGAAGTGAGCAATGATTAATTAAATGAAGTGAACAATGTGTAAGTAAATGAAGCAATGATTAAACAAGAGAAGTGAGCAATGAGTTCACTAATTGTCAATAGACGAATATTTCTTGAGCGATGCTCAGTTGGCACTATAGCATTGCAGAAAAGTGTGCTATTCATGAATTCCGCATCACTCTGGTTAATAACAAGTTTAGGAGTTTGCTCAATATCAGATTGGAAGACATTTGCAACACGAGTACCGCACTTGCTAAATTTCCAGTGGTCATTACAATATGATCCAAATACAACTATAATATACTAACGCTCTCCTTACAAAGTTCAGAAGAAAACACTGATGTTGGGCAATAGCAAAAGATGAACAATACACACACTGGAAGGGGTACGTCTTCAGTTGAATGATGGTTCTGATGGTGCATTTAGTAAGACATATGAATTGTGAATTGGTTAAGACCTTTGAAGTGGACACAGCCTTGGGCAAGCATGACTGCTATCATGCGGGACAACTTGGTAAGGAAACTAGTTGTTTGTTTCCGCCACAGTTGCTGTACAAATTTCAACAGTACAATGTAACTGGTCATACAAAAACATCAAGTTAATCCGAAGCAGAGTAATTAGAACATGGCACAAGTAACAACAGAAAAGTAATTAACATAATTTATAATAACGACACACATCAATTAACACAATCTATGACTGGAACACAAAAGTAGTTACGACTGTCTGATAGGAAAAGCACAAACCAAACAAAGCCTCATGCAAAACTACGAAAAGAAAAAGAGTGCATGCAATTAGCAAATAAGTTATAAGTATATCCATAATGGAGTAATGATAAGCAATAATTATAGTCTTATCAAATGGCTTGTAACGCGTAGGGCATCGACTGATAGCGCACCAAAACTAATCCAAAAGCTGAATCGGTTTCAAGAAGACAAGTCCACAAAGACCGAGGAATCAACATAAGAGCAATCTACAGGGATACCGTACAACGACACAGCTGACCAAGAACCCAGTTAGTCTTACGAAGTCATTATTAAGTGGAACCAGGACCATCCCAGGGCCTTGTGAATGGATGGATGAGGCCTGCTGGTCACCCTCACAACAAATGGACGACAACAGTGAAGTCAACCTTGGACTGCACACGGCATGGAGACGAGCCCATCATATAGACAAGTAGATGCATGTTGTGGAAACAGTGACAACCCAGAGAGCAGCTTGCCACAGACAATGATGTGGGGACAAGCGAAGAAACAAGAAATTATAGGAATCTGTTACACACAAGATTGATTTTGTTGTCATGCTGAAGACATTTAAGATATTTAAGAATACGGAAAATATGCTCAACAGAAAAGCAGTCTTGGTTAATTTGCTCAATTTAAAACAAGAAGAAGCACGAAACTACAGTAATCAATTCCACACAAGGTTGGGTTTAGTGTCATGCTATAAGACATTTATGAAATTTTGGAATTCAGAAAAATATACTTGTGCAACCTTGGTAAATTTGTTAAATACGAAACAGCAGTAAATATTTCCTCAAAGCTGTGTTGAAGTTTTTGGCCCAATACACTGCGAAAATATGGTTAAACAATGTTCATTCAAAAATCCTTCCATGCAGCAGGTTCAGAAATTCATGCCCTGAATTTTCCGATTAGGAGGAAATGTCAGCAGTTAATCAGTAACAGATGGTAGCAAGTCAAAAGCAGAAGACAGTCATTAGGCGATGGTATACTTAGTTAACAAAGTATGGTAACTACTCAACGCATAGCAGCTGGTTATTCATCAAGAACAATGCCTTTGTAGAAGACAGTCGAAGCTATGTGGTGAAGCGTCAGCGCTAACTCTAATCAACAGGAAGCTAATCATGATTGACATGATCGCATACAAATAAATCATGGATGAAACATTTGATTGAAGAAGGCCATAACGAGTTTGTTATGTTCTTCTTCAATGAGTTAATTTGCTCTATGGGGAAGATTGACGGTAACACCGAGAAAGCATCGACACCAACGTCACAAGCGATGTTACTATCCGTGCATTGTACGGTTGCAGATACCTTTGTCGCAAATGCACGAAATCTTCCCATTGTATTCGCAAAATGACATACACTCCTTGTTTCGACAATGGCCTCTGTTCAGAACACACGAAACTATTCAGATAAAAGCTGCAAAACATCAAGACTTCTGCCAAACCAACTACATTGGCTGAAGTTTTCTAACAGGAAACTTGACTGGCCGTTCAAAAGCATTTTATTTGAAAAACAAGCACAGTATGACACACATTAATACAACACAAGTTCTGATACTGCTCCCTTATGATAGCTTCCTTAAAGAAGCGTTTTGTGATGTGATCAGGTAACAGGATGATGCAGTTATGAGCCACAAACATTTTCCAGCTTTCAGCAAATGATTGGTTCAGTAGGAGAGTCGTGAACACATCAGGGAAATTGAATTCCAAATGGTCGAACTGGCTAAGGTGAATGAGACAAGACCCATACCAGAAAGAACATACTTCAGAAGGATGCTGCTGACCAAGAGTACAAGTACCTCTTGACAGCACTCAAAGTGGTGCAACCAAGGATGATATGGTAAGCAGGATTTTCGCATTTTGTACAAAACAGCTTAAATAGTAATAAAAGTCCCCACAAAGGGGACCTTAATTAAGGTCCCCAGAAATTAACTGCTTAATTAAAGTGCCTACAAAATGACTGCTTACTTAAGGTCCCTACCAATTAACCACTTAAGTAAAGTGCATACAGTGACCACTTAATTATGGTCCCTTCAAATTGATCACTTGATTAAGGTCTCAACAAACTGACTGCTTAATTAAGATGCCAACAAAGTGATCCCTTAATTAGGGTCTCTACAAAGTGACCCCTAATTAAGGTCCCTGTAAAGTGACCACCAAATGAGGAATGTTCGCTCTGGACCACTACATGTGATAAGGAGAGAGCTCTATCCTGTTGGTACTGCTATTAGGGAACTCAAAATTTACCATAAGACAAATACTGACGAATAAAATATCAGTTTAAAGTTGATCTACAGAATCTACTGAATTAGAATTCTAATTTCATGAACTGAACCTATGTGCAAATCCCAAGCGAGTCCAATTTGGCAGAGAAACGACAGACAATCTTAGGGGAAAAGATTAGCGTTTACAAGAGAAAATGGAGGAAAGGTTTAGAGGGCTGTAAGAATCAAACCTCACGAAAAGAAGTACTACGAACAGTTTCATTTTAAACTTTTCAAGTTAGACTCAGAGAAAAGTTACAAAAATGAAATAGCCTTCTGCAGATAAAATTCAAAAATAAGGTCTCTTCAGACATAAAACTCTAAAATTCTCAGAAAAAATTTGCAAATCAGGATTTCATCTAAATTTCCACGTCTAACAGATACAAGCAAACATGAATGCCTCATTTAAAGGTAATCTGTTAACACTTGTATATTCCAACACTTCCATAATCTTAGACATCAAGATTACGGCAACACTCATATGTTAAGGACTTCTTGAAGGTCTCTATAGAACAGTGGCTCCCATCCTTTTTCACAGAAAGACACCCTTACCAGTCATTCATTCACTCAATGGCACTTGGCCTTCTTTTCATTTATATTTCTTCCAACTAGTTTTAATGACAAGCAACGTTCCTGCAATGTTCCGACTATTACAATGGTAATTTAAGTATTCAAAAATAGTCATAGGACTATGTCAGTAGTGATACTCAGTGGTTTTTGCACATTTTTTTACCCATTCTGCCATACAGCTACAGCACCTATAGAGCAGGTTTAGGCACCATTGAGTAACGTGGCGTCAGTCTGAGAAACACTGCTATAGAGTGATTGCATCTGAGGAAGTTGTACAGCTGTATAAGGCGAGCACCATGACATCAAATACTGTATCACAAGGGTGAACTCTATTTTAAGAAACCAGTGAGAATGGCCATTTTATGCAGTCACTTTGATACAAAGTGCTACACATGACACAAGGTCTTACAATACAGAACAGTAATTTCCAATAAGTCAAATTTATTTATTCCTTATTCAAGTGCCGAGTTTTATGTCTTTGCTCAAAGAAACAAACAATTTAAGCAAAACAAACAAAAAAGTGTATGATAAAATAGTTTTACTAAAGCCAAACGTGACCTCAAATAAACCTCTATAACAAACGGAAAACCAACGGAAACATCTGCCACCAAACGAGTGGACCGAGTTACCTTCGTCACATATGCAAGAAATTTTTCTATGAATTTCACAGAATGGCTGGCAGACGCCCTTCACACATTTGCCTCTGGAGTAGGAATCCAAACAACAATGAAACCAAGCGATCATTTACCACAATCTCACTTCTATCTCACAGATTTATAACTCTTTAATGCTTTAATGACGAGCTGCATTGGTTTACCAGTCGCTGTTAGTACAGTCTCGTCGTTAAAGGGTTAACCAACTTCAAATGGTGCAAATGCATACCATTTTCTGCCTCCTATCTCAAAGACTTATGTAAATTAACTCTTGATGAGGGAGATCAGGTAAAACAATACAAATATACAATACAACAGTATTTCATTCATTAAGGCATTTATATAGCACCTCTTCCCGAGGGCTACTCTTGTTTCCCTCCTTCCAAGGTTCACAAGTGCACACATGACCACACGCCATAGCACTGATTTTGATAGTACTGAGAAACTGCATGAAGGACTTGCTCTAGGTCCCTACACTGTGACCACCTCAGTAAAGGCTCGAACACGTTACAAGACGTGCGCTCTACCCAATCGGCCACCGTGCTCCACCACTTAAGAAACCTTATTGACTGATGCCCTGTGTGTTACAACAACAGCCTCATAGAAGTCTCTAGAACAAATTACGGCAACTAGACAGTTGTGTCAAGAACATCAATGTTATTGGAAGCGAATCTGTGAAAACCCCACATGTCTAATCT
The DNA here is from genome assembly GCA_963556255.1 of Allolobophora icterica. Classification (NCBI taxonomy): domain Eukaryota; kingdom Metazoa; phylum Annelida; class Clitellata; order Crassiclitellata; family Lumbricidae; genus Allolobophora; species Allolobophora icterica. The sequence continues at coordinate 99,983,480 of OY744602.1, read as the reverse complement.
AATATAATCTAATCGCTTTTATAAGACATCAGTTGAATGTCATTAAGAGTTAAATCATAATCCAATGAAGAAGCCCGATCAAATCCAACAACTCGCAAAGATCAGAACAGACGGACAAAGTTGCAAGTTGAAAGAGTCAAGTAACAGCAGTTGGTGAAACTAAGATGCTAATGATTATAATAACAGGCACCTTTTCTCTAGTTCTCGAATAGCCATTGCGCAAATATTAGCTGATAAAGTGACAAAACATATGCAGTAATATTCCACAGAATACTCATAGTCATCACAACTTGTAAGCCTAATCCACATGAGTTATCTAATAAAATAAAAGCTGCAAAACATTACAGAACTCTGTTAAAACACATCATTCTGATGATATTTCTTAATACGAAACTTGACTGGCTGCTCAAAAGCATACTATTAGAAAAATGAGTTCTGTCCTACCTTTCCAAGCACTCTGACCCATCTGGCTTCGGCGGAGCAGTGGGACAATCGGCTGATCTTCCACTGGTGGAAGAACAAGCAAAAATTAGGAAAGAATTACAAAAATACCACAGAACATTCGTGAGTAAGCACACCTTTAATTTTAGCAGAAATGTGTCATCTAAGGTTCAGATTGTATCAGTTTTTGGAAATGTCATATCACACTAAACTAAAGCAGGAGCCATGCAAATAAAGTTACATGAAACTATCCAGAGAAGTCAGGCATATAAAGTCAGCACCAAACACAAGCTTCATCATGGAGACCAGTTTCCTCACAGGTTCTCACCATAGTCATATCAGATCTATCAGAGCTGAGTTGCTGGGTGAGTTCTCGTGCCAGGTCAAAATCCATGCATGATATTTAGACTGTAAACTCTAAAGGCTTAGTTTCAGGATTTTTCAGGTTAAGACCACCAGTGAGATGCTGACATTTTTAAAGTGTTAAGGACATACTATGCAATACAACTCTAATTGACATTCCTTCTAAAACTCAGAAGTGCACACACGACCATATGACAGAACATCGATAGCACCGAGAAACTGTGAGCGACGCCTTGCTCAAGGTCGCTACACAATGACCATTTCAGAGGAGGTTCAAACCCATACTCACCGCATTACATGCAGAGTGCTCTATCCACTCGCACACCGTGTCCCATGGATGTCGGCAGGACAGTGTAAGAAGAGAACAAGGATAAGGAGGCAACGTAATTTAACAAAACACCATTAGCTTTTTGAACAAAACATTCCGGGAGTTAGGGCAAGAAAAGAGATTCCTCAAAGGACAGCAACTCCTGAAGAAGGGGACAAGAGAACTAAGTGGTGGGAAGGGACAAGAGAACTAAGTGGTTGGAATGGGACAAGAGAACTAAGTGGTGGGAGGGGAACAAGAGAACTAAGCGGTGGACAAGGATAATGATTAGACAACGGATTAGAAAATGAGCAAACTTTTCCATACCTGCATTTGGCTTCTCCCTCGCACAGAGCATCCTGCTGGGAGTAGCAGATCTTGGTTGGAAGAGAAAAAACACAGTTGTCACAACACTCCTGGTTGACGTCACTAATATAAACACATATGCAAAAGACACATCAAGTTACAAAACGATTTATGTTCACCAGGAAACTGCGTTTAAAGCTATCTCTGTCAGCGATATCAAGTATTGCCTTAGAACAGAGGTAGCGAACCTTTTCTTGCAGACGGGAAACTATAATTTTTGGTAAGCACGCAGTGGGCCGGCCGCCAGTGATTTTACTCAGCGCCTCGAAACAATATACAAATGTTTAATTTATATTCTAAAAAATCGCAAAAACGGGTACTGCTAGGTTACTAGAACTTACAACACCATATGCTAAGACACTGCAAATATGACTGTGTCTGAGAAAATCTTCACATAGTTAGAGAAAAAATCAAAACATGCTGCACTGGATTGGGTTAATACCATGCACTTCTATCTCAAGTAGGGAGCAAAAGTTGGATTTATTAAAAATAAGTCTTTCTGTGCAACATTGGAGGTCATTATGAGTTAAAGTTCACCATAACTATGACCGACCTAGGTCAGTGGAACACAATTGTTCATAACTGTAACTGTAATCTCCACATTTCTAAAACACTACTCTAAAGTTAAGAGCAGGGCACCAGTTTATTCACAAACGCTGGTTCCAAGTTACTGTAGTAACTTCGAATGTGCGTCCAATGCTGCCACCAATGAAATCTCCATGAAAACTGGTTAAGAAAATTTACATGATGTGGTTGTTTGCATAATAACTGATCCATATGAATTCAAATTCGTGTTAAATTACACTGTTGTTGCAGTACATCGTAATAAAATTAAAACTGAAAATCATTCATTCTAAGGACTTGATATAGCGCCTCTTCAAGATACCTGGTACCTACTCAGAGGCTCAGCCACAGCTAAAGAAATGAGACTTGAGGGACTTACAAAAAGCAGGTGTGTTTAACAGTGGCAGCAAGCGCAGGTTTAGAGGTAGGCCATTCCAAAATGTTTAGACATTGAGACGTTAATGTGTATATCTCCCAGAAAGGCACCGACCTACATATGGCACCTGGTTTGAACTTGCACTTATCCGTGCAGCATGTGATGACCGATCCGGAACCAGATGGTCCTTCATCACACTCTTCTTCTTGTTCCACATGCGAGTTGCCGCAGAAGCCACCGGCTTTCTCTACCAGAACAAGAAAGTCACAGGCACGGGCTGAACAATAGGCAAATCATAGTTCAATTATCATTATTATTGCATTACGCATTTATTAAGTGTCCCAATCTAGTGATCAAGTATCATTCGATAACGCTGAGGAATTGTGAGTGGACTTGCTCAAGGTCCTTACACAACCGTCTGAAAGTAGGCTCAAACCCATACCTTCCATGTTACAAGCTGAGCACTCTAACTGAAGTTACCCCCATGCCCCAACTGTCTTTCCTCTCCATGAATCAACACTTATTGTTTAATGCAATAATTATATTCTAACCTAACCTTCTACAGTGCCAAATGCTGTAAATCGCACTAAGTGTACCCGCATTAAAAATCACACCCTTTCTGCTATTTCAGTCTACGACATCATCATCGTCGTAGTCGGTATTGCCACCATTGATGGTCATCAGTCATTGTGTACATCATCACCACAAACTAGAACTGTTCTTGGTGTATGAGCTTTTTGGTTGCTTGACCTAGATTTGGAACTCTCTCTTTTGCTCCGTATCTGTTCTCATCAGTTGCTAATGTCCTATCATTCACAACTTAAGACTGTTTTAAAATGCTTATCAACCATAGGCTGCCTCTCTTTCTCAGTAAACCTATCCACTGGATATTGACTGGATTACGGCTTCATTTTGACGTGCCATCGGTTGATGCCTTTTTCATTACACAATGGCACAATAATAGTAATAAATAACAACTACACTATACATTCAAAATCGTTATCATCGTCATTACAATCTAAAACCAAAGAGAATGGTCAAGAAACTAACTTGAGAAGCAGACATCTGCCTTTACCCTCAGCACGGCTCCAATCGATCGCTTGCTACATGGTGAAAAAATCTGCAAATACAAAAGCAAACAACTTCATTGCACAGAACAGTACATGCCACCGAAATCTTTCCATTTAGTAAATGTCCACACGTATGGTATCGATTCATTACCTTGACTAACACCTGATTCACATTGGGCCTTTGTGTATTCTTGTCAGCTGGCACAAAGTGCTGGAACTCATTGATGAGTCCTTTTCGTTCTGTCTTTTGGTTAAACCGCTTGCCTCGTAATGTGGAGAGTGCGGGCCCACGCCTTCCCTCCACATAATACTTAAAATCAGCTCTAATTCCCCATACTTGTCATTATTCAACAAGGTCATACCTTTGTCTGGTCATACCCTAAATCAAGAACCGTTCTTGGTGAACGAGCTCTTCGGTTGCTGGTCCTACTTGTTGGAACTCTCTCCCTTTCTTTGTCTGTGCACTCTGCTCAGTCGCTTGTGTCACTTCGTTCCCAACTTAACCCTCAAGTGACCAACTGGGGTCCTGAGGGACCCCAGCATAGTATCGGCTTGTGGTACTTCTGTGCTATTCAATATTTTTTAACGGCATTTTATGAATTTGTCACCTGGATATTGCTCACTGTTTATGTCTAGTGGAATCAGGTTTTGCTTTAACGGTTATTTTTTAAATAAATAATATCCATTGGGGTCCCGCAGGACCCCAGATTCAGCAATGCTTTTCTAGAGAACCGAGCGCTACATTGTGAACAGATATTATGACAATGAGAACTGGTCTGGAGTGATACAATGCAAAAGAAGCACTACTCTTGAAGAGAGTGCTTATGGAGAATACGGTAGCACGGATAATCTATCTATAATAAATTTATATAGCGCCCCTTCAAGAAGTCTACTGAGTGTCGCTCCCGATTCAGGCCCGGTCAAAAAGAAAGGTCTGGAGAAGGCCATAGAAAGTACCTGAGATGTCCCTAAGGGGACAACGACTCAGGTTCGGAGAATGATGATCATGTATCTGAGAATTCTGCAAACAGTGATGTGGAAAGTGCAGACGACGAAGTCGACACAGAAACGCAATGCATATCTGTTCAAGCCACCAATAGTCAAAGCAGTATGTCAGTTAGAAAAAGAGGTCGTGGCAATGGGTTCCGTGGTAGAGAAGTAGGAAGATGGCAAGGTGATGCAGTTGGAGCAAATTCGGCATCAGGTCGAGACGAATATGTGTCTAGAATGAACGAAATCCTCAAGATCAACGTGCTGAATGGAAACCTGTCAATGACAAGGAAATACTAGCGTTCACTGGACTCTGCATACTCCATGGCCAACTTACTCTTGAAATGTTTGTTCCTAAACCCGGCAAAGCTGTGTTGGATATATCCACGCTACACCACAATGCTACCACCGATGTTCAGATGATCAGCAAGCCAGAAATAATCCTCTATTATAGTGGAACAAAAAGTGGTGTTGACAATATGGATCACCTGGCTACAATGCACACAGAATGAAGAAAAATCAGCCGTTGGCTCATGGTGCTGTTTTTCAACATCCTCGACATACTGTAGCTGGAATTGTTTATTACATTCAGTGGTTGGGTAATAATCCAGACTGGCAGATTTAGAAGACCACACGGCGACGACGTATCTTATTTATACTGTAGAGCTCTGATATGCTATAGTAACACCTCACATGTGACAACGAGCAATGACTCCTATAATCCTAGCACCAATCAGATCTGCAGTGAAGAACTGTGGTGTAGAAGTTCAACACTGTCAACAACACTCAGCTTCAATATCTAAAAGCTCGAAGGCCAAGCGTCGACGATGCTCACTGTGCCAACGCGGTTACAACAAGACGGCAGCGTGAATGTACTTCATGTATTCTTCTTTAAGTTTTCTGCATTCGGCAGGTTTCCACTTCCAATGTACTTCATGGAACCGGCCTAATTTTATCTTGTCAGACAATTAGATGGTAAGTAAAACCCAGGTAAACAATGAACAGTTAGAACTTGCACTTGTAGCAAAATAAAATGAAGTTTCAACAAGAGCAGAAAGCACTGAACGCATCATCGACTATTGGGGTCCCACGGGACCCCAGTTGGTCATATTAAGGAGTAAAATATGTTGGTCGCATGAGGGTTAAAACTCTCTTTCTAACTGCTTATCCACCATAGGCTGCCTCTCTGTCTTACCGTCTGATCTTCTGGATATAGTATTATAAAATGGTACAATGGAAGGACTATAACCAACCAACCAATCTTTCTGTTAAGCTCAAACATTTTTCCTTTCTAAAAGAAATGCCTCAAAACTTAATACTGGCTTTCAAACATTCAGAAAGCTAACTGCATCAGCATTTGGCGGCTGACTAACCGCACCTCAGATTCACATTTTCACATGACTGTGCCCGCATTGCCAATTTCAAAATAAGGACTATTTAATTTATTTGCTACTTATGCATCACCGCAAAAATTGGTCTTTGGCCGGCATTTACTCACAGTTGCTGTTCCCTTCGTCATGAACTCTCTACCTCCTCATTTTCGCAACTCTCTCTAAGTAGCAAGACTGTCTTTCGCTCTAAACTGAAAACTTACCTCTTCCAGTGTACCTGTGGCTCTTAAAGGTTACCCGGCTTCAATGTGTACTTCTGAACTTCGTAAGGAGGGCATTATCAACTTACAGTTGTATTGTATTGTATAAATTAAATGGTTCATTAATAGACTAATTGAACTGCATAACGAGTGCAATAGTTCATTTGCTTGGCTGTTCATCAGTTTGACCTTTCCACTGACCTTATTGTTGGAGTCGATTCCTGAGACGGAATAGGTGAACATGATGTATTTTCCTCCGATGGAAGCAGGTGGAGAACATTCCGTAGTGTCCGGATCATGCTCGCTTCCCCAGTTATGCCCTACCAAAAATGGCGCAACAAACCTATGACAATCCACTATATTCACTCTGCAAGCAATCATTCATTCGTCCATCCATAAATTCATTCGCTCATTCATTCGTTCAATAATTTGTGCAATCGTTCATCTGTTCATTCACTCACTCCATTAATCATTCATGCAGTCATTCATTCATCAAACATGGAAAATTATACACATGGAAATTAAAACATGGAAAATTCTAAACATGGAAAGTTGTACACATGGAAAAATTATAAACATGGAAATTTATACACATGGAAATCTCTAAGCTTCTGAAGACAAAATGTCAACTTACCAAATTCTGTATTATTGAGATGAGTCGAGATGTATGTAAAATTTTCCACAAAAGCATGAAAAAGAAAACAAAACCTGTCTGATAACAGATACATGTACCAAACTGCAATTACCATCCATCAAAAAGAAATGTAATGCCATTCAAGAACTACTGTTTTCCTCAGTGGTTCTTAACCCTCTTCACAGCAAGGCACCCGTTACTAAAAGTCATTCAGTCAACGGAATGTGGCCTTAATTTCATTTATTTTTATTCCATTCATTATTATTTATTTAATTTTATTTATATATTATTTATTTATTATATTACTGACAAGCAATGTTCCTTGTATTAAATTGCAATTTCTACACTATTTTAAGTTTAAAGAAATAGTCATTGGCCTATGATCATCAGTAGTTTTTCACATTTTCACATTCTGCCAATTAGCCATGGCACCCCTAGAGCAGATTTAGTGTCAGCCTTGGTGCACTCATGTTGGGAAACACTGGTTTAATTAACTCAAAGAAATGACACATTGTGCAGCAATGGGCCTCGTCATTTGTGAATACATCTACAATACAATACAAATCTGTGCCACAATATGACTGCATTCAAGGTATTGTAGTGACTTAGTAACTGACGATGTATAGTGACCTAGTAATTTAGTAACTGACTTCGCAGTGACTTAGTAACTGACCATGTGCAATGACCTAGTAACTTAGTAGCGACTTAGTAACTGACCATGTGCAGTGACCAGCATAGCCTCCTGAGTGAGAAGTTTACGGTTGTATCTGTTGAGTGAACTACTCCAACCGGTGTTGAGGAACATCTTCGTTCCGGCTTTTGTATACGCTACAAATCGACAAACCAAACATCAGTAAACATCAAACTACAAATTAAGAATCTGCTGCAACTGAACCTTTGAACTTCCAGCTCCATACGAACACTGTGGTAGCATGTTGGGTCTATAATCCGCCGACTGTGGGTTTGAGCTTGCTCATTGGACTTCGTTTATGAACATATGTTACATCTAATATTCAGAACTACAGACCTTGCACGTGTAGCAAGTGTTATTAAATAATTTTAATTTTTTATTTAATGTTTTATGTTTTTTATGTTTTCATGCTTTACGTTTTCTTTATTTTACGATGTATGTACACCAGAGTGCGGTTATGCAATGGTACAATAATGAATATACTTATTTACTTACTTACTTTAAAAACAATTAAACAGAATTGATTAAACAATTGATAACAGCTAATTAATAAATTGTTTAGATACATGAATACCAGTAACCATGACATAATTTCAGAGTCATAAAATGATCCTTAAGAAAAAAAATTGGTCCTTAGTCTTTGTATATTTACAATCAACTGCCTGGTTTTCCACTTAACGCTTTAATGACGAGAGCATACTAAAAGCAACTGGGAAACCAATACAGCCATACTTAAAGTGTTAATATTCAAAGTTGGTTAAAGTAAACATGTCACCTAAAAACCTATACAGTTGAGAAACTTATGCAAGGCATCATCTCCCTTACAACAACATAATAAAACTACCAGAAACAAAACCTTCATAACTGCCAGCCAGAAACCCATTCAGCCAATGAGGAAGCAAGTGGGTGAGCCATTCAGCCAGTCAACCAGCCATCCAGTAAGCGAGGCAGCCACTCAACCAGCCATCAAGGAAGAGAACCAGCCATGAAGCACGCAGCCAGTCAACCCCACAACCAGTGAACAGACAAGCAAGTATGTGAGCCAGCCAATCAACCAGTCATCAAGCAAGCAAGACAGCCAGTCAACCAGACATCAAGCAAGCGAGAGAGCCAGTCAACCAGCCATCAAGCAAGCCACCCATGCAACAAGCCATCAAGCACTGAACCAGCCAGCCCAACTACTCAGCCAGTGAGCAGGAAAGTATGTGAATCAGCCAATCAACTAGCCTGCACTTCTCTCTCAGATAAGTTAAAACAAGCAGCATATTCTACCTTTTAACTAATATACATTCCAACATATTCCAAGCTACTAAGACAAACAAGAAACAAGAAATAAAAGTTAACCCAACACACACAACACTAGAAACACACTAAAAATCAAATTAACCTCAGTACTAACAACTTAACTAATTTCTGACGACTTAAGAGAGCTACCTTCAACATCAACTGCCAACAAATAAAGACCTTATCGCTCAGGTGGACATAACGTCCGAATTTCTCGCTTACTTGTTGAGCACACACCACCTGGATTGTTCGACTTGCTCGGAGACGCAACATAAGAAAGTCCGAGGGTGCCAGAAGAAAAAGGGACTGCAGTGAAGAGATGGCCAAGACAGAACCTATTAGAATAAGGGTTGTAACTGAAGGCCTGAAAAACATCCACAGCACACATGCATAAACTTTCCCATGCATAAACTTTGTCTTTCGGCTCACAAGCTTTTCATAGCTATACTTCACGCTTAAAGACTGCCACTGTTAGCAGCAGCAGTTACCATGTAATGATCAACAACTAAATACATCACGAAATACTTCAACAACGATATACTTCACCAGTGCTCTACATCTACAATGTCAGTTGTCACTACAAGTAGTTGACGAATGAAATTTGAAGGTCGAGTCATGCATGCAAGAGGCAATCCAACAGAGCAGGTCACCCAGTTTTCTCAGAAGTATTAGCACAGAATGTCAGCATGCATTTGAACAACTCGGCAATAATACCAACGCTCCCCTCTTTGGGTCTGTCCTGACGGACCAGGAATACGTCCTGCACCAACTACAACCTCCAACCAAACCACCTACTACTCCCTCCATCCCCGTGCCCATGACCGCACAATCCCCTGCCAACAGCCTCATGTGCAAAACATTTATTGTTAGGATAGCATACACTTTTTAACTGTGTTTATCTGTACACCAAAGTGCGATTGGTATATACTTACTAACTTACTCAGATGCTTTTCAAACTGTAAAGTTGTAAACAAATAATTGTTTTCAAGGGAAGCCAATATGTCCAGCTTTTTCTCAGCAGTTTCAACACCACAAAGAATTCGAATGTTCAAGAAATGCCTGTAAACTAAACAGATTTTATATCGGCAAAATCAGAGAAAAGAACCATAAGTCAAAAGGTGAGTAACATTCCCTGGGCATATGACTAATGACTAATACAATAAGTAAGCCACAGAAAAAATTAAGCAAAAGCAATAAGCCATGCACCAACTGTCTAAACATTAAGAGCAACAACTTAGAACAGAAAACTAACAGCCGCATACGATTTTTATGACATTCAGCCGGTAAAATGCATGCACCAAGAAAAAACAACTAAAGCCACAACAGATAACATGTAAGCAGTACAGTCAGGACCCTGGTAACTATCCAAAGGCAAATGGCTAATGCCATACAAGATGAATAAGCCGAGAAACAACTGAAAGCAAAGACTGAAGCCATAAGCCATGCATTAACTGTCTACAAACAATCCATGGATGGCTTACATGGGGAGCAGATTCCCCCAACAGAGTAGGACCTCGGAGAGCCGATGTAGGCCAGGCCGAGGACTCCATTATCGAACGCCGTGTGCGTAAAGAGGTGGGCAAGACAGAAGTGCTCAAAACGCGGCTCCGTACTAAAGACCTGGAGAGAATAGAATTTAAAGTAACAATGCATTAACTCCCAAATAATCCTAAACTACATTTAAAGCAAATACTATAAATTCGTCCGTACACAAACGCAATTGTAGTTCATTTAGAACTCCATCATCATCATAACTGTACACTGATTTCTGGATTTCGACAGAGCTAAATCATGGATGGGACTCAGTAAGCTTCTATACAAGCAGACTCCACGAGGGTCTTAGAACGAACTGTAACAATAGCCACATACACTTGTAAATAAATGCATACATACAGTAAAATGCTTGTAAAGACCACTTATTGAAACATCCTAGTTTTGAACCCTGGTGGATCATTGAAAATTGGCCTTCACAGAATCCAAAAAGAAGATAGTTTGCTAAGGTTGACCCAAGTCCTTTGCCTTCAATGAGCCTTTCTGCTGACAATGTTTCTTGCTGACTTGGTTCCATCAGCATACCTGCTACAGCCTACCTGGCATTACTGAACCAGTTTAAACTGTTGTTAAAGACACATTAATTATGAATTTCTGCTGTATTGTATTGTATTGTCGTTTTGTTTTGCCTAGCATCGTTTTGTTTTGTATAGTATCGTTTTGTATTGTGTAGTATAGTATTGTATAATAATTTGCTCTGCATAGTATAGTATTGTATTGCATAGTATCATATTGGATTGCATAGTATCGTATTGTATAGTATCATATTGTTTTGCATAGTATCGTTTTGTATTGTATAGTATCATATTCTATTGTATAGCATCATATTGTATTGCATAGTGTTGTATTGTATTGCATTGAAGATACTAGGCCTTTAGTAACCTCCACCAAGTCCCTCTACAGGATGTAAAAAGACAACCGATACACTCCACACCAGAAACCGAGTGACAAATGTAACAAGAAAGAAAGATCATCCGACCTCCAGGAGTTGAGTTGTGTCCCAATCGGTCTTCAGCATATTGTAGTGCAACGTATTCCCAGACGCAGGAGTCGGAGTCTCGTGAATTCGTATCTACAACGACTTCTTCTTTCACTTACCCAATATAACTGAACGACTTCTATTAAATCTTTATCATAAAAGCAAAAGGAATCGATTTTGATTCAACTCGAAGCAACCATCGATGCTTTACTTTGCGCATTACAACAATAATCCTACAGATGGATTAGATTCAATCTAATTCCTTCCTGTTAGATTGGAATATATAAGATCCGATTACTGGATTAGATTAATTGGATTATAATGGAATAGATTAGATAATGATGACAAGTGAATTACACCACATTTTAACTGTTTCCAACATCAAACTAACAAGAGCACTGTTTCAACGCAGTTCCGCCGTGTTTGCGCAGCAGCTAAGATTCTTGAACCCAACTCTCTCATCACTAACATCATACAAAAACGATCACCTCACTACGCCTAATATTGATATTGCCGCTGATAATATTATTTTTGCCATAGAGAAGCTTCTTTGAAGTGTTGCCAATGTATTAATCTTTATTCAGCAATCACAGTAGCAAATACAATCAAGAAAGAAAAGAGATGTATGCAAAAACAGAGACAGAATCTGGAGGACAGCCTCACCTATGAACGACAAAAAGATTTAAACAGATCTCATATCTCTCATTACATTACATTGCTACCACGGTCATTAACATTATCTTATTACCAATACTGATCATGATCAAGAGAAAAATTGAATATAAAAAAGTAGTAGTACATAATAAGAGAAAAAGCAAGTACCTCTCTGATCTCAAAGCCGAGATTGTTTCCACAGTTGCCGAAATCTTGCGACCGATAAATAGAATCTATTCTGTCGATCTGACTTATCTGATGAGAGAGACATCAACAACAAAACAAACAGAAATACATTAAATATCGATAACAATGACTTCAATCTACCTGAGCGCTGTCTGCACTCTGAATGACTCTAACTTCATCTAGACTAGCAGAGGCAGCCCTTTCTTGAGGCACTGTAACAGGGAGAGTACGGGTTCAAGCCTCGTCCGAGGCAGTTACCGTGCAGGGACCTTGACTGAGTCCTCCACTTAGAATTGCTCTGCCCCATCGATGTTCTGTCGTACGGTTGCGTGCACTTCTGAACTTTGGAAGGAGGGCAATATCAAATGCAGTTGTATTGCATACATACATACATACATACATACATACAACCATAAATACTATAGACTAATAGACTGGAAGAGTGGAACGGACTGGAACGAACCATGTATCCAGTTGTCTTCGAGAGACTCTGAAGACTCATGCTCTGGTAGAAGCGATAGTCAGCCACGAGTAACAGGGAACATGTTGTCTTATCGTCTTTGACGCACGAACTTGCCTGACGTTTGACTCTCGCATCTGCAGAACATCGAAACACAACGTGCACAAAATCATAACACAAATGTTAATCCAATTACGTGAAACCATAAAGTTAACATAGATTTAACATTGATTTAACTCAGAATTATCATTGATTTAACTTAGATTTAACATAACTACATGACTCTAAAAGCAGACAGCTCAAAAACATAAGGCAACAGTTGTTTCTATGGTTAGAAACTCTAGATTTATGTACATATGTATGTACTGTGTGCTATAGTCTTCAGCTCCTGGTCAGTCTTGATTGCATTCAGGAAAGAGCTACGACCTAGTGTGGCCCAGAAAAGCTACTGCTAAGGGTAGAAGAACATTCGGTGCATCTGGCCCAATGAGTTGGAAAGTGCTGCCCATCGAACTCCATGTTCCATTACTTTCTGTTGAAAGCTTCAGGAAGAAATTAAAGACTTACTTTTTCACGTCAGCTGACTAAGCCAAGCTGCTACTAGCGCATATGCGGTGTATTTAGTTATATTAACTTGCACTTTATAATCTTCATATAAAAATAATAATAATAATAATAATAATAATGTGTGTAAGACTATGCAAGTATGTTTGTAAGTGTGTATTTAAATTATATTCGTTTAAATGTACGTGCTCTTTCAATTGATTAACTGCTCAAAACGCAATTTCTGGTTAACTAAAGTTGCACTTTTTTTAGATAAGTTCGATATCCAGCGACGAAAGTAGCACTTTTGGAAGGAGACTGAAAGGTGCTTTATAATGTATGCATGAATGTATGTATGTATTTATGTATGTATGCATGTATATATATGTATTCATGTACATATGGATGCATGCATGCATCAATGTATGCATGTAAGTATTTAAGCACATATATTTTTTATTATTATAAACATTTTTAAGTCGTGCAAGGTCACACACAAATGCGAACCCTAGGCACGTTTAGTCAGAAGCCAGATGAAGAGTTAGATATCCAAATTCTTGAGAGCCAATGAGAAATAGTGAGTTTGAGGTGTTTCTTAAAGGAAGAGAAAGATTACATAAGTAAAAGTGTCTTCTGCAAAACAATAACATAATACTACTATCACCATACCTATTCATTCTATATGCAGAAAGGATAATGAGGGAGGCAGGTTTTGATGATGAGGCAGAGGGTGTGAGGATAGCTGGAAGGATAGTGAACAATTTAAGGTATGCGGACGACACAACACTGCTGGCGGAAAAAAAGGAGAAACTGAAGGATAACATCAGAAGGCTAAAACGTGCAAGCGAGAAAGCAGGAATGTACTTTAATATAAAAAAGACGAAGATAATGACCACTGAGAAGTGGAGGTACTTTGAGGTAGATGGGGAGGAGATAGAGGTGGTATCAAGCTTCTGTTTCTTGGGGGCCATGGTGGAGAGTGAAGGTGGATGCGAACGAGAAATACGACGGAGAATTATACTGGGGAAGACGGCAACGCAGGGACTGGAAAAAATATGGAAGGACAAATCAGTGAGTTTGGGAACGAAGACAAGAATTGTTAAAGCAATGATCTTACCAGTGGTGCTTTACGGATGCGAAACATGGACAAAAACCAAGGCATTGGAAAAGAAAATTGAGGCATGTGAAATGTGGATCTGGAGGAAAATGTTGAGGGTTTCTTGGACTGAGAAGAGAACTAACGAGGATATCCTGGAAGAAATAGGACACTGGAGAGGGAGTTTGACGTTGGGGCAGAGAGCGTCCAGGCAGAAGATGTCATACTTTGGACATGTGATGCGTGCAGATGGGCTGGAAAAGGAGATAATGTTGGCGTGTGGGGAGGGCAGGAGGAGGAGAGGACGACCAAGGAGGAGATGGATGGAGGAGATACAAGAGGCAACGAAGATGAACATCTCGGAGCTGAGAGAGGTAACGAGAAATCAGAGCACATGGAGAAGGTTGACCATGACAGTCGCTAGGATTCAACGAATCGACAGCACAAGGTGACAAGGTGACTAAAAATGATTTAAATTGAGTTAGCAAGCTACTGACATGAAAAAGAATGCTAGTCACTTCTCGAATCCCGAACGAAATAAACAACCTGACTGTCCGGTGATTTCTTCGTCATCATCCGCTTCGCTTTCCTCATCGTTCCCATCTTCTTCCGACGCATTCACTCGGATGTAGCCACAGAAGTTCTTCCTAACAGAAAGGAAAATCAATCACGCATTGAAAGATATCAAGATCAGTTACTATTCACACAATATGTACAAACGTACAGTCATTCAAAACGTACAATTTATCACAATGTAGAGATTCCGAAATAGAAGACGAGGTACCGGTCACTCATTAAAAGTCAATTTAATTATCTCATTCTACCAAACGTATTTTTATCTTATTTAACCCAATGTAATTATCTTATTCCAACCAATGTAATTAGCTTATTCCATCTAATGCAATTACCTTATACTACTCAATATAATTACCTTATTCCACCCAATGTAATTATCTTATTCCAATCAATGTAATTACCCCATACTGAGTAATTTACCTTATTCCATCCAACAAAATTACCTCATTTCACCCAATTTAATTATCTTATAAATTCCCTATTCTACCCAACGTATTTATCTTATTCCACCCAATGCGATCTTATCCCGCCTAATAATATAATCAACTTATTATGTTGAAAGTTAAATTAAAAAAATTCAAACCTGGTCAATCCATCAATTGTAGGGAATTCGAGAAGAAGGAAGGGAGTGAATCTATTAATTGCAGTTTTTGTCCCAGTTTTACAATAATAGCGACATTAATTTTCAAAAGTAGATTCTGAGGTAAAGTTCAATGCATTCCATTTACAATTTTAATGCTAATTATTATTACTCGATTCTCTAAAATTTAATTAAGATAATTAAAGTCAACTGGTGCTGACCCAAAGTCTCTCTCCATGTCAACATCGGATGCCTTGTAGGTGATCATTGTTACATTAGTGGCATTGGGAAGATGCCTCCAGGATGGCTGGAAAAACAACAATGCAACCATAAATTCATAATATTGACAACAGTGCTATAGAAGTAGCCGATTACATACTACCTTTCACGTAGTACCTCTTACACAAAGTACCTTTTACATGGTACCTTTTACAAACTATACATTCCAAAAATATCCTTTATATAGCAAGTTTCACATAGCACCATATACATTATACATACTACCTTTTACAACGTGCCTTTAACATGGCACCTTTTATAAAGTACCTTTAACATGGCACGTCTTATGTAGCACCTTTGCAATAGACCTTTAACAAAATGCCTTTTACAAACTACTATTAAAAAGTACCTTTTACATACCAACATCTACATACACCTTTTAGATAGGACCTTCCACAAAGCACCATTTACATAGCATCTTTTACAGCACCTCTGACTGCATAAATTACCGTAATAAATAAATACATTGTACCTTTTGCTGAGCATACTAACTTTCAACAACCTTTTTTAACTTTGCTCATTAGATGTCTGCACAGTGTAAACCAATGTGTGTTTGGCAAAATTTTGGTTAATAAAGAATATACTTACTTATGATGCCCAAGACATCCATCGCTAGGCATTAAGATAATGATGTGCTCATTTTAAAGCCATAACCACAACAGATATCTTGAAATCAGTCTCCTGTCGTCATGGAGATTCAAATCCCTGAAATCTGGGTTGATATTTCAGCAAGTTAACCCTTAAAAGGTGGCGAAATGGTTAAAGCGCTCGCCTTGTAACGTGGAGAGTACAGGTTCGATCCTCCTCTGTATGGACCTTGAGCAAGTGCTTCACTCACAGTTGCTTAGCGCCATCGACTGATGCTTGGTCATTAGATAGTGGTGCTTAATAAATGCATACAACAATAATAATAAAAAAAGTAATAAATAAGATGATTGAAGAGAGCAGAATTAGACCTCAACGATGAAGACATCTGATTTGGTTTTGATGGACGCTGAAAGAGTCTGGTCGTCTTCCCAGTACGCAGTTACGGACGACGTATCGGGTTCATCTTGAAACATTGCAATCAATCATATCAATCAATCCGTCATATCAATCAATCGATCAATTAATTAATCGCATCAATCATATCAATCAATAATATCAACCAATGGTGGCCTGACAAAATGTCATCAGACAAAATGTCACAGAGAAAATGGCATGGACAAAATGGCACGGACAAAATGGCACGGACAGAATGTCAATATGCCAAAATGTAATGGACAAAACATATTTGAATCTTTGAAAATTATATAAATTATGCAAAACAGCAAACCCCATAGACATCAAAGAATACGAAAATTATAACAGAATAAATTATAACAGAAAATATGCCAAAATGTAATGGACAAAACATATTTGAATCTTTGAAAATTATATAAATTATGCAAAACAGCAAACCCCATAGACATCAAAGAATACGAAAATTATAACAGAATAAATTATAACAGAATAAAGTGTAATGTGCAAATAAGGCAAGCTTGAACCATTATGCACAACGGTCTCCATAACCTGACCTACAAAGCACCAATAGACATCAAAGAATACAACCTGACCTACAAACGACCAATAGACATCAAAGAATACGAAAATTATAATAGAATAAAGTGTACCGTGCAAATAAAGCAGGTATGAAACGTTATGCACAACGGCCCCATAAATTGGACTACAAAGCTCTCCACACTATTGTGACTGACTATAATAACAAAGACCCAACTGCTTACTTGGGAGACATTGCCAGAGTTCTAAATATTAATGTTGTCTGACCCTTTGGTGTGTGAGCATTTTGTCGGAGCATTTCACTTATTTCACATTAAAAAACAACGAAATATAAATATATCTCTTTTTCAATTAAATCTTGTTATCATGCATACACAAAATTCCTGTGCCATTTTGTCTAATTTTGTCCATGCCATTTTGTCCAAGCCATTTTCTCCGTGACATTTTGTCTTATGACAAATGTTTTGTCCATGCCATTTTGTCTGGGACATTTTTCCGATGAAATTTGGCTGACAGATAAACAATCAATGATATCAAATCAATCAAATCAGTCAATCATAGCAATCCATCGATCAATTAATCAATCATCAATCAGAACCTGTAAATTCATCATGACATCATTTGGTTCATTTAACACAATAGTACAAGTCAGTTAGTCAGCCATCTAGTCATTCATCAACCATGCCAGGCACTTTCTATATCTGGTTTTTGAATGGCTGGTGCTCTAGAACAGCCATCGTTTTCTACAATACACAGATACTTGTCTATTATCTTCCTACCTTTTTATCCCTTTATTTGTTTATCGGTCTGCCTGCCTGCTTGCCTATCTGTCTGTCTGCTTATTTATCTGCCTGCGTTTCTGTGTCTGCCTGTTTGTCTCCTTGTTTAGCTGTCTGTTTGTCTTTCGGTTTGCCTCTCATTTTCATGTCTCTCTGTTTATCTGTCAGCCGAGGTAAATGTGGTTGCAAAACTGCCTGCTTGACCGACTGTCCACCTGCCTCACCGTCTGTCTATGAGTCTCCTTGCCTGGCTTCCTATGCGTCTACAAATGCAATAGATTCCCACTGTACACCAACCTTCCAGATATCCATGGTACATGCTGGGCTCAACGTCAACAACTCTTTCTTCATCTCCTTTGATCGCAACGACTCTGAAATCGTCCGACAGCAGAGAACTGGATCGTTGCAGGACCAAACGGAAATGCCTGTTGCCAAAGATAAAAACGGTAATAATGGTAATTGCAAATTTATATAGAGCCACTTCAAGAGAGACTTATCAGAGTCACTCTCGCCTTAACACAACGAAACCACGATTGAACAGAATGGTCTTCAAGCGTTTGCGGAAAAGAGGTAAAGATAGGGTGAGAAATCCATGTTGCACATTGTTAGGCAGCTTGTTCCAAAAGGATGGACCGACCATTCCAACAAGAAACCAAAGCATGTGTTCAGTGCCTGAAATACTTCGAAATTTAACTGCACACAGTTCCTCATACTGTCAAACTGTCCTTGAACTGGTAAGTTGCCAATATTAGAATGACTTAAGTTCAAACCCTAGCCATCACTGAGAGAGACAAGTCAAGACTTATGCTTCGCTAGGATCCCCATTGGGAACTCGGCTATAAAGGAGCACATTAATACAATAAAATACTGCATTTCTAGGAGCCACTTACACCCAACAGGCTGATTGGCCTGATGATCACATGCCAAGGTAAAGATAGATTTATATAGTACTATCATAGTAGGAGAATTCTAAGTCAGATAACAGTTCTGTAAATCACACATTAAGTAGTGTCCTTGAAGTGTTGAATATATATATATATATATATATATATATATATATATTCTACATATGCCATATATATATATATCATATATATATATATATCATAAACTAGATGTTTGATATAAATCGATATGGTGCATGTATATATTACGTAGATTTATGTATATATACCAAGAGCAGCGCATTCACTATCGAGTCTATTGCATAGTCTGGCATTGTCTTCTCGGCACAGCGCCAGCTTACCTTCGGGAGCTCTTTACCTTGACCTCGGCCTGCTCTGGTCGCCGATCTCTGCGCTCGGCTACCAGAGGTGACTTTGTAGTCCCACGAGCACGCACTGCCACTAGACAGCATAGGGCTTTCTCGGTCGTAGGTCCCTCTCTGTGGAATGGCTTACCCTCTGACCTGCGCTCTCTCCCTCGGGTCATGTCTAGTACCTTTTATAAGAACCTTAAGACTTTTCTTTTTGACCGGGCTTGGGTCGGGAGTGCCTCTGAGTAGTTGCCTTGAAGGGGCGCTATATAAATTCCGTTGATTGATTGATTGATTGATTGATTGATTGAAAGACATAATCAGGTCAACATCCAGAAACTAGTCTACAGAGGTAGAGATAAGAAATTCAATAAAGGCAAAACTTTCACAAAACATGGTCAATCTGCGTATCCAAAACAAAAGAAACCTTGGAACATGCCATTCATTAAAAGCCCATATAATTACCTTACTCTACCCAATGTTATTACCTTATTCTACCCAGTGTAATTATCTTGTTTAACATAATTCACCTAGAGTAGTTGCCTTTTTATAACTTCTTTTACACGACAAATTTTGTACCTTATCTTAGGCATATAATGTCGAATTACGCTAGATTTACAAAGTATTTGCAAACAATTAATAATTGGGAACTACAAAAACAGAGATGCTACATGCTAACCTGTTCAGAAAGCTATATCATGATAATTTCTTACAATCAAAAATTACTGCCACATGACTTTTTCTCACCTGCCAAGCGCATCATAATCTACTTTTCTTTCATTCGGGAACTGAGAATAGATGTCACGTTTCGTAATGTGGTGTCGCAGCGAATCATGGTTTAACGTCTCAAAATGCTTTAGACGGCTTTCAAGGACACTAGAAACTACACAAGAGAAAACAACGAGCAGAAAAAAATTATTATTAATATTATTCATTTATTAAGCACAACTATCAGCTCAGCTGACAGTCTCATGAGGAAAACAAACTTGACTAGGATGCTGTAATCAATTTGATGAATCTCTTGTTGTTTAACACTATTTATATAGGTTTGGCCACTGCCAGTTTTTCAGGGCTGAGTATGTGCGAATATTTTTATGTTTATATGTTTATGTACACCAAAATGCGGTTTGCAATTGGATTAATAAAGAATATTCTACTCTATTCTATTCTATTCAATCGGTGGCACTGAGCAATTGTGAGTGAAGGATCTGCTCAAGATCCCTATACAAGTTACAAGGCAAACGCTGTAACCAATTGGCTACAGGCTGTTGAACCGAATTGACTGAACCACTGGACAACTTGCTGTCTACATCTAAGTCATTGCCAAGACAAATTATTTCAATCTGATCTTTACACGAAGTCTCTGTCTTTGCCATTCACTCATACCACAGCTTCTGATTCAGATACGCTGTCTTTGCATGCATAATCACTACTTTAAATAAGGAAATAAATAACAGGTGAATAAAAACGTAAATAAATTTATTGTTTACAGAAACCACACAAATACAACATAAACAGCATCAATACATACAACACACCAGTTCCACCATATCATCTTTTCTACCTCTGTCGGAGATCTTGGCATCATCTTGGATTCAGAACCATAGGTATAGACTTTGGGGGCAGCCAGGTCACGTGCCCCCCCCCCAATAATTGGGATGGACTGTATATCCAATGCAACAAGTGTAGAATGAACAACCAAATTTTAGGCCCCCCAATATTTTGGACAAGTTTACACCAGTGTTCAGAACTCACCCTTTCTCCGCATGCATATCTCGCAGCTGAACCACATATGCTACTTTCAGCTATGACAGCTTCGCATTTTTTCCCGCTCTCTTTCCCCCAATCTGCTGCTGCACTCGTTCATGCGTTCATTACCTGTCGGCATGACTACTGCTGTTCCCTCTATATTGGACTTCCTCTGACTCAAATGAACTGCCTCGAATGCGTACTGCATTCCGCTGCGCGCTTGACTCGGCGCATTCCTAAATTTGGCCATGTCTCTGAATACATGCGAGATGTCCTCCAATGGTTATCACTCTCGCAACGCTTTGTCTACCGGGTTGCCTCCATTTTCTGGCAATGTCAGCTTGGCCATGCTCCCTTCTATCTGCGTGAGCTCTGTTCTCGTGCTTCTGTTCCACCTGGTCACCGCTCTCTTCGCTCTGCCACCCATGGTGATCTCTCTGTTCCTTTTGTATGCACCGCTACTATGAAACAGCGCGCCTTCTCCATTGTTGGACCCACAATTTGGAATGGGCTTTCTCCTGAGCTGTGTTCTCTTCCTCGAGACTCGTCCACCGCTTTCTTCACTGCTCTAAAGACTGTTCTCGTTTGTCGGGGTTGGGCTTGGAGCGCCTCTGAATAGCTTCACTGAAGGGGCGCTATAAAAATGTTTGTTTCATTGATTGATACAACTGCAGTCGTAGATGCTCCTGTCCAGGTGTCAATCTGACAACCGTAAGAAGGCGATAGATTTGGTCTTTACACTATTTAACTATTTTTGCCCTACGATTCACAATCAACTATGCAGTACTTTCATTAAGTTTCATGTTTCTCGGGCTCCGTTCTTAGCGTCACACTAACGATGACCAAGGGAAAACTTTCAACAAGGTTGAAACCGGAACATGGCCATTTGCGCTCACCCACACTGTTTATAATCTCTAGCCAAGAAAAGCATTATTTTACACCACGCCACTCTTAGCCAGTGTCCCGTAAGCACGAATATCAAACTTCGCATAAATGCAATTTCCACATGCCGCTGACGGACTAAAAAAACGGGCGCAATCGCAGGCCTACCTGTTGTGTACAAACAGCAAAATATAACTATCTGAAAACGTATCATTTTAAATGCCTAAGGGTAACTCCTGAACTGAACGTTCCGATTACACAAGAATCGCCAATAACTACAAAAATGTAAACAAAACAGTTTTTGTTATCAAAACAGATAATAGTTGTTCTTCGAATGCACTCATCATCCGGTTTGAAAAAACTATAAATAGCCCAGCGTAGGGCGCGTTTCTATTCTAACCATATGGGTATATTGGTAATCTCCAGATTTGTATAGCGCTGATCTCCTAAATCGAAGGAAACTGAGAAACAGTTTTTCACAGCTATGCTATCACCCAAAACAAAATGGCCGAGTAAAATATGGTCAGGCTTACTTCCAAATACTGGTGCAAATCTCGTGCAGGTCGAATGTGTTTAGAATTGCAACGGCGATAAATATAAGAATAGGACCCATACAAGGTGATGATGCTGTGGCTTCCGTGGTCGTCTCGACAATTATTACAACTCACTTCTTACTGGCATTTCCAAAGCCAACTTCCTTAAACAGTCTAAAATTCATTTACCACAGTAGGCTATCAATATAACTCCAAAATCTTGACATAATATCACTGCTGCTAAAATCCTTAATTGGCCATCGATAGAAGTGAATTTAACTTCCAAGACTTGATTTTCACAAGACCCTACATTACTATCAACCAATTACTATCTACACCCAACTGACTCCAAAGACCTCTCTCTACTCAACAAGGTCTTCTGATTTTCTATAATATATTGGCTCTCAGCAACCGCATCTTCTCCGTTACTGACCAGACTCTGGAGCTCTATTCAGGCAAACGTTCGCACTGCAGTCTGTTCTGACCTTCAGACTGTGACTAAAAACTCGTTTGACAAACGACATTGCTGAAGTTTTGCACACATTTATTGCACAAAACACAACAAAACAACTGGTTTAAGTAAATTGAAAATAGGAGCATAATTTTATTCACCTAAGGACATTCTTAACGACTCCAGAAATACTGGCCTTCACTTCTAAACTCCAAAAACACTACTGTTCAGCTTGTTAAACAAATTACAACCCTCTAATTTCTCAAATGTCCTAATCAAAAGCATTAAATAAGGACAGGTATGAAAAGTTAACTGCTTATTCTTTACAAGTATCCACAAACAATAGTCATCAAGTAACAAAATAAGCGGATGCAAGGTACTCCAACGATTCTCCGACAGATGTTATGACTCGCCCTATAGCCATGTAGCCACATTTTCAAGCCAAAAGCACATGCAAAGCTTACACGTGATCAAGATTTAATCCCGACCGCTATCGCAACAAACTGTTCTCTTCTTTGCTTGCAGTCATTTTGTTTCTTCTCGATTTAGTCAACCGCTGGATTAATTCGAAACAACGAGCCAAACAGAAAGTGTTGAATTATGGGAAACTTGGACAGCACCTACAAGGACAGCAACAATGAATGACAGGTCAAAATCCAGAAGTAAAATTGGATCAATAAAAGCTTACTTATCTTCTGGAAATGATTATGCTTTTGGCAAGACACAGAAACCATAGATTATCACAATAATTAAGCACCACTATACTCTGACCAAGCATCCATTGATGGCATTGGGCAATTGTGTAGTGAAGGTCTTGCCCAAGATCCCTACATGACACTGGAGGATCGAAATCAATTGGCTACCATGTCCAGCAATAACCAAGTCTTTAACATGGTACTTGGCTACCATGTCCAGCGGTAACCAAGTCTTTAACATGGTACTTGGCTACCATGTCCAGTGATAACCAAGTCTTTAACATGGTACTTGGCTACCATGTCCAGCGATAACCAAGTCTTTAACATGGTACTATCGGCTTGCTTCTCTTCTCTGGCATCTTGCATGCTAATTCTCGGCAAAATAACTCGTAATCTTAGAAACCAGCTCACCTACAATGCAATGTAAGGAAACGAAATACATGAAACCTCTATGAAAGGCAGTCCGTAGATCGGCAGACACGAGTCTAAGTAGTCGGAGCAACTAACCTCTGCTCTGTACATCTTGATGAGACCTCCATTGACTTTGCTCCAAGTTGGTACACCACTTATGTTCCACAGTTGATTCGAATGCTCAGCAAATGGACCAGTTTTAACCTGACAGAACATGAACCAGATACAATTACCCATGCATAATAAACATGAATATGCTTCATTTATACTATTACGAACAAAATTTTAATGCACCAATCATCACACAAAACTGTGAATCTTCAGGCGCATTAATTAGTCTGTATGTATGCATGTAATGTACTTCTGCACCGGGTCATTTACAGGCTCTACTGAGGTGGCCATTATTCAGGGACCTTGAGCAAGTCCTTCACTCACCATTGCTCAGAGCCATCGATATTCTATTACATGGTCATGTTTGAACTTCTGAACTTGAGAAACAGGGCAATAGCAAATATAGTAGTATAAATGTAGTGAATACCCATGTAAAAACTTTCAAACGCACTGAAACATGGCTGTCCAACTGATCCAGAAACTGACCTGACCTGATTACAGCCTTATGCTTTAGACATCAGTGCAATACAAGTTACTAATTAATAATAATAACAATACCAGTAACCATCAATAAAAACCATCTGAAAAGGCTGGCCATTCCAGTACAACGTTCCCCTAATTTCTGTAATCCTGACGGAAAAGACGAACCCTGGGTAAAAAGAATAATAATAAAATGGTGTAACTTCACATAGGCTGAAAATATCTCCTTAGTTTCTGTGGTGGCAGTCTATCAAAATAGTTCCACATTGCCATGTAGCATCAGTCCATCAGCGAATTTCCTTGCTATGCAAATGCTCAGACGACAGTGTGTCAGAGTTGAGTTAAAAAGTGGATCCTCTTATTCTTTAGGTAAAAGTAAACAAGTATCAAGTACCTTATGTATGTATTGAATGCAGCCTAGGAACATGTAGTCCTTGGCGAACGACGAACAGATATCCTGATCTAGAAAAGACTTTGGCTTCAGTCGCGGATGATCTAAAAACCAGAATCAGATATCTGCATCTATGCACTGGTCACTTTTACCTCAATGCAATGAATATATGGATTCTAACTGTCATGCGAAATTGCCAAGTTGGAATTGCCCCATCCTATCTCACATCCCTGTGCCTCATCTATTCCTGTCCCTCCGCTTAGCTGCACATGGTATCCTTGTCGTCTCTCATGCTAGGCTGTATACTACCCAGCGCAGAAATCTGAGCACTGCTGATGAGTTTTTCGTGAAGTTGCGCTTTACAAGTTTTCATTTATGTTATGCATGTATAATCGCTGTTGAATCAGGTTTGACAAAAGATTAAGAAAAGACTAAATTCAGATTTTATATCAAAATTAGGTTAAGAGAAACAGGATATGGTAAGACTTAAAATCATTCTTCATCCCCAGTGCAATCTTCAGAACAATGACGTTAGCCTTCTCTTGCAACAGACTGGTCTTTTAAATACTAGTAATAAAAATAATCAGTAACATCTATTATTATTATTATTATTATTATTATTATTAGTTTATTATCGACTCTCATTGACAAACTGCAACATGTTACAAGTACAATAGTAATGCTGAATTAAGTAATGTAATGTTTGGAGGATAAGGTGAGCTGGAAACTTAACAAGTTTATTGCGCCGGTGTCTAATGCACAAGGCATCAATCAATGGCGCAAAAAACCAAACCATAATGAGGTCAATGGTGCAACAAAAGCAAACCATAATAAGGTCAATGGTGCAACAAAACCAAACCATAATGAGGTCAATGGTGCAACAAAACCAAACCATAATAAGGTCAATGGTGCAACAAAACCAAACCATAATGAGGTCAATGGTGCAACAAAACCAAACCATAATGAGGTCAATGGTGCAACAAAACCAAACCATAATGAGGTCAATGGTGCAACAAAACCAAACCATAATGAGGTCAATGGTGCAACACAACCAAACCATAATGAGGTCAATGGCGCAACAAAACAAAACCATAATGAGGTCAATGGTGCAACAAAACCAAACCATAATGAGGTCAATGGTGCAACAAAACCAAACCATAATAAGGTCAATGGTGCAACAAAACCAAACCATAATGAGGTCAATGGTGCAACAAAACCAAACCATAATGAGGTCAATGGTGCAACAAAACCAAACCATAATGAGGTCAATGGTGCAACAAAACCAAACCATAATGAGGTCAATGGTGCAACACAACCAAACCATAATGAGGTCAATGGCGCAACAAAACAAAACCATAATGAGGTCAATGGTGCAACAAAACCAAACCATAATGAAGTCAACGTCCAGAAGATCAGTCCGTAAGACACACAGGCAGCCTATGCAATTTGAAAGGGTTTTAAAAGTTTTAAGTTGAGAACGAAATGACATAAGCGACTGAGTAGAACAGACAGATACAGGGAAGGAGTCCAATATCTAGGTCCAGCAACCGAAAAAGCTCGTTCAGCAAGAACAGTTCTTGTTTTGGGATCAATCTTCCACTGAAATATACCGAAAATATACTAAAACCCTACTGTTCCAACAGACACAAATGTTTCCACGTCTTCTCAGACTTTCCTCTTGCTCTAAGACCAGACTCACCCTGAAACTTGGCAAGCACATCAACTTCTCTCAGCAACATCCGTCAACTGATGCGTAGAGACGCTATACAAGTTTTCTGAATACTACTATTATTCATGAGGTTCTCAAAAACACATTGCATAAATATTAAGATGTAGAAATACACTTAATCTGCGCTCACCAAGAAGCTGAGAGCTGCCCCAGATAAACGGTATGAACTGATAATCGTCAAGGTTCCAAACTCCTTGACTTCCAGCTGGTTCCAGTTTGTACGTTATCTGAACTTTGCGCATCAGCTCGATGTATCTTAAACCAAAACATATGAAACAATGCAGAGTCAACCGTAACCAGTTTGCTTTCTTTAAATTTAACTTGGTCAGAGCACCCAGCTTTTAATAGAGAGAATACGGATTCATTCCTCCTCCGCCGAGATGGTTACTGTGCAGGGACCTTGAGCAAGACCTTCACTCACAAGTGCTCAGTGCCTTCAACTGATGCTGGGTCATTAAATAGTGGTGTTTAATAGATGAATAATAATAACTTAATTTCCTTTAACCACGACACCATGCTTCCAAGACCAGTGTACGAATAGAACAATTAACACGCCCTACCTTAATCCTAGCCAATCATAGTACCATTCTCATGCTGCACACATCATTCATTCATTCATTTTGGTAATTAATATAGGATCAGTCCTAGGCTTAGACCTCGACGACACTAAGCTAAGGCTGGAGGAAAACCTTCACCTTGAGAAGACCTTGAGACCAATTGCAGGGCAGTCTTCCTGAAGACAAGCTCCAATCTTGAAGAGGCAACAGAGGAACGCTACGAAAGACATCTCGTGGCCTAAACAGAACAAAAGATGTTATATCACCTGATGCTCTGAAATACCTCAAAACACTTTTACGTACACTTGTAGTACTCAATAATACCCCACCTGCGCCCTCTAGCCAACTCAGCTATAGATAATGAGTACACTGACCATACACTGCGGTGGGAAGATGAGGTGGTGAGGGAGAGATTGGCCACCTGCCATCATATGCTGAGGCTAAGAAAATGAAGTTGCTAACACTTTATACCCATGGCTGCCTCTTGGGGTAACTTAAGGGACGGCTAAAAAATTATAAAAATGCTCTACTCCAATTCTCTTCATATAATACTATTACATAGCATTTTCAACTTTTGGATTGAGGAATTCATCAAATTAATCGTTACCATTAGCACTTCTTTCAACCACTAGCCTCTCCCTACACCTAATATTGATCTTTAAACATGCGTCTTTTGGTTAAGATATGATGATGAACTGCACATTCCACGACTAACGTTTCTCCAATGCTCAAACTCTCGTTCTTCCTTCAAGAAACGCTTCAAAACTCACTATTTCTCATTGGCTTTCAAATATCCGCATATCTTCTTCGCCTAGCAACTGATGAACAATGCATCTAATTCACACTCTGTATCATTTGGACACTTTAACTTTTTTTATAACAAATAAACGAAATTTAATAAAAATAAATAATAATTACCAACCTCCACAGCATCTGCTGATTTCTTGCGTACAATGCGCAAGAAATCAACCAAAGGCACACGAAAACCCAGGCCACAATCAGGTCAACAACATCCAGACAATCGGTCCACTCAGACTTATCATAACCACAGCTGACTCCACATTTCAGATAAGCCTTACTCACCTGTGCCGTAATCGATTCTAGTCGAGTTTCCCACGCTTTCAATGAGGTAAACAGAAATTTCTGGAATAGCCTTGTGAAACTTCTCCTCAAAGACTCCTTTCAATGATTCCTCAGCATTCTGAAAAGAAGCAGGTATACTATTTATTTATATTGCTACATTATTCAACGAAGTCATCTGATAATCTTTGTCTGATCATACCTAAAACAAACACTCTTCTTCGTGAATGAGCTTTTTTGGTTGCTGGACCTACTTTTCGAATTCCCTCCCTGTGTCTGTGCGCTCTGCTCAGTCGCTTGTGTCATTTCGTTGTCAACTTAAGACTTACCTCTTTCAAATTGTTTATCCTCCGTAGGCTGCCTCTGTCTTACGGACTGATCTTCTGGATATTCACCCAATTACGGCTTGGTATTAGTGTGCCATCGGTAGGTCGGAGGTTCAATTCCACACTGGGACAGAAATTTTGGCTTTAGATTTCTGTGCCACCTGCATCCCTTTGCCAACTCAGCTATATTGAGTACACTGACCAGGCAATGTCGGTGGGAAGATGAGACGGCGAGGGAGAGGACTGGCCACCCGCCCTCATATGCCGAGGCTAAGAAAAAGAAGTCGCTAACAATTCATACCCATGGTTGCCTCTCAGGGCTACCTTAAGAGACTGCTCTTCTTACCTAATAGGTTCCAAATTACGTGCCTAGATATCTAAATAAGTACATACTTGCCAGAAGGGTTAATGCAAGAACTGCAAGATACCTGTTGGGGTAAATTTAGTTGGCGTACCTGTTGCAGTCGGCTGAACCAGTCCCTGAACGCTTTATTTCCGAACCTTTGCGGTTGATCAACCGGAGGGATTTCGTCAACCCACTTGTCAAGCGTTTGTAGCAGTTTTAAGAGATTCTCTGTCACCTTGGAAATTAAAATGTGCATCATCAATCATCTATAGTCATTAATTGATCCCAACAAAAATACAAAGTTAAAGAACGGATATTTGGGTACAAACGGTAGACCGTTAAGGGACTAACAAAACTTTCCTTAGCAGCTCCTCAGTCTCTTCCCTCTGGTAACCAGACTCGGATCTTCCCTCAACATCTCTGGACAACCCCTCTAACATGACGCAGCACTCATCAATAAGCTTGTGCCTTGTGCTTGTGCAGCACTCATCAATAAGCTTGTGCCTTGTGCTTAGCACCTTAGAAATTTGGAGAGTTCTAAATTATGGCCACCCATTAACAAAAACAGTGCAGGCTGTGTAATCGAACTTCAGGAAATAATTATTTTAATATATTAACTAAAGAAAACATTTTAACTAATGGAAAAGGAAAGATCTTATTAATGAGCTAATATATGAGAATTCAACTGAAGAACAAGAAATATACAAGAATTATGATATGCCCACTTTAATAAATTAGTCAGTAACAGAATTTATAAGGTGATTTGGAAAGCACTGCAAGAAAGAAAGGCAATGAAAATAATTGGGTATGAGCTAATCAAAGTTAAAGTATAAGAGGTAATTACGGTACAAGAGAGAACAAAAGGAACACGAGACACTCTCACTAGTTGGGGAAATTCACTGAAATTGGAAATAAATCCTGACAACAATAGGAAGCATCTCTGGAATACTCGTGCATATATAAAGAACCATGCAGAGAAGCATTTTAAGCAGAATATTTTATTTGAGAATAGTCAAATATTGAACAGAAACAGCCCAAACACTAGCACTAAGCACACCCACACAGCTGTTGTGAGTTCGCCTAATACACTATTTCTCAAGATCCCAACAACTGGAAAGAAAACTCAATTTCACATTTAAAATACTATTTACGAATATTTTCAGTCTCGAATACCTTACAAACACCAAAAACCCTTGGAACCGAAGGCTTCCGGTCCATTTTTCCCAGGTAAAGTCTCCAAAATTAAGGTCATTTTGTGACAATAGCCTTGGCAACGAACCTTAGAGATGTGGCAATTCTCTGTGAGTTTTCTGTTCTTAACTGCTTCATTCACGGCACCGATAAAACCCAAGAGATCACGATACGCCTACAGCATGACAAAACACAAAGACCTCATTCAATTACCCAATTCAATCTAATCTAGAAATTTCTATAGCATTGTAATTATTATTATTATTATTATTAATTATTATTATTGTTATTATTATTATTATTGTTATTATTATTAATTATTATTATTATTACATATTTGTTAAGCACCACTGTCTAATGACCAAGCATCAACTGATGGTGTCGAATAGTTGTGAGAGAAGGACTTGCTCAGTGTCACCATACAGTCCAGTGACTGAGTGGTGACATAGAGCAAGTCCGTCTCAGAGGAGGTTTGAACCCATGCTCTCCACATTACAAGGTAAGCACTCTAACCAATCAGGTACATTGTCGTAATGCACAATGCGCCTATCAACGATTGCTCCTAAGCACATCACATTCCAAAACCACCATCGATTGGACAGGACAGATTGAGATCACGGAGGACCTGTGGTCTTCTTAATGACTGTAACATTGCTTTGTCCGGTGCATGAAAGTACCAATTTGTTAGGTAATTAGAAGGTTCTGTTGTAAGTTTCTACAAACATTAGCTTCACTACTCCTCAAAAGTAGACTGGCTGCATTTCCTATCTTGACTAAGACCTAAATATGTATATCTCCCTGTTCCATTACATTGTAAATCTTCCACTGCGAGGAAAAAGTAAAATGTCTACAGTTTGGTAGTTTTCATTTCTCCGCTCAAAACTCACCTCTGACTTTTCCCACTTCTTTCCAATATCATCTGGCAAGAGAACTTCTTTCTTTGGTTTCACAAAAACATGTGTAGCTAAATCAACAGGAGACAACTGAGAGTCTAAAATAAATAAAAAAACTATTGAGTACTCAGACAATTAACAAAACTGCATCCACTTCTCATAAAAACCTGGAACCCCTCATACAATATTATTACACAATATTTTCCATGAACGCTTAAGAGCATTTTGTTAGATTCGTGATTTCACGCTGTTAGGTCAGGATGAGTTTCTCATGAAGTGGCAATATATAAATTTCTAATCACGATTGCGATTTTACAAATGTTATACTATATTATTCATGCTTATCTGGAATCACACTGCAACAATAATAATCAATCAATCAATCAATCAATCCTTTTATTGAAGCCATATCAAGTACATGGAAAATACAACATAAAGTTTGAACTTTGGCAACAAGAGGAGACCCAAAAGGGATCTTGATCCCGCTTAGCAGGGCCACCTAGTTAACATTTATCATAATACAAGTAAATGGCAGCACAATCAATACTTTGAACGGTAACATCGATCAAGTTATATGATCAACAGGTAAAAGAAACAATAATAGAACTCTTTTGTGGAATCCAAAACAAAATTAGTGCAATTGCAGTAAACAGTTAACATCATACAATCATTAAGTGCATTAGACATGACACAAGTGCACACAAACAAATGGTGAAAAATACGAGAAAAAAAACACGAATATCACGAAGAACAAGTTAAGGAATCAAATACTAAGATAAGCAAAAAAGAAATGATAATCACAAGTCTGTGCAAGAAAACTCAATGACGAAAATTTTAAACACAACAAAACTGAATGAGCTATGACTCCAGTAGGAGTGCGTGCAAAGATTTTTTGAACAAGTACAAGTTAGGCAATTTACGAGTATTAAATGATAGACTGTTCCATGCAGCAGGGCCAGCGCATTTAATTGAGAAAAGCCGTGAGTTGGTCCGAGCAAATCCTGCTCGATAATCACCTCTTGTTCTGGTGTGATGAGAATGTGAGTCGGACACACTAGGAAAATAATCTTTAAAGGCAGGTGGTAGTAAATTATTGGCAAAGCGAAACATAAATTCACATATCTGCAATTTATTAATCTGGTCAATTTGTAAAATACGAAGATCTTGAAATAACCATTTCTGCAGTACTCATTGATAACTTCTTTCAGTACGAGTATCGTAAAACCTCCTTTAACCTGTGTCCTAGTTAAACTCTGGTCTCCAGCAGCTCCCAGAGGTTAGAAATTAAAACACAGGTCTCTTTTAAATGCCAGAACACTTTTCTAAACAAATGGATGGTGCTACGGTGGAAATCGTTGGTGGTGGTGGTCATGGCCGGGTAGAGCTGCCAACCATCTCGGATTCACCTGGACAGTCCCGGAATCGGCCTTGCGCATCCCATGTCCTCGATTGATCTCAAATTGTCCTAGAACTTGGAGCAAATATCCACTTAACCAAATGTTGTTCTTGCTTTCGCACACTAAACCCGAACAGCCGGCCATAAATAAGTTTTGCAGAGTGGCCATAGAAGTGAGGGTAGTTAGGTTAGCAATCTATCTTCTATGGAATGGCTCTTCAAGTTTATTCTAATTTTAAATATAGGCCACTTTTCTTTTGATGATCTGACTGTAATTTTAGCGACTATTTTCAGTAGACTGTAGATTCTACATTAGGCTGACGCAACATTCGTTACATACAGTGATATGGACAGAGTAAACTGGTAATGGCATATCCACCGACTATGTGGGCGTACCGGATTGGCAATATCAAAAGTTGGCAGCCCTATGGCCAGGATGGTGCAGGGGTACAGAGAGATAGGATAGCTTGAAGAGTTCCGTTTTCAGTCGCGAGTGGAAAGCGGCAAAAGAGAAGGTAAACGGAGGAGAGGTCGGATTAACAGGGGAGAGAGGAGGGTAATCCTGGGTTTTAGCGTCCGAAATTATTTACATGGCATGAGCGATGAAAACATTTCTTAGTAAAACTCAAAGTAGAAGTTGGAAGATTGATGAAAATATTATTGAAACTGGAAGCTGGATCATCGATTAAAATATCACATGATAAAAGTGAAAGTAGAAGTTGGAATTGCGATGAAAATATATCGTTTTAGCGCCGATATCATTGCTGTGGATAAGTGATGAAAACATTTCATAGTTAAACTTAAACTAGAAATTGGAAGATTGATGAAAATGTAGCTCAAACTAGAAGCTGGATGATCGATGAAAATATAAATAAAACTAGAAGTTGGATGAACGATGATTATTTATTGTATTATTATTTATTGTATTACAACGTTTCGATGAAAATAATTTCGGACGCTAAAACCCAGGATTACCGAGAGGAGAATGACCAAATTGGCGACGATCTTTTGAAAGTTCATTACAAAGAGTTGGTGCAGCATAGACTAAGGAGCGGTTGCAGAATTTCAGAGACGCAACTGGAGGCCGAGACAGTGAAATGTGTGATGGAGAACGAGTAGATCTGGGCAGTTGGATAGTGAATAGCTGGAGAATGGAGTTGAGAGGTTGCAAGGGCGTTGTAGACCAAAACAGATACAATTTGGTAATGGTAATGGTAGCCAGATACAATTTGGTGATGGTGCGCTGAAGTGATTTGAGAACCGCTGCAAGACGAATTAACATCTAATAGCATAAAAAGTAAAACTGTTTATGTTTTGGAATTACCAATATTTTAATTTGGCTGAAACAAGAGGAAAAACTGACTTAACCGGATACTTTACATACCAGGTTTTGAAACGTTACCTTGTGCAGCCGCCATGTTTCCAAGGCATCACCGTATTTATGGTAGCCATTCACACTACCTTTATGAATATTCATATATAAGGTCGAGCATCATTTTTATTAATAGCAAAGAGCACCTTGGCGACTTCCGGTTAGGGCCGACAGGATTTAACAGACCCAACCATTACCAAGGACTTATAATTGCGGACTAGAAAGTCCTTTATTTTATTTTATTTAATTTTAATTTTAATTTTAATTTTTTGTTCTAGTTGCGTTATGTCAGGAATTATTATAAATGTTCACATGATTGATTACAGGTTATGTTATCTTGGCGTTTGTTAAGTTCTTGTTATGAACAGTGAAAACATTGTACAACGATAATTATACTTACAGGCTTTAATTAAGTACTGAGTTAAGAATGATGGATGATTGACTGCTTTCCACTTACTGTACTACTACCCAGGTGGCCCTTGTAGCGGGGTCATTTGACCCCTTTTGGGCCTCCTGTGTAGCCAAACTTTGGAATATAATAATAATTCATGTTTCTGCTTTAACTGTAAAAGTTTGGTTACCAAATAAACAAGTGTCAAGTGTCAAGCTATGATGTTCAATAAACGAGTATTCATTCATTCATTGATTAATTCCTTGTTGAACCTGGGACTAATATCGCCTGGCTCTTGGCTTGGAGCAGTGTTGTGCACAAGACCAAAAACCTAAGACCAAGACCGAGACCAAGACCGCATGGTCCAAGACCAAGACCGAGACCGAGACCGCATGGTCCAAGACCAAGACCGAGACGAAGACTTTGTGGTCCAAGACCAAGACCTAAGCCTCAAAACCAATACCGTAAACGCCATTCTCGATTTAAGTGTAACATGATCCCATCATTGAAATCAGATGTTTATTACATTTTATAAGAACTAATTTAAATCACATAAGGTTTTGTTCCCAAGTCGTGCCCTGTGAGGTCTCATGAAGAGTCCACTACAGCTAAACACCCTCTCAACAGGTGCAGATGTTGATGGGATGCAAAAACACCAACGATCGCAAAGACCAGCAAATATCGACTACAATATTTAAAAAATACTCCACACCCCACTCTCTATCCCACCCAAGCTGTGCTGGCTTTAGCTAGGCCTATAGGCGATAGGCCTATAGGTGGCTGCCTAGAGCGCATTTCTCAAGGGGCGGCAAATTCCGGCAAAATAAAAATAATATAATTAGTTAATAAGAAATTTAATGGAAATATATGTTTTGGTAAGGTGCGGCATTTTTGTCCTTGCTGCTTGCCTATAGCGGCCTATAGCACAGAAACTGTTCGAGGCCGCCCCTACACCAAAGGTCGAGACCAAAGGCAAATGACCGAGACCAGACGCCCCAGACCAAGACCAAGACCGGCACATTCAAGACCATGACCGAGACCAAGACCGCATGTTTTTGGTCTCGAGACGGTCTCGAGACCATAGGCGTAATATGTGATGGGGTACGAGGGGTACCCGTACCCCCAGTTTTTGGACTGGGGGTACCGTACCCCCCACATTTTGAACAATGCCAATTAATATTTTATTATAGTGCCTTCGGCAGTCTCAGCCTTGTTTCGTGTTTGTAAGAAATTGGTACCCCCACTTTTTAGACCAAAGTTACGCTCCTGATTATTGTAACTATTATTATTAAATTTCTCAGTCCCACTGTCCCACACAAAAGCTGCATGATGTAAAAGCTGCATTGTCTCTCTGACGTGGCTTTCGTGTGGCGCAGAGAAATTTAGATGATTTTGTAATTGTAATTGTAGTTGTAATTGAACATTTATATAGCGCCACTAAAATCAGAGGCGCTCTCGACCCGCATCACTGCCAAAACCGGCAAAAAGAAAGGTTTTCAAGCGTCTACGGAACTGAAGAGGAGAGAGGACAAGAAGGACAAGATTTACATTTAGGACCTACATTATAAACAACGTACATAATGGTATAGACCTA
This sequence comes from Allolobophora icterica, assembly GCA_963556255.1. Classification (NCBI taxonomy): domain Eukaryota; kingdom Metazoa; phylum Annelida; class Clitellata; order Crassiclitellata; family Lumbricidae; genus Allolobophora; species Allolobophora icterica. The sequence goes on along the minus strand of OY744602.1, from coordinate 99,947,748 downwards.
CATCATTGTAGGCTTATATATCTAAAACTATCATGAATGTTGCTTTGTCAATATATTGTGGTGCTATACAAATTAGCAAACGGTCCCACAGAAATAGCTCTCGCAAACATAATTTAATTAATTATATTGGATATATCAGTTCTAATAATATTACCGCTACGGCGCTAGGCCTACCTTATTTATTATTTTAATAAGCGCTGTTATCGGTATTTATAAATGAGTTGACCCAGGTTTATCGAGTTTTAAATATAAATGACGTCATTTCAATGTTTGTTCATATATTCCGATGACGTCATCGTCTCTATAGTTTCGGCGGCTTTGTTGCAATATTGTTACTTTGCTTCGGGTGTTTTCTCGGGGACGGAGGTCTGCGGTGGACTAGGCGCTTTCTCGTTTCGACGACGGAGCTTTCGCCTGTGTCAGTAGTTTGTTATACTTTTCCCTGCTGAGCCTCTGGCGTGGCGTAAAACCCCGTAAGCTCATTGTTTGGCAGGAAGGCCTCTGGCGTGGCGTAAAACCCCGTAAGCCAATACTTTGTCAGTAGTTTGTTATACAATTCCCTGCTGAGCCTCTGGCGTGGCGTAAAACCCCGTAAGCTCATTTGTTTGGCAGGAGGGCCTCTGGCGTGGCGTAAAAACCCCGTAAGCCAATACTTTGTCAGTAGTTTGTTATACTTTTCCCTGCTGAGCCTCTGGCGTGGCGTAAAACCCCGTAAGCTCATTTGTTTGGCAGGAGGGCCTCTGGCGTGGGGCGTAAAACCCCGTAAGCCAATTCTTTGTCAGTAGTTTGTTATACTTTTCCCTGCTGAGCCTCTGGCGTGGCGTAAAACCCCGTAAGCTCATTTGTTTGGCAGGAGGGCCTCTGGCGTGGGGCGTAAAACCCCGTAAGCAATTCTTTGTCAGTAGTTTGTTATACTTTTCCCTGATGAGCCTCTGGCGTGGCGTAAAACCCCGTAAGCTCATTTGTTTGGCAGGAGGGCCTCTGGCGTGGGGCGTAAAACCCCGTAAGCCAATTCTTTGTCAGTAGTTTGTTATACTTTTCCCTGCTGAGCCTCTGGCGTGGCGTAAAACCCCGTAAGCTCATTTGTTTGGCAGGAGGGCCTCTGGCGTGGGGCGTAAAACCCCGTAAGCAATTCTTTGTCAGTAGTTTGTTATACTTTTCCCTGCTGAGCCTCTGGCGTGGCGTAAAACCCCGTAAGCTCATTTGTTTGGCAGGAGGGCCTCTGGCGTGGGGCGTAAAACCCCGTAAGCAATTCTTTGTCAGTAGTTTGTTATACTTTTCCCTGATGAGCCTCTGGCGTGGCGTAAAACCCCGTAAGCCAATACTTTTTTGGTGTTTTGTGTTGTGTATTTCCGTCACTTCAATCATGTACAGATCTACACGGGCGTTTAATGCCTCAAGTTCATAGGCGTAATTTGGGGGTACGAGTGGTATCCGTATCCCCACTTTCTGGACTGGGGGCACCGTACCCCCACATTTTGAAACAACTTCAATCAGTATTTTATTATTGTGCCTTCCCGGAGATGATGGAGATCGCAGTCTCAGCTTGCTTCGCGTATGAAATTGTATAGGCTGCTTCCAAAGTTACCTAGAATGCGTCTCTACATATATAGGGCCTATAAAGGTCAGCAAAGGTGGCTCAATAACATTATTTATACCAGACGCTTGGAGAAGAAGTCAGGCAAGGTAATCGTAATCGTGATCTCTAAGCTTCTAAAGCGCCACTCGATTCGACTCGAA
>OY744602.1:99936008-99941008 GCA_963556255.1 Allolobophora icterica | reverse complement strand
CGCTATTCCATTGTGTCGACTGCTTCAGATAATCTTACGGAACCGGGTGTTGTACGACCACTGCAAGATCTTTCGCACATCAAACCCATCACAGCAACGCATTGGATCCCTCCTCCTCTTCCTCCTCTTCCTCCTCCTCCTTCTCCTTCTCCTCCTCCACTTCTCCCTCTTCTCCTCCTCCTCCTGCACTTCTTCTCCTCTTCCTCCTCGTCCTCTTCCTCCTGTACTTCTTCTCCTATTCCTCTTCCTCCTCCTACCTATTCTTCTCCCACTAATTCTCCTCATTCCCCTCATTATCATCCTCATTCTCCTCCCCATTCTCCTTTTCCCCTCCTCCTCGCCCTAACGTCCTCATTCCCTCCTCCTCCCTTTCTCCTCCTCCTTCTTCTCTTTCTCATCCTCCTTCTTACACCGATCAAAGAAGGGAGGGAAGGAGGGTCGTCTCCAGCTTGTCCCGCATCCGATGCTCAGACCTCTGTCGCCGGAGCCGAGTTAAGTAGAGAGGCGACGGTCTGGTTGAACCGACTCTACCGTCGCTCAATCATTTATGTCGATTCTGATCGGATCGGAGGAGGATGCAAAGGAAACTGGGATATCGTCTGCAGAGGAGGAGGAGGAGGAGGAGGAGGAGGAGGAGGAGGAGGAAGAGGAGGAAGGAGAGGAGGAGAAGTTGGTGATTGTTCGGCCTATGGGTCGTGCGATGTTACCCGTGGGTTTCATTGGGGCCTGGGTGATGCGACCAACTGGCTCCTGTCCAATCCAGCAAGAAGCTGCTGGCGAGACTTGAGGGAAGAATAAACCTACTTTCCTCTGTGGGGAGTTAAACGGAGTTTATCTATGCCAGTCGAAGATAAGCACTGGCTACGACGTGGGGGAAAGTGGCCGAAAGGATAGAGACCTCGGCCCGCAACGTGAAGAGTACGGGTTCGAGGCTCGAGCCTCCACTCAGGAGGTCACTGTGTAGGGGCCATGAACAAGTCCTTCACGCATGACCTGTTTATGGCTTGGCTTTTGAGCAAGTCCTTCACGCATGACCTGTTTATGGCTTGGCATTTGAGCAAGTCCTTCACGCACGACCTGTTTATGGCTTGGCTTTTGAGCAAGTCCTTCGCGCATGACCTGTTTATGGCTTGGCTTTTGAGCAAGTCCTTCACGCATGACCTGTTTATGGCTTGGCTTTTGAGCAAGTCCTTCACGCATGACCTGTTTATGGCTTGGCTTTTGAGCAAGTCCTTCACGCATGACCTGTTTATGGCTTGGCTTTTGAGCAAGTCCTTCACGCATGACCTGTTTATGGCTTGGCTTTTGAGCAAGTCCTTCGCGCATGACCTGTTTATGGCTTGGCTTTTGAGCAAGTCCTTCACGCATGACCTGTTTATGGCTTGGCTTTTGAGCAAGTCCTTCACGCATGACCTGTTTATGGCTTGGCATTTGAGCAAGTCCTTCACGCACGACCTGTTTATGGCTTGGCTTTTGAGCAAGTCCTTCACGCATGACCTGTTTATGGCTTGGCTTTTGAGCAAGTCCTTCACGCATGACCTGTTTATGGCTTGGCTTTTGAGCAAGTCCTTCACGCATGACCTGTTTATGGCTTGGCTTTTGAGCAAGTCCTTCACGCATGACCTGTTTATGGCTTGGCTTTTGAGCAAGTCCTTCACGCATGACCTGTTTATGGCTTGGCTTTTGAGCAAGTCCTTCACGCATGACCTGTTTATGGCTTGGCTTTTGAGCAAGTCCTTCACGCATGACCTGTTTATGGCTTGGCTTTGGTGCGCCATCGGTTGATGCTTTGTGCATTAGACACCGATGCGATAGAAGTTACTAATTACAATTACAATTGTTCAGCACCATCTCTCGTGTGGTCGCCTGTGGACTTCTTAGCTTTAGAAGGAAGACCGTATCGAATGAATTTGAATTGTATTAGGGCCTATATTGCATTGTATTGAGAAAATAGGAAGAACTCATCTTTGGCCATACAAAAGACAACTTTATTCGTTCTCTAGTTTTCTCTTCTCCAAGTTGTCCTCCCAACACCGATTCGTGTGCCAACTCCATCACTTTAATTCGTTTTTCTTTTGGTAAAACCAGTTGATATATTGTCTGATCTAATACCTGATAATTATCTTTTATACATTAAGCCGTTGATCACACAGAATTCAGATTATTATTTCAGTTTTGAAATTAATCACAGTTTCAGTTTCCATTAAGTTCTTGGTTCGTAATTTCTATTTCAGTTCAAGTTTCAATTCAGAAATAAATTCCGTGTTGGTTTCAGTTACTGGAAAATTTCAGTTTCAGTTTCTACATAGATAGTTTTGGCATTGATTGGCCTAACAACAACATCGACGTACAATTGATTATATGTTATCAGCTGTTAACTAGTAGAAGCACTGTTCTGTAATTGTTTACTTGGAAACCGCGATTAAAACAAAAGCAAAATATTAAGTGAACGAAGTCGCTGGCAGTCGATAGCTTAGCGACTGGTTTCGACTTGAGGGCTTAACGGCGGCGGCGTCGGGGACTAACTTCGAATCCTGATAGTTTGATGTTGTCTAGATCTGTCTGTTACTAATTACTCTTTTATTCTTACAGTCGCACGATGTTAGTCCACATTAGAACGAAAGGCGTTTTAACGGCAGATAAAAGTGCGTGAAAATCTGTTTCCCGATCGTTCATGTTGTCCTTCGTTTTTCAACAGGTATAATAATAATAGCAGATGTAAGCTCAGCTTAAGACAGAGAGACAGCAGCTGTCTGACAGCTTAAGATGGAAACACTTTTCTTAGGCCGCGCGGCTACAAAAGGGATTAAACTAATTTACTTAAATCGCGAACAGGCTGAAACGAACGAGCTTAACTTATTTAAACGGACCAATTTACTTCAGCGCAGAAACCCTGCCATAGATTCGGGTAACATATTCTTTATGTTCCGCTGGACCGCTGCTATAGGCCATTAATTTTAGCGATTGACTAAAATTATTCAGCAGCAACTTCACAACAGAGCTCATTTCGCACATTGGAAAATACATTTTCAAATTGCCTTTAAACCATCTTAGGACGGGCATTAATCTAGTATATATATAAGATATATAGTTATGTTTCGCTATGCTATATTTATGTTAGGTCATGTTACATGTATGTTATTGTAATATATTGTATTGTATCTGAACTTATATATAAAGCACCTCTCGTAGTGTTGTATCACAGGCACTCGTCATGTTATGTCTATGTTATGTTATATTTATGTTATGTTCTGTTTCTATAGGTGATGGTATATTATGTTGTGTTATATTATGTTATTTTAGGCTAAACTCTGGTATGTTATGTTGTGATATATTATCTCATGTTATTTTAGGTTGTGCTATTTTATATATTAAATACTATATTTATGTTATGTTAAGCTATGTTATGTTATATTATGCAATGTACTGTTACTGATGTGTTAGGAGTCGAAGGCAAGCGTCAACGTCCCTACTACGATCATCCCACCTGTCCAAGACAGCCGAACCTGGTGCCATCGAATCGCACCTGTCTGAAGAAGTGTCTTCGAGATGATGACTGTAGAGGCGCCAGACGCCGCTGCCTCTGCGATGGACCGTGCGGAAAGAGTTGCGTACGACTCGGTCAGTCATAATCCAATCTAATCTTCTGTTCTATTATATTCTAATCTAATATAATCTATTCTATTTGATTCTATTCTATTATAAAAAACTTCTTCAGCGTAGCGCATGATAGAGGCCTACAATAGATGGTCCTATTCTAACCTGGTCCATCCCCCTGCATTCCAATCTCTTCCCTCCTAATTTAAACCATACCTTAGCAGCCACTCGGTCTCCTTCTCTCCCTAATCGACAGGCAGCCAGACATGGTTCTTCACTGTATACTTCTGGACAACCTATCTAACACGACGCAGCGCACGTGAATAAGCTAATGCCCCGTGCTTAGCTTTTATATAGCGCTTAGATATTTAAAGTTCACGACGGGTCGATTCTATCCAATCCTTTGTTCTTTCATTGTAACTGAATTATCGAAACTTTCCAAAATGCTACTCGAGTAGCGCTTTTGAAGTTTGCAAATATTCTGACTAGTAACTTCTAATTCGCAATCAGGCAAAATCCAGAAGATCAATTTGTTAGACAGAGAGGCAGACTATTATTTGAAATTTGAAAATGTAATAAGACACCAGTGCATTCACGAGCCCTGCGTCAAGTTCAGAGCCATAGCTTGAAGAACAGGCTTCACTGTCAGTGAGACCATCAGCGGGCTAAGGAAAGAGACTAACTGTAAGGATCTGATGTGTTTGGGTCGACAGACATTTGAAGACAGCAGATTAAATTAGAGGAGGTTTCTTCTTCAAAGAGGAGATCCTACGGTTTGTGCAGAGGGAGTCGATCATTTTTTTATCTCCACTTGTACGCGCATGTGTAGGGCCTATAATAGACTTATTTACAGTTTAAAGTGCAGCCAACATGTAGACCTGCACCGCTGTGAAGAGGAAAAATACTCTTATGCTGTTATGCTACATTAACATATGCAATACAACAGCACCGCATATTATGTCATAGCATGTTATGCCATGTAATGTTATGTTATGTTATGTTATATCATACTATGTTATGTTATGTTATGTCATGTTATGTCATGTCATGTTATGCTATGTCATGTTATGTTAGGGTATTCTATGTCATGCTATGTTATGTCATGTTATCTTATATCATGTTATGCTATGTCATGTTGTGTTATGTTATATCATGTTATGTTATATCATGCTATGTTATGTTATCTTATGTCATGTTACGTTATCCTATATCGTGTTATGTTATCTATGTTATGTTATATCATGTTATGTTATTTATGTTATGTCGTGTTATGCCTATTTTAATCTATTATGCATGTCCTGGCATTTCCTTTACACAGCATACGAGCGTAAGAACAATTTCTCTCAACTTCTCAATTTCTCTCAACACTGTTATAGACCTGGATGTCGGCTACACTTCAAACT
>OY744602.1:99818508-99933508 GCA_963556255.1 Allolobophora icterica | reverse complement strand
TGATAGACAGACAGATGAACCGAGAGATCGATCGACACACAGATAGAGAGACAGACAGACAGACATATAAATTAGTCAGTTGGACAGTGAATCAATCAGAATGCTTCGACTGATCACCTAACCTGTATCGATCCGACAATCCATCACACAAACGGACGCAGAAATAGGTTGACAGATGCAGACAGACAAACATAGGGAAACAAAAACACACAGACGGAAAGACAAACAGACAGACACAGGCAGACACCGAAATACTCACACATCCAGCGAATCAAACTGGATAGTAGTAGCTGTTCCCAGTGTTAAGCGACATCCCCTTTATGTCGCCCTCCCCTTTATCCAGGTTTGGAATGGCACCACCATATGGCGGAGTTTTCCAACTGAATAGTTTTCCTGTTCCAGGCAAGTGCGCCGATCCTCCAATCGTGGAACATGCGGAACCTGACCGACCAACGGAAAAGATGGTGTTTGACCTTGGAACTCAGCTCATATATAACTGTAAGGCTGGCTACGAAGTCGTTGGATTCCACAAGACAATGTGCGTTGGAGAAGGAAGATGGGTTGGACCAAAGATGACCTGTTCACGTAAGTAATGCAGTGCTTCTTTCAGCCGGAACGGCGTTCCGGCATCTTTTTTCAGCTATTAAGAAAAAGTTATTTATCTTAATAATAAAACACACTAATTTTGTTATTTTGATTTAATTATAGTGTTTTGAACTGTTTTCAGTGTTAATTGAGACCCCACCCAGCCCCCAACCCCGTTTTTCTCGGAATTTTAGCCCGCCCATATTTGTTCCGTTCCGGAACCTTTTTTCTAGAAAAAAGCACTGGTAATGCATATTCATGTATACAACCAATGCATGTATGTTGTAACAACCTTACTAATTCTAGGGTTAAATTAAAGATGAAACTCGCTTGGAAGAGGTTTTGAAAAGGTTGTACTATTTGCAAACAAAATTAAACAGACAGACCATTCGAATTTCCTCTTATTGAAACGATACAGAAAACTCACATGACCAGACTGCGTAGAAGTTCGTTCACGAAGTTCGACAGAGAACACATTCGAAGGTGAAACGACTCAAACAACTAAAGTCTAACAGAAAGCCCTAAACGTGATTGCTCCTTTAACAATGGCGGAGAACCAGAAAATCTAAATAAGACTAACAAAGGAGAATTGGCTGCCCTAACTTGAGATCACAAGCGTCGTGTCTCCTAACAGAAAATCTAATGCCAATCTCAATCCTCTTTAAGACGCAGAGACTTAAATAGAAAATAGTGTCACTAGAGGTCGGTATAAACCAACAGACACTCCTTCCTAGACCAAAGTTCAAAACACAGGGATGATCACACAACATACCCCTAGACAACGAACACAAAAGAAAAATATGTAAAAGTAAGCAGCAAAACACATAGCAGCTATATACAGCAGCATCTAAATATGTACATAGTTCGCAACTGTCAATTATATACAAAATATTATTTACAACACAAAAACTTTATTCAAGAGAAGGACGACTCAATAAATCTGGCAACACATTGAGACGACCAGGCCTATGGCGAATCTCCAAAGCGTATTGTTGAAGTTCTAGACTCCAGCGCAGTAGTTTCTGATTAGAGTTAGCCATCGAAGAGAGAAATTGAAGAGGACTATGGTCAGTGAACACAGTGACCAAAGATGAGCCGAAATAGACACTGAAAGCACGGACGGCGAGGACCAACGCGAGTGCTTCCTTCTCCACAGTCGCGTATGCCAACTCGTGTCTCTTGAGCTTCCGACTCATGAAACAAACTGGATGTTCGAGACCATCATGAATCTGCAAAAGCGAAGCTCCAACACAAAAATTCGACGCATCTACAGCAACAATGAAAGGTTTATCAAAATCAGGCGGCCTTAGAATCGGTCTTGAAGCCAATCGAGACTTTAAATCGAGAAAAGCTCGATGCGCATCCTCATTCCAAAAAAACTTCTTTCCTTTCTTCAATAACTCCGTAAGCGGTAACGTTAAGTCAGAGTAATGCGGCAAATATCTTCTGTAGTACCCCGCTATTCCTAACAGTGACTGAACCTGTTTCCTATTAGAAGGCGTTGCAAAATTTAACAATACATCGACCTTCTGTATCCTAGGCTGAATGGAATTTAGACTAATATGGTGACCTAAAAAATCAATCTCAGCGTCCGCAAACACACACTTGCTCAAATTCAAAGTCAATGCTGCATTAGAAATCCTACTGAGAACCTGTTTCAAATGATCCAAATGCCTTTCCCAGACCTTACTAAACACAATCACATCGTCTAGATAAGCATCACAAAACTCATCCAAATCCGCAAACAACTTTCGAACCAAGCGAGAAAATGTAGCCGGGGCATTACGCAATCCAAAACTCATATATCGCCATTGGAAATGACCATTTGGTGTAACAAAACCAGTTAAAGGAATGGAGTTCTGTTCAATGGGAATCTGCCAAAAACCTTTCGTTAAATCAAGCTTAGTCATGAATTTAGCACCACCCAGCTTATCAATCAGCGTTTCAACTCATTCATTCATTCATTCATTCTGAAGATTTATATAGCGCTCCTTCAAGATACCTACTCAGGTGCGCTCCCAGCTCAGCCACGGCTAAAAAAGAAAGATTTGAGCGATTTATGAAATGCAGGCAAATTATTCCGAGGTAGTAATCGCAGTTCCAGCGGGAGCCCATTCCAAGTGGAGGGACCCACAACTGAGAAAGCCCGGCGCTGCCCAATAGAAGAACGAGCACGCGGGACCAAGAGCTCCCCTCTGGCCGAGGAGCGTAGTGCCCGACGCGCTACGACGTCGGACACCGGGCGGCAAAGGTCACGAAGGTAAGATGGAGCGCAGCCTAGAAGACAACGAGAGACTCATATATCGCCATTGGCATGGGAAATGGATCTGGAACTGTAACCGCATTCAATTTACGGTAGTCAGTACACAAACGCTCCGAACCATCAGGCTTAGGTACTAAAATAATAGGAGCAGCCCATGGACTCTCAGACTCCTCTATTATTCCCTCGCTTAACAGAAAAGAAACCTCCTGATTTATAACTTTCAACTTTTCCGGATGAACACGATATGGCGATCGTCGAACAGGCGTTGCACCTGGCAACAACTCGATCCGATGCGACACCAAAGTAGTTTTCCCCGCCTTCGAACTAAACACATGTTTGAAAGCAAGCAAGACAGACAACAATTCATTAGACTGATCAGAACTCAAATTATTGATCTGAACCTTATCAACAAGCTTCGAATGCAACAATTCATCAGCAGAAGGAACCACGTTAACTTGCAACACATGTTCATCAACAACATCAGCAACATCTGTTACAACAGCTCTTTCAATGAACTTCTTCATTAAATTGACATGCACAACTCTTTTAGATTTGCGTCTATCAGGTGTTCCAACAAGATAATCAACTTCACCCAAACGCTGTAAGACCTCGTACGGACCACAGAAACGAGCTTGCAAAGGTTTGCCAATCAAAGGCAACAATAGCAAAACTTTATCACCAGTTTGAAAGACAACCTTCTTGGCACTCTTATCATACCATTCTTTTGATTTAGACTTCAGAACAGTATCATTCTCATTCACAACTTCCATAGAAAACCGAATCTTCTCTCGCAAATCCAAAATGAAATCAATCAAATTAGATTGGCTTTTTTCATCCAACACATCAGCCACCAACCAATTCTGTTTAATCAATTGCAAAGGACCCTTAACCAAGCGACCGAATGTCAAATCAAAAGCGAAAAAGCCCAACCCCTGCACCGGAACTTCCCTGTACGAAAACAACAACCAAGGCAAGACCTCATCCCAGCTATCAGGATATTCTTGAGCAACAGCCTTTAACATGTCTTTTAAAGTCCTATGCCATCGTTCTAAACAACCGTTTGTCTGGGGGTGATATGGACTTGTCCTTATCTGTATCACCTTACATTCATTTAAAAAGATTTGCATAAGATCAGAAAGGAACTCGGATCCACAATCAGAAAGTATTTCGTCAGGTAAACCAAACATAGTAAACACCGAAATCAAAGCCTTCGCTACCTCAACCGCTGTATGTTGCCTCAACGGAAAAGCCAAAGGATACCTTGTAGCCAAGTCCATTACCGTTAAAATAAACCTATTCCTAGACTTCTCACACGTAGATAATGGTCCGACAATGTCTATTGCCAACCTAGAGAATGGACTCTGAACGACAGGCAAATTAATCAAAGGAGCACGAACCTGAACAAATCCCTTGCCAACACGCTGACAAACTAAACAAGAACGAACGTAAGCCTTAACCGAAGCAGAAATACCTGGCCAGTAGAAATGTCGTCTTAATCTATCTAACGTCTTCTGAATTCCCATATGCCCTGCAGCTGGAATGTCATGTGCAACCGTCAATAACTTATTCCTTAATGATGTAGGCACAACCACTTGTGTAACCGCCAATCCCTCAGGAACATACTTCTCCGTCCAATGACGCACCAAAACTTCATTCTTCACAGCGTACGAACTTTGACCCAAATTATCCTCAACCCTATCAACCAACTCAAACAAAGGCGCTAAAGAAATATCCTCTCTTTGCAAACGAATAAATTCGATTCGTGAAACAATGTTACCAATTTTATCTGAAGCCGCAACTGAGTCTTGAAACAAGTCATTCAAATCAACGACCGATTCTAAGTCAGATTCAAGACAGCTAACCAAGTCATTATTCTCAAGCGCGTCTACTGGTACACCTGTTAAATTATCCGTGTCCGTTCCTGGGTTCATACCTGTCATGTCATTAAGCGCATTGTCTGCAGCCGCCTGAGCACGCGTGACCACTCCCACGTGTTTCACTAAACCCGCAGCGATATCGTTGCCGATAATGATATGAACGCCTGTAGGCAAACTGTCTATCAATCCAAATAGAAAAGTCCCCGTGAAAAATTCACCCTTCAAAGTCATCTCCACTAAAGATACTCGCAACACTTCATTCCCAATGCCCTTTATCAAACGAAATTCCTCAGTGTCGGTATAAAATTTTGAAGGAACTAAACTTTTGCTGACCAGACTCTGTAGCGCGCCCGAATCACGAAGCATGACCACTGAATATAGTGAGCTGTCCTGACCTTGTACCCATCCTTCAAAACAATACGGCCTAAAATCTTTATGTACACCGTCAAATACCTGATTAACCGAAGTTTCTGCACTTACAGCAGGCACCTTCTGTACCAAACCCACGTGTTTTGCATATGGATTTGACCCCTCTTGTGCACCCGAACCCTGCATATTCTGTCTCTGAAAACAGTTGCCGTAACTGTGACCACTACGTGAACAAAACCCGCATACCACAGTCCTATAACCACGAGGGAACCCACCACGCGTACCTGTAAATTTAGCAGCCTGCCCCACAAACGTAGGACCATCCTTCCCTTCAGATTTCTCTTCAAGCCCCGAGCCAAAATTTGTATCCAATTTAAACGGTTTGTACAGCGTTGCGTATTCGTCCGCCAACGTAGCTGCCACGCGCAGAGACCTCGGCTTACGTTCAACAATCCATTTATGTAGCTCCAATGGGAGACAATTCACAAACTGTTCTAGTTTAAAGACCTCTAGAAGTCTATTAGCATCAGTCAACGCCTCCTCACCTTCTAACCAACTATGAAAAGGCAAACCAAGACGAAAGGCGAAATTCGAATAAGTCTCTCCCGACATTTTAGTTAAAGACCTAAAACGTTTTCGATAATATTCGGGGACTCTAGCATATGCAGTCAATACAGCCTGTTTGAGCTTGTCATAGTCTTTACAGTCTTCAAGCGTCAGTTCTGAAAACACCTTCGCTGCCTTGCCAACCAATTGTGAATGCAACAATGCTGTCCACTTATCCCTTGGGAACTTATGAATTTCCATTGCCTTCTCAAAACTCATGAAATAATTTTCAACCGCCATTTCATCGAATTTCGGTACCAGCCTAACCGCTGACGCTATTCTAAAATTGTCACACCCTGTACCATCCTCGTAACCCTCACTTTCCTTACTCTCTCGACATTCCATTTTATATTTTCGAACTCTCTCTTTTTCATCCAATTCCAATCTCAGTTTTCTTTCCTCAAACTCAACTTGAATCTTACGCTCCTCCAAAGCAAGTTTTACGTTCAATTTGCGTTCTTCGGCTTCTAATTCAGCTTTTCGTTCATCTGCCTGCAACCTCAATTTCTCATACTCTCTTTCCTCTCTACGCAATTGCCTGTCCTCATCCTCCTTTGTCACCTTCGACTCCGCACCCACTTGCGGCGACACTAACTTCAATAAAGCCTTTTGTAACTGTACTTTACTCAGTGACTTACTCTCCTGACCCAAACTATCCAAACGCTGTCTCAATTCATCCACAGACCATTCTAGAATGTCATCTACTGAGAATAACGGACCTGCGACGGGCATAGCCATTTAGTCGACCAATTGCAAAGATTGAGTGAAAATATGGAAAACTTCCCACTTGGCTTTCAGAATTTCCAACTTTCAAAATTTCAATTCAAAAATTTTCGGACGAGCCCCCATATGTAACAACCTTACTAATTCTAGGGTTAAATTAAAGATGAAACTCGCTTGGAAGAGGTTTTGAAAAGGTTGTACTATTTGCAAACAAAATTAAACAGACAGACCATTCGAATTTCCTCTTATTGAAACGATACAGAAAACTCACATGACCAGACTGCGTAGAAGTTCGTTCACGAAGTTCGACAGAGAACACATTCGAAGGTGAAACGACTCAAACAACTAAAGTCTAACAGAAAGCCCTAAACGTGATTGCTCCTTTAACAATGGCGGAGAACCAGAAAATCTAAATAAGACTAACAAAGGAGAATTGGCTGCCCTAACTTGAGATCACAAGCGTCGTGTCTCCTAACAGAAAATCTAATGCCAATCTCAATCCTCTTTAAGACGCAGAGACTTAAATAGAAAATAGTGTCACTAGAGGTCGGTATAAACCAACAGACACTCCTTCCTAGACCAAAGTTCAAAACACAGGGATGATCACACAACAATGTATACAAGCATGTTTGTAAGTATACAACTGTCACCTAGGCATATCTTTGCTTGCAATAATCGATGATGTGTATCATGTTTCACGCATTTTAGTTTTATCAGTAATAGGTTAGCCATTAGGATTTCATGCTTTAGTTTTGTTACAAAAATAGAAATCCGCCATTTAGCCGTTGCTCAGGCCGATCATATCTCGGGCGCTCTATGACACTCACTACATTTTTTTTTATCAATATCTAAGTTCTAGTCGCCTGTTGTAAACTTAGCAACGGTCCTATCAGTGGGTAAATGGCTCCCCTTCAGCATCTGCCTCAGGCTCATCCATCTATCACCCCAGGGTTTCAACTCAAAACTATAGTCTCACCTTTTCAAGAATTTCTACCCTGATTAATCTGATCCTCCTTGCTCTGCCTCCTGTCTTGATCTGGACCTCCTGGAAACCGGACTCGGACCTCCTTGTGATTAGGCGAAAGACGGTGACAGCCTTTCGGCCGAGTCGCCTATCCTGCCTTGTCACATCATGTTGCATTCATTTTTGCAGCAGTTGTTTTTAATAAAGTGTTACCTAATCTGTATGCGTGTATGTATGCACCTGGACTTTTATAAAGCGCATTTTAGGAACCCATCAGAGCGCTAAGAACATGGCTGTACAAGGGATCTGAAGAGATGGGTCTTAACATAGCTATAAAATGTATCTAACTTAATCTTATGTTATGTTAAAATCTAACCTAATATTATGTTACTATCTTATCTGATCTTATCTGATGTAAGGATCTCTTTAGTGTCTTGGTATTAAAGCATATTTTGACGCTGAACAATTCCAGATATTACGATTTCACGTAATTGCAGCTCGTAGATGCGGGCATCCGGGTGAGATACCAAACGGACGGAAGGATGGCCAGGTGTTCGTCTACGAGAGCCGTGTCAACTACACCTGCATTCCAGGTTACGAGTTGGTCGGCCGGCCTTACAGGGTCTGCCAAGCCGATGGTACATGGTCGGGATCGCTACCCATTTGCCGACGTTAGTTGTCTATATATAACTAATATTATAATTACTAATCCTACCTTAGAGAGCTATATAGCCTATTCCAGTGTTATTACTCTTCGTTCGGCAACCCATGGTTATCTGGTTGTTACCCTGTTGCCTACCTTCACAATGCAACATGAAGGCTTCGCAGTGAGAGGCAACCTCATTCTTCAACTGGCTTCCATGCAATCTGCAATATGAGCTTCAACTACTTTCCATGGCTCTATTTCGCAAGCGGTTGAAGACCAGTCTGTTCCATCTTGTGGAGTCAAGTCGAGTGCACCTCTGATGAGTTTCATTGAAGAGGCGTAATATAAATAAACTCTTACAATTAATACAATCCAACGACAACATTTACAAAGTTACTACACAGTGGCTTGATATTTCTTTCACTGTAATTCCTAAGCGCTTGAAACCACGTTAACCATTCATCATCGTAATTGTAATTGTAATTGTAATTGTAATAACGACAATTTCTATAGCATCGTTGGTAGCAAGCTACTTCTAGGATGCTTCACACAAACGCACACACACTGTCTACTGTCAGCGCAAAGGTTAATGCTCGGTGGTTTTGGTTAGCAAGTAAAGTTTCAACTGTTTCTTAAAAACAAAGATGCTTTTGGCTTCCTGGATATCAGCAGGAAGACTGTTCCAAGCACGCGGGCCAGCGACCCGAAAGGCTCGATCGCCCATTTTGGTTTTTGTCACTGGCACGAATACACCAGCGGACTTTGCTGATCGCAATCGCGACCGATTAGGGTCGTCCGATAGCGGCCTGATGTTGTCTGCGAGGTAGCGTGGTGCGCAGTTATTCAGGCATTTGTGCACCATGATGCAAAGCTTATACTTGATCCGCTCGCCTACTCTGAGCCACTGTAGATCTTGGATCGCGGTTGTGGTGTGGTCGAACTTTTTAAGTCTCATGACCAGGTGAGCAGAAGCGTTGATGACCGCCTGAAGCCGAATGATACTGCGCTGTGGCAAGCCAGCAAAGGCGACATTGCAGTAATCGATTCGGCTCAGGATTAAACTTTGCACCAGATGGCGAGTTACGTCCTGTGTGAGAGACCGAGAAACAGCTCTCAGCTGTCTCAGAATTCCGAAGCTCGTCCTCACAAGCCCTGTGATGTGTGACGTCATTGATAGGTCTCTGTCGAGGTAAAGGCCGAGATCGCGGACCTCGTTCCTTGGCTCGACAGCATCCGCACCAATGACGAAAGGACTTCGATCTAATTTTTCCACCCTGCGTGAGGACGAGCACCAGATGAATTCTGACTTCGATGAATTGAGCTGCAGTCGATTGCATTTCATCCAGTCAGCGATGTCACTGATGCAGCTCATTGACTTGGACCGCAGACGCTGTACGTCGGTGGAATTAGGACGACAGAATCCGTAGACCTCATCATCATCATCATCATCATCATCATCATCATCATCATCATCATCATCATCATCATCATCATCATCATCATCATCATCATCATCATCATCATCATCATCATCATCTTCTTCTTCTTCTTCTTCTTCGTTGGACCTGACTATTACGCCGATTGATTCCAAGAGCTTAGCGACATCTTATGGCAACAAAAAGCATTGACTTCGATTGGGAGAAATTCTTTTGAACGGTTCTCACCGTTCGTTTCGCATAATGCAGCCTTACTATCGATCGCATGAGAGTAATGAACTGAAGTTAAACGTAGCTGGTGGTTTTAATAGCGGTTGTTGAAACCGTTTTAGAGGTGTCAAGAGGAAGAATCGCATTTTTCGATTGATCTGCAATTACTTTAACCTTTAATATTAGACTTCAAAGCCTTTCGAAGCTCGAAGAAAATTGTGTAGCGCGTCTTAGTATGCACTGTAGGCAAGTTCGCTTAGCCTTATTTTCACTAAGTAGGCCTACTAACTAAAATAAAAATTCAGTAACTATAGCTACAACTAAAATAACACTAACCAAAATTCATCGTTATTTTCGTTACAAAAAATAAAAGTGTAACATCGACAAACACGAGAATGCGAAAAGGGGCTACAACGAGGGCATAATAGCCTATGTTCGCCCCGGATTTTGCACCCAGTCTTCAAAGCTTTTTCGAAGCTCTAAGCAAATTCTGTAACGCGTCTTAATATGCACAGCTGCTTCGTCTGTAGGCAACTTCACTTAGCCTTATTGTAGCCAGGGCCGCCGACAGGAATTCCTGGCCCTTAGACACAGCAGTCACGGGCCCCTAGGCAGAGCAGTCGCGGGCCCCTAGGTAGAACAGTCACGGGTCCCTAGGCAGAGCAGTTACGGGCCTCTAAACTATCTGTAGGCTTTACATAAATATAATATTGTACGGTCGTACGAAAAAACACAAATTGAAATAATAAAAGTGCGTGTACGACCGTACATTATATTTATATAAACAACTATGATTGTATTCAGAAGTGGTGGTGGTGGTGGTGGTGGTGGTGGTGGTGGTGGTGGTGGTGGTGGTGGTATTGTATTGTATTGTATTGTATTGTATTTGGATATTTATAAAGCGCTTCTAGCGGGAGGGCCATTCAGAAGCGCTCCCAGTGCGAGAGACCCCGAGAGAAAAAGCAAGTTTTAAGAAACTTAAAAGAGGAAGAGACGTTACCTGAGAGAATAGAAGAACGAACGTACGGAGGAAGCTCATTCCAAAGAGCAGGGCCAATGGAGGCAAAAGACCTAGATTGAGCCAGAGAAGTCCTGACACGGGGAACGAGGAGGTCCAAGCGGTCAGATGAACGAAGAGGACGAAGAGAAGCAGCAGAGTGAGGGCGATGAATTAAGTCACATAAATATTTTGGAGCGAAACCAAGTTGAGCCTTACACACAAGGATGAGGACCTTAAATTGGATGCGGGCAGAAAGCGGGAGCCAGTGGAGTTCTTCTGTCATAAAGGTGGTGATATGAGAGAATCGAGGAAGACGGGCAATTAATCTAGCAGCAGCATTGAGAACGGACTGAAGAGGTGGTGGTGGTGGTGGTGGTGGTGGTGGTGGTGGTGGTGGTGGTGGTGGTGGTGGTGGTGGTGGTGGTGGTGGTGGTGGTGGTGGTGGTGGTGGTGGTGGTGGTGGTGGTGGTGGTGGTGGTGGTGGTGGTGGTGGTGGTGGTGGTGGTGGTGGTAGTAGTAGTAGGCCTAGTAGTAGTAATAGTAGTAGTAGTAGTAGTAGTAGTAGTAGTAGTAGTAGTAGTAGTAGTAGTAGTAGTAGTAGTAGTAGTAGTAGTAGTAGTAGTAGTAGTTGTTGTTGTTGTTGTTGTTGTTGTTGTAGTAGTTGTAGTAGTAGGCTAGTATGTCTAAGAACCTAGGTCGGTGTAACGTCTGAGATTTTTTAAGACTGTACTTAATTTGAATCCGTCAAACTGTGTAGGCTATATTTATTGCTTTGTTGTAGCCAAGAAGTGTTCCAGTCCAAAGACTCTAGCGAATGGGTTCATCACGGGTTCAGACTACTCTTACGGGTCCCTGATCCACTATAGGTGCCAGCGCGGATTCAAACTGATCGGTCTAGAAACAAGGAAATGTCGACACGATCAAATGTGGAGCGATGAAAATCCAGTCTGCACACGTGAGTAGGCCTACATTAAAAACACAACTGATAGGCTATTTGATACATGGCCTAATGCCCATTACAGAGTTCAGAAGTGTACGGGCTTTCCGCTCAAAACTCAAGCCTCACCTTTTCAAGTATTCCTACCCTGACTCATTCCTACCCTGACTCACTCTTCAACTTCGTCTCGCCCTAAACGACACCCGCCTTAACAGCTGCTCTGCCTCCTCTCCTGATCTGAACCTCTGGAAACTGCCCTAGGACGTCATTCTCTGGAAACTCCATCTGATTAGACGTAGCGCTCGTGAATAGGCTGGTGCCCTGCGCTTGGCCTTCGAGTGGCGCTTTAGAAGTTTGGAAAAGTTTGGAGAGAAAATGGCCTACTTCTAGACCTGTGATGTCGACCTAATCTTACGGAGACTTCATTAGACTCTATATAAAATAATGAAAAATTTATTTCGACAGTTCAAGTACATCTTATGACATCAAAGGCCGTTGACGACCATAACAAACAACTCTGTAGAGTTATCATTTTTAGCCTAATTTTGCACTGTTACGCTGTCGAAACGGAAAATCTAAAATATCGATGATTGATCGCAGTTTTAAAATAGCTTATATATATGGCGAAGACGTTCATGTGTTTAAGGTGTCTAAATAAACTAATGAAGCATTGCATGAGACGAAAAATCTTCTATTGTTCTACCTCGATGTATTATTTGACACACAAGTTTTGGTGACCACTTGGTAAAACTCTGATATGATACTGTCAGCTACAACAAGATGGATGACTTCACCAATTTATGCACCATTTAAACAATATGTAAGTAAACTAACGTAAAGAGCCATCTGTCGAAACTTTGCACAAAAATTTGTTAGACAGTCATTTTGTCATTTTGGTGTCACCACTTCTGAAGGTGTCACCCGGTGCGGCCCGCACCGCCTCCGCACCCTCTTAGTGACGCCACTGCACGTGGAGCTCAACCAACAGAATCCAATCCAATGTTGACAGATGTCATCATGCTCATAGTTTCTGGATTTCTGGACCAAATCCTATTTCTGGGGCACTCGTAGTCGTAATCTCGAGATTTACACAGTGACCCAAAAAAAAGAAGTGTCGAGGACCAGCGCATTGAAGAGCCAGCGATAGCTGATTGGTCATAGTGCGCTCTAACGTGGAGAGTTACAACTTCCTCTGACACGGTTACTCTGTTAACGGTCTTTGAGCAAGTCCTTCACTCACAACTGCTCAGAGCTATCGATTGACGCTTGGACATTAGACAGTGGCGCTTGATAAATGCATAATAATAATCTTGAATCACTAGGGCATCCAGTCAACCGGACTGACTTGAGTTTATTGCTGAATAGGACCGCCGTATGTCCGCCATTTCTGGTGACCAGCAAGAGTCATCACATCCCTTCCAAAGCCTCTCTGTTTGCACTCAGCGTTACAATGCGGGGCTTTTAGGGGTATTTTGTAGACCCCAGTGGGGACGAGGACCGATAGTTCCAGAAGTATTTTGGCCCATGGGTTTTGAATTCCCGAGAGATCAATTTTACCTCGGGCAAAAATAATAATAATAATAATAATAATAATAATAATAATAATAATAATAATAATAATAATAATAATAATAATAATAATAATAATAATAATAATAATAATAATAATAATAATGATAATAATAATAATAATAACAATTAGGCCCCTATTATTATTATTATTATTATTATTATTATTATTATTATTATTTTTTTTTTTTTTTTTTTTTTTTTTTCGCCCGAGGTAGCAAGGATCCCTCAGGCTCTAAGAAACTATATCAAGTTAGAGGTTCTCGTCCCCCATGTGCTGATCAAAAGAGCCTCTAAATGCAACGGCGTTGAACCGTTGAGTGCAAACAGACAGGCGCTGAAAAAGATGAGTCGTCTCGCGGGGGTCACCCGTGGCCTGAGTGATGCGGCGGCCCACCTCCTGTAAAAACTCTAATCCTGTGCGGTTTATGGGGCCTAGTGATTCCATGGCAACGGGGATAAACTCGTGCGAGGCGGGAAGAGACGAGTACTTGATGCGCTTACGTTCGGCAGCATGTTCCGCCGCTCCTCCCATTGCAATCGACGTAAGATGAACATACGACGCTGCGCAAGTGTGGATGGCTGTTGCGTCCCAGGCTATAAATCTGCCTCTCGTCCAAGGAACCAGTGTGGCTCCATCTGGTCTTTTTCCGTCTGTGCGGATCAGTCCGGACGGTTCCTTTGAGCTTGGGATATCAGCCTTTGCGAGGGCTCTCCAGATAATGTCATTGATAGCGGCGTGTCTCGCTGCCCTTCCAACAGACCTTCTACACACCAGTCCGTGATGTCCACCCGGGTCGGCGACTTCACCACACGGGCACCGATGCGAGGCACAGAGGGTTAATCCGAGGCGTAGTCCTGCCGCCACCCTCACCGTCTCATTGCTCATCCCCAAGCCGCATGCGGCCAGAGGGATGGTAGCCAACCAGTCTCCGGCATGCGGGGCCGATAGGGCTCGCAGTCTTGCCTGGCTAACTGGATCACGGCTCCCTGTCCAGATCTTTGCCTTATCGCTGTCTATTAGTGGTCTATCCCAGATTTTCTGCTGACTCGGGACCGGATCCATCACTGCGGGTAGTGAGTCTTTGCGGGCCACTAGCATTTCTTCCTTATATCCATCGCTCCATTCATCCGCGACCAAGATGGCGCCTACGAGCCCAGCGGTCGACGCAGCTGACGCCAAATAGGCTGATGATGCCAGCATCGATATCCGCCTGGTCCCAAGACCTCCATCCCTGATCGGGAGCGTCGCCTGCAACCACTGCAATTCATTGAGTTCGTTGTTGAGGATTTTCTCTAGTCCTGTTCTCAGCTGGAGATCCATTTGTTCTAATAGCGGATGATTCCAACACGGGGAAGTTCGCATCATGTATTATTATTATTATTATTATTATTATTATTATTATTATTATTATTACTATTATTATTATTATTATATTATTTTTATTTGTCACTTCGGTTACGTTTAATGTATGCGAAGAATGAGCCTGTACTTTATTGCTTTGTTAAGATATTGATAATTGTACTGTCATGTCTCAATGTAATCTTACTATTATTATTATTTTTTTTTTGTCGCCCGAGGTAAGTAAGATCCCTCAGGCTCTAAGATATTAACAATGATTGAAAATTTAAGCTTGGAGTACGTGGTCCTCATCCCCGGAGTGTAAACAGTTGAAGGATTACTTACTTACTTACTTACTTACTTACTTAGGATTACTTAGGATTACTTACTTACTTAATGATTTTTCGTCAAATGCAACACGTTGTTTAAACACCTTAAATTCGGTAAACGCAGCCCCTACATAATTATACTGTATTGTGTTTTGCGATTTACTTCGTTGTCAACGGCCTTTGTTGCCACCAGGTGTCGTTAAGCTTTTGTAATCAATTCAAACAAATTTAAGGATAACAATGACTGAAATGGATGCTTAACATTAGGCCCTACATAAGGCTATCATTGTCATTACCCAATTCTGGGAAACCATTTACTCTCTATGTTTGAATGTGAAGAGGTTTTCGTAAGGTTTAAGCAAATGTCATTGAATAGCATGTCTAATTAGATGACATGCTTAACCAGGGTGACGCATTGGACGCACGTGCGTCCACCCACCAAATCAAATCCACACAAGGATTAGGCATCGCATCAATATCTCTGTCAATTTCACTGTGTAATTTTGGTTTACCATACAGCATGTATAAATAATGTCATATGATATCACATGCATGTGTGTTACTGTAGGGCCTACTTGTATGAGTTACTCTGCGTCATTTTCAGTATATGACTACGAGTGGCAGACAGAGAACGGGTATGGTTGGGAGGAGACGGGAGAGGTGTGCGTCCAATTTTTGTAAGCCTGGCGGCGCCCCTGTGCTTAACTTTATAAATGTTCAGATACAATACAGTACAATACTTTGTAGTGGTGGATTGTGGTCCTCTGGGTGAGTTGTACGGTGGTCGGATCACATACACGGCGTCTACAGCTTTCAATTCGACGGCGATTTTCAGGTAACAATCAACGCCATAGAGCACAAAATTAGAAGGGAGAATGAAGATGGAAAGTAATGAAATGAAAGAATCGAGGCCCAAAACTCCAGATTCTAAACCACTCCCTAAAAGCCAAGCGCGGAGCACCGGCTTATTTACAAGCCGCGTATAGCATCAGTAGGGTTGCCAAGAGATGTCAAGTTAAGACCCAAGCAGGCCCGGTTCGTCCTCTATGCAAACTAGGCAGCCGCATAGGGCCGCCGATTTTTAGGGGCCGCCAATTTCCAATTCTTCCAAAATTATTTAATTATTATTCGCTAGATGGAAGTATTATAGTGTTGGTTTATAGTGTTGGTGTAATAAATCGTGCAGGTGTAACCGTGAATTGCTAAAAAAAAGGTAAGGACATTAATTTGTGAGGCGAATGACTACAAAAAACAAAAAAGTCATCAACTTTTTTGAAGATGAAATTCCAAAAAAGATGGACGAAATCGAATTTCCAATGACGAAAATCTAAAAATTTCGGACGGTTTGCTCAGGGCCGCCGGTTTGCCTAGGGCCGCCGGTTTGCCTAGGGCCGCCGGTTTGCCGGTTTGCCTAGGGTCGCAAAATGTCTTGAGCCGGGCCTGGACCCAAGTACGGTTGCCAGACGATTAGGGAGAGAAGGAGACACCTGCTAAGGTGGGCTTTCGTTTATGACGAGAAAGATTGGAACGTGGAGGAGTGGTTGGATCAAATCAAAGTAAGAACAGGCTTTTATCAGAAATTGTGTTTTCTAATCTGGTATACGATCTGATATAATCTGATATAGGCCTAACGTCTGTAACGTCGTCATCATAATGCACTAAGGGTTGCATTCTTTCTTCCAGTTATTCATTCATTCGTTCCTTCTCTCTTTTCTAAATGCTCTTTTAACGCTGCATCATTTGATGTTGCAATATTTACAACTGATGCAATTTATACGCGTTTCATGTGAATAGTAGGACTATTTTCAACAAATTCGTAAATGATAACATTGATGGTGTGGCGCGTACAGGTGCATACAAGAAACGAAACCCGGAATCGGTGAGGAGATGACGAGCACTTGCCTAGACAACGGCCAGTGGTCCAATCCACTGCCCACCTGTTGGAGTAAGTACGTTTATTTATTGCTTATTGCCAAAACTGCCACTGCCAGAACACGTTAACATGACGCTAAAAATCCGGAAGTCTAATTGCTCCTCAAATAAATGAGATACTGTGATGTGGCAACCGAATGGAGAGAGCGCTCGGTCTATAACGCGGATGGTAGGGGTTCGAAAGTCCACTCAGGCGGTCGTTGTGTAGGGACCTTGAGCAAGTCCTTCATGCACAATTGCTCACTGATGCTCAGTGCCATCGATGTTCTGTCGTATGGTCGTGTGTGCACTTCTGAACTTTGGAATGAGGGCATTTATCAAAATACAATTCTATTTTACAGCTTTAAAAATAGAGCTGTATTGAACAGTTGTACAATAACAGTTGTTTGCGTAAAGTTGTATTAGTTAGACCAGTTGTGCTTAATGGACTTCTGGGATTAATTCAGGAAAATGTAAGAAGCCGAAAGCGACGAAGAACAGTTACACGAGACCCGGTTATGAAGGACGAGACGAATGGATCGAACATGGGAAGACTCTTCCAATCAACTGTAGTGAAAGATTCGTCAAAGAAGCTGATCCTGTCTGCTATAACGGAACTTGGAATCACATTCCCCAGTGTCTACCCAGCACAAGTGAGTCACGTTACCCAGTGCCATCCGATTCATTTGGTAAGGCTTATTACCTTTATACAGCACCTCCAGTCCGTTCTGCTTCCAACATCTTCCCAGCCTTAGTCGTGTTCCTAGAATCTTCCGAGAATCTTCAAGTATCTTGGTCTTTGATTTTCCACTTATCCACTTTCCGTTACCCTCCTCCTAATCATAATCATCATTATAATTGTCATCACCATCGTCACCACCATCATCATCATGTATTATTAGTATGCATTTATTGAGCGTCACTATAATGACCATGCATCAATCGATGGCGCTGACCAACTGTGAGTGAAGGACTTGCTCAGGGTCCATCCCTACACAGTAACCGTCTCAGGGGAGGAGCCTCGAACCCGTACTCTCCACATTACAAGGCGAATGCTCTGACCAATCGGCCACTGTGTCCCATAACCATGATCTGTCTCATAATTTAGAATGTCGTCTGCTTAGGTGCGTTTTCTTGCGTCCTTCTCCAGGGTCTTGCTCTTCAACACGTCCGAAGGAACTCAAGGACGGTTTCTTCCGATTCTACTCAGCCAAACACGGCGACCGAGCCCAGTACATGTGCGACTCCGGGTTCCAGCTGATTGGAAATCCTTTCCTCGTTTGCGTAGATGGAGAATGGAAGCCAGAGGGAGAGAGTCCGCGCTGCAATCGAAGTACAATACAATAGACAACAAAACAATACAATTCAATACAACCATATTGATGCAAGACAATACGATATAACTGTATTATGATGCAATTGCATTTGATACTGCCCTCCTCTAAGAGTTCACACGACAGAACACCTATTGCTCCGAGCTATCGTAGGTGAAGGACTTACTCAAGGTCCTTACACATAGCCTACACAATGATCGCCTGAGTAGAGGCTCGAACCCCTACTCTTCGTTAACTGGCCAAGCGCTATGATATCCATCAGATTACCGTACGAAGTATTTGATCTATCTACTCACATATAGTCAATCTTCAGTACACATTCATTCCTGGTTAATTTTCAGTGGTTCTGGATCACTTAAGCCTTTGCTATGATAATTATAGCAATATTAACATAATATTATTATTAACATAATATTATTATTAACATAATATTATTATTAACATAATATTATTATGTTATTTAATGCTGTGCTATGTTACACCAGTCACATCAATCGTGTGGCTTAGAGAAAGAAGCTCAGTCTTACGGACTAGTTTTCAGTTTTTCACGATATTGATCTGATTACGGATTGGTTTTAGTGCGCCATCGATTGATGACTTTGTCATCGTCCGTTAGACTGAGCTTAAGCCACCCCTTGCCCCAACTTATCTTATCTAAATTTGCATTATCTCCTTGCCTTATTTGTATAATCTAAGCTTTCATAAACTTACTTCACTCACAGTTTTGCTGTGGTCGACCCATTCCTCCTGGAACAAGTTGCCTGACAACCAGCGACATGAATTCTTCAGCCTCTCTTTTCCTCTTTTCCGCAGATGCTTGAAGACCAGTTTTGTTCGATCCTGGCTTCATTGTGTTAGGTCGAAAGCACCTCTGATGAGTTCTCCAGAAGTGGCGCTATAAAAAAATGCAATTGCAATTACTATTACCGTTACCCTCACCCTACCAATTTTCACTTCCACTTTCTGTGTTTGAAGCGGAGTGCGAGTACCCTGGAACCATCGACAACGGCGAGATTCTACTGGTCGGTGTGATCGGAAAATTCATCTATCGTCCCTACGTCCGCAAGATATTCCACAACGAGAAGATAGAGTATCGTTGCTCCAAGTACTACACTCTCGTCGGTCCACTCGGAGCAACCTGCGTCAACGGGAGCTGGAGCCCCGCAAACAAACCGGTCTGTATACCAAAGCATCATTATCAGATCGAACACGAGCGACTGCTGATCAGAGGTCGAAGGTCACCACTGGAGGAGAACAAGGTGCTGAAGCTTACCAGGGAGGATGAAACTGTGCAAAGAGGTAACCTTGTAATTAAGAATGTAACAAGTTGTTGCTACCTGTTCAACATTACTTTGTGTTTTGGCGACTACAGTGTTGCGTATGAGTTAACTCAGATGATTTGAAACTCACGAATTAACTCATTTGCTGTGATTTATGAGTTTGAGTTAACTCACCTTAAAGAGTGTGAGTTATGAGTTTGATTTAATTCATAGTTTCTGTGAGTTTGAGTTGTAACCGTCGATTATTTTAAAATCAACTCACTATTCAGCACTCGGCACATAATTATTATGTTTAAACAAGCCGTGTTTTATATCGTCGGCTTTCCATACTGGTGAGTGGTGACGACAGGGAGGGTCGTAAACACGGCCAGCAGCGGCGGGCGGACAGTGCTTAAGCACTGCATATTTTGTATATTGTGAACAGTTAAGAACAGCATGGCTGAAGTACCGTGTATTCTTGATGGAAAATATTAGAACGTGCTAGTATGAGACGCATGAGTTACTGATTTAACTCATTTAACAACTGAGTTTGAGTTAACTCATTTCACTTAGGATGAGTTGAGTTTGAGTTTTAACTCATTTTGAGGTGCATGAGTTGAGTTTTGATTTAATTCATTTTGTCTGAGTTTACCCAACACTGGGCGACTCTACATGGCGGGACCCATATGGTTCCTTTTCAGTTCTCCCTTTGACGCCTATTAATGTGAACTTGATTGTGTAAATTCGTAAGCTTTTTTTATCAACAAAATGACTACTGCTACTACTATTACTACTACTACCACTACTACTACTACTACTCCTACTACTACTGCTGCTGCTGCTGCTACTACTACTACTTCTACAACTTACGTCGACAGTTGATGTAAGTTATTGAAGGTTCGCGTAAGTCTTTAAGATCTCTCGGAATATCAGAAATACAGCATAACATTGGGCTGTAGAACTTTTAATTACAAATTCAGAGCGCCTTAAAGTAGGTTGTTTGCAAAAGTCGCCACACAGATTAGCGATAGAATACAAAGCACGAGAATACAAATCGATACAATTGAAAAACAGCGCAATACAATACTCTGCAAAATATGCAATACAATTCAAAACAGAAGGAATGCTTTACAATACAATATGGCCTACAAAACAATGAAATAGAATAAAGTACAATGCAATACTCTACAATAACATTATATTAAGTTACATACCTTCCATCTTTGTGTGTGTCTGTTCAGACGACTGTTGCGTTGTTCCGTTGATTCTCAATGGTTCCATTTTGGGTCATCGACCGGAAGACTGCGTAAAACAGGGAACCAGTCTCATAGTCGTCTGTAGCGACGGACATCCGGTTTCCATGCCACTTCCGGTAAATTGCAGCGATACTCAATGGACTCGTTACATGTGCTCAGAGGAGAAAGTAGGGACCACTTCGTAAATAATC
The DNA here is from genome assembly GCA_963556255.1 of Allolobophora icterica. Lineage (NCBI taxonomy): Eukaryota > Metazoa > Annelida > Clitellata > Crassiclitellata > Lumbricidae > Allolobophora > Allolobophora icterica. Next base: position 99,912,701 of record OY744602.1, on the reverse strand, counting down.
ATTGTCGTCTGTATCTACGTGACTTGAACACTTTGTCACTTACTCATTTTTAAGCAGCTCCCGTGATGTATGTTCTTTTCGTTAGACTGTATTTGTGTAGCGCTGTTTTATCGTTTAGCTGTAGTCACGTCAACTGGATAGGTGTGACGCTCACTTGATTTTCAAAGCTTGAACAGAACTTGATGTTTCTTCTCGAACAAAGATACGATTTTCTCAAAGATGTTGCATTTGTGTAAGGCCTATTTAGTAGCCTATACGAGATAACGCCAAGTGCAAATGCGGGTACTTAAGTCCCAAATCAGAAGATTTGAGGCCCCACAAGTGAACTCGCAAAAATAAATCATAATCTATTTCATTTAATTGATTATTCACAAAAACATTACATAATGCAGTGTACAAATATGTTTCAGGGATTCAAAGAGCAGACCCATAAGGGACCGAAGTTCCGCTTATTAGGGTCACATAATATGAAAACAAATTGGTTTGAAATGACTTATGATTAGCACAAAGCGATTAACATAATAATACAGTGACCCAAAACATAATTAAAAGAACCAGAACTAAAACGCTTAACTACAAAGAATTATAATTCATTCAAGCTTTTATTGTCATTCAAATATGCGCGCATGGCCCACAGACTGTTTAAATTGTCCTGTAATACAATAGACATTTTGCGAATAGAATGGATGCGTTATTCCAGGTCGAAATCCGAAAGCTCACAGAAACCAAAAGTCATGATCTGATATAATCTGATATGGTCTGATATGATCTGATATGATCTGATCTGATCTGATATGATCTGATCTGATATGAATATGCAAGCTGAATGAGATGAGTATTTCGCTGGATTGTGGATGTCCACGAAGAGGATGGGACAAATGCGGACAAGGAGGTTGGAAGGGTCTAGTATATAGCAGGTCGTTTTGCGGATGTGTCTTATGGGCAACCCCTCATCATCTGGGTTTCCGTTACATCATCTTTACCACATCAAATTAGGCTAAATAACACGAAAACCAGTTACAATGCGATCACATCTGTTCATCACGTCAATTCACAACAATCATTTAACAATTCAGTTACTTTCGTCTTGTCTTTTTAATCTCTCTCACTCTCTCTGTCTGTCTCTCTGTCCCTCTCTGTCTGTCTGTCTGTCTCTGTCTCTGTCTCTGTCTCTGTCTCTGTCTCTCTCTCTCTCTCTCTCTCTCTCTCTCTCTCTCTCTCTCTCTCTCTCTCTCTCTCTCTCTCTCTCTCTCTCTCTCTCTCTCTCTCTCTCTCTCTCTCTCTCTCTCTCTCTCCCCCAACGCTTAGGCTTGCTGCTAAAGAGCACTTGTGCTATGTCATCTTTTCCCGTGATATTAAATACTCTAGAGGTTCATCAGTCTTCCTCCACTATCAAATCCTCAACCGGTCATCGACTATTTTGTCAGCTGGGGCGAAGAGTTCGACGATCCTGCTTAGTCTGCAGCCTATAGCATCGAGCTCCACTCCACTTCATTTTTCCTCCCAGTTTGTTTGCCACGTCCATGCTCCGAAGGCGTTTCCAAGTGCCACTCTGCGCACATAATTAAACCTATCAGTCTTCACTTTTCCTATGCCAGAGAGTCCTATCTGCCCATACACTAGTCATCTCTGGAAAAGGCGAACACCACTGTAACCCAGCATTTTAGTTGTGAAAACAGAGCTGGGGGTCGAAATTTGTTTACAGACTACCAAAGTACACGAACGCAGGTAAAAATGATTATAGTATTGTTAATATGTCGCACATGAAACAACTGACGACTCATGAATTAGAATGATCACACATCTAAGGGCCATCCATATATTACGTACGCAAAAATCCGGGAAAATTGGACCCTCTGCTCCCTGTTCGCAAGCGTACTTTCTTCCACACCCTGATGAACCTATCTGCCCATACACTAGTCATCTCTGGAAAAGGCGAACACCACTGTAACCCAGCATTTTAGTTGTGAAAACAGAGCTGGGGGTCGAAATTTGTTTACAGACTACCAAAGTACACGAACGCAGGTAAAAATGATTATAGTATTGTTAATATGTCGCACATGAAACAACTGACGACTCATGAATTAGAATGATCACACATCTAAGGGCCATCCATATATTACGTACGCAAAAATCCGGGAAAATTGGACCCTCTGCTCCCTGTTCGCAAGCGTACTTTCTTCCACACCCCCCGCGTACGTACACTTGACGCACCCCCCCCCCCAAGACCAGCTGCAGAAAGTCTGCACTTTAGGCCAGATTGAAGGATGAGTGAGGGCCAATATAGACAAATTATAGGTTTCTCGTTCACAGCACAGAATAACTGCACATGGCTTTTATATAATGTAATAAAATGCCATCGGACGACTATAGGACAATACAGAGTTATATATAGGCTAATGTGGACGTCATAATTAGAAATTTATTTTGCGTACGTACACTTTTGTCCCCCCCTCCCCCCTCGTTCGCACCCGTACGCAAAATCGCTAAAATCCGACCCCCTTCCCCCCTCATTGCGTACGTAATATGTGGACGGCCCCTAATTAGATATGTATGCAAAAATAAAATTAACTATAATTTTCAGAACTCTTACAGTTTAGTTTACAGAAATAATTTGAACTATATCAAGACCTGACCCAACATCTTTTCAGATATTTCCCAGAGTGGGTTAGAAGAAGAGCTAGGAGTTGAACCCTCCAACACCCCCTACAGCTAAAACAATGCTGTAACCAGAAAAACTACAAACATTAAATTTTTATTTCTCTTAAATTACATAGCCTAAGTCAGCGTGACCTAAAGCGAGGCAGTAATTCACTCTTTCATAGTTGTCAGACAAAACTGTCTGGCAGTCGTATGTGAAAGAAATAATCATTTGGGGTTTACAGTTTTTAGGTTGTTCTTTACAAATCTCAAATCTAAAATGAAATTTTTTTCGTTTTTATTTCTTTTTTTAAGCAAACAGGCTGTAATCGAGTAATAGTTAGGCCATCACGCAAAGCTGGCAGTAGGCCTAGGCCCTAAATGGCACAAGAAGTTAGATTTTCAGGTTTAAAGTGTTTAGGCCTATGTTTTCTAAAAATCTAAAACCTACAAAACTCCCGGTTTAGTTTTTCTTATTTTCGGTATAAGCTTAAATGAAAAAAGAAAATCGATTTTGTTATATTTATTTGTTGGAAAAATCGTAATTAGTTAACACCGCAGTGATTGCAATGTTGAAGCAGATCATTTTGCACTGGCGTTCACTACAACACTTAACTCAGAGTGAAATATTTTATGCAACTCCATATTTCGATAAATGTCCTCTGGAAACTGTTTAAAAACCCAAAACTTTAAAAATCTAAAAACCTAGAAACATTTATTTCTTTTCAAATGTTTTTGACTTACTTTAGTCTAGGAAATAAGTTACATTGAATGTGCATCGACGCAAGACAAGTTATGTTTCTAATTCTTTCTAATCTGTTAGCTTCTATAGCGCTTTTTCATAATACACAAAGCAAAAATTGATGGTCGCTTAAAAGAAACCATAGTTAGAATCAAATCCGTTATAGAACCCTGATTAAATCCGTCATGCAAAATTAATCACTGCCAGTTTGTCCATGAACATTTTATTGAACGTGTCTAGATTGCAACGGGTCTCGTGCAGGAATATGGGTCGCATATGGGCACCACGTGGGCACGCTGGCAAGTCCGACGTCAGGCTACAGTTGACAGTCTAGTATTTCCGATTAACAAACATTAGGCCTACTGTACATTTTGTCAGCAAGGCACGTTTCATGGTTATAGTATGTACTGGCGACGAATGTTATAGCGCAACAAAAATCTTCTTGCGGTAGAGGATGTAGGCGACAAAGGTCCAGACTGAGGCGGACCAGCAGTCGACGATGAGGAGCTGCCAGTGCTCCTGTTGATCTGGCATCTGCCATGAAACAGGGAAATTCATCGAAAAGGAACTCTGGCAAAAGTAGATGACGATTGAGTTCATCCCTGAAGAGAACAACAGATATGACTTATACAAGAAACAATGTAGGCCCTAAATCACCATTGTTCGTGTATTCATGATACAAACAATAGCAATATTCACAAACAATAGCAATATTCACAAACAATAGCAATATTCACAAACAATAGCAATGTTCACAGATTTATTTTGTTTGTCGATGCTTTTCCTAAGAAATCGTCCTTTTAAAACTTCAGCCTTTAGAAATTGAATTAAATGTACCTGGATAGATGAATGGAGCTCCATTCCAGATTTTGACGACGTCGATTAAGATGTAAAGTATCGACAGAAAAATGAAGGCGGTCGAAGCCATCGCCATCACATACGATACAGACCTACAGAACAATGACATAAGGCTATGAATATTGATTGATTGATTATTCGTTTATTCTCATCGCACGTTGACACACCGCAACATGTTACAGCAAGCATATAAACATTACGACATACCTGTAGCAACAGAATCGGCATCGACTTAAAGATTCAGACATCCATCCTACGAACTCACCAACACCGCACCTCTTGCAGTCTCTTCATATGTACACTGAAAACACACTCGTCTTTCACAAAGTTTGGAATGGAACTGTTACTGTTGTCGGTCCATATTTTAGGAATAGGCCTAAGCCAGAGGACCTTTCAACCTGCAACCTGAGCGTCTTGGTCTTTCTGTAAGCGCTTGAAAATCATACTATTCGATCGCGGTATTATTTTTTCTTTTGAAGTTAAAATTTGAAATTGCAATTACAATGACCTGCCTTTTACTAGAATTTCTTTTGTCTGAGCACCGGTCAGTGAGCTGGTTTCACAACTGGGATTGTGCTTCACGGACCTTTTGCAATCCCTGCGCAGGCTATTCACTCAAAACTGAAGACAACCCTCTACTAAAATTCCTAACCTGATTCCTCTTCTCCATTATACCCTTCTCATCACTCCAATTCTAAACACCACACCGCCCACAGTAACCGTCTGACTTTCTGATTTGCTTGAGCCTTCAATCTTGACCTTGAACCGGTTTTGACCATAGCTGCGTATCGATTTTAATTTTACTGAGCGCCTGGTTTCCACGACTTGGCAACTAGGGACGCTGTAGAAACCTCGTGATTACGACTACGACATTATTGCTTTAAGATAATTAGTTACGAAAAGCTTCGAAAGAGTGAAGCTAAAGGGGATAATGTTTCAATACCTCTTACCTCACCTCACCGTACTAAACCACAGCCGTCATGAGAAAAGCCTCCCTGACAACGACAAAGATAATAAAGATAGAGATGATGGTGATGAGTGATGACGATAATGACGGTGATGATGATGATGCTGACGACGACAATGCGAAAACGACATCCGCTATGATTACTGATGAAGAAGAACAATATGATGATGATGATGATGATGATGATGATGATGATGATGATGATGATGATGATGATGATGATGATGATGATGATGATGATGATGATGATGATGATGACCAAGGCGATGGCGGTGATTGGTGATGATTACAATAATGCAACTGATGACAAAGGAGGAGGACAAAACAATAGCAAAGGTAACGGCGATGATGACGTCAATTCTTTTACATAGTTTTATGACAAGACCCCAATGAATGAATAATTTCCACGACGATAATAAACTTTACCAAAGATTTTTATTCAGAGGAATCCATCCACCATCTTGTTTTGCATTGCACAGCAACAGAGCAATCAGACCCTTTAATACAAAGAACATCACTATCAATCAGTCAATCAATCTCTCTCTCTCTCTCTCTCTCTCTCTCTCTCTCTCTCTCTCTCTCTCTCTCTCTCTCTCTCTCTCTCTCTCTCTATATATATATATATATATATATATATATATATATATATATATATATATACATATATATATACATATATATATACATATATATATATATCTGTCAGTCAGTCAGTCAGTCAGTTAGGCAGTCTGCCTGTCTTCCTGCTTGTCTATCCCCTCAAAGTTCTACTTCTGCACCACCCCATCTCTACGGTAGCACTATACTATCTCCTCGGCTTGGCCTCCCCGGATTCTGATCTGGCACCGAAACGGTCCAAACAACCTGGCTATTGTGAACTTGATTTGATACAGCACCGGAGAATAAAATCTGGTCTCCCTGACGCGGCTTCTGTGTGGCGCTGAGAAATTTCGGAGATTTACAATACATTACATTGAGTTCATTCAATCTGGAGACTTTAGAAAACCAACAGACCGTCACCACTCCCCAGATGCACCATCGGATCAAGATCGGAAGATGATCCTTGTGCATATCGATGATCTTTCCAGCCTACAACAAGTAGAAAACCATTGGACTGAACGGAAAATCTCTGTGTCGGTCGATGGGTAAAATAGTCATCTACTGCTAGATAGCAGGCAATCTAGTCGGCTGTTTTATCTTTCTGTTGGTTAAGCTTAATAATCTTCGTTTAATATCTTCACACTGACAATTACGCAGTATGACTACAAATCAGTATGAACGGATGATCACAAGTTATTACAGGAGTCGAATTTAACTGTACACGGCAGCCATGCAAGGTGCCCATCACGTCCTACATCTCATTTTAACAACGCGCCATCTCGCGATTGAAAGGCTGAGTGGACCTAAATTTGGGAGGGTTGCGGGAAGCGATCCCGCTACCTCGAGCTTACTCTTCACGCCAGTGATGTTGCCACTACTCTATGGAGCCCCACCAGCTTAAAGATAATGCCTCATCAGAGTGCCTCATCTTACTGATTAATTGTGGTTTGATTGATTATTCGTTTATTGTCATCGCACGTTGACACACCGCAACATGGTACCAACAAGGAATAGTTACGACACGATTTAGATCGTTTTGTGCCAGACGTTTGCACAGGACCGAGCGCGATTAGTCAGACAACATCCAGTTTAATCTAATTCAATTTCTAACGGCTGAAGTCTTAAAAGGATGATTTCTTAGGAAAAGCATCGACAGTCACCATAAATCTCTTACTACTGTTTCGGTTTTTTACGCTTTCAGAGATAGAGAGAGAGAATTATATAGCTATAGATAGATAGATAGATAGATAGATAGATAGATAGATAGATAGATAGATAGACAGACAGACAGACAGACAGACAGACAGACAGACAGACAGACAGACAGACAGACAGACAGACAGACAGACAGACAGACAGACAGACAGACAGACAGACAGACAGACAGACAGACAGACAGACAGACAGGTAGGTAGGTAGGTAGGTAGGTAGGTAGGTAGGTAGGTAGGTAGGCAGGCAGGCAGGCAGGCAGGCAGGCAGGCAGGCAGGCAGGCAGGCAGGCAGGCAGGCAGGCAGGCAGGCAGGCAGGCAGGCAGGCAGGTAGGTAGGTAGGTAGGTAGATAGAAAGACAGACAGACAGACAGACAGATAGATAGGTACAGAAAGATAGATAGATAGATACATACATACATACATACATACATACATACATACATACATACATACATACATACATACATACATACATACATACATACATACATACATACATACATACATACATACATACATACATACATACATACATACATACATACATACATACATACATAGAAAGAGGCATGAATCAGTTGACATGGTTACGTATACCTGAAGTCCGAGGAAACAGAGAAAGATGGACGTCAGAGTTCCCAGAATCCCTTCCGGATCGAAAGGTTCCGTTGTGTAATAAACATCCTACACAGATTCGAATTAACAATAATCGAATCCACAAACTGAGGACAATGAAGCAGTTTGCATTGTATTCTACATGCAGTTTTTTTGTAGCACAACAGATTGTTATCACAATCATTTAATTTGAGCAACTACCAAGTTCACCAATGAGGGAAATTATCAAATTAATTGGGATCTACGGACATAATTTTATAATGTAATGTGACGAGTGTAATGTAATATGATAAAACAATATATGGTGCCTTTTTCAAGCATCATCCAAAAGCAAATTGATTATATAGGTTGATTTTCTGTCATGCATACGGTAGATATCGACCTCTTTCTCTCTCCTTTTTGAGTCAGAATTTCTCTGACCCGCGGGGGCCAGGGAATGAACGAGAGAGTGAATGAGATTTTCATTCGCTCATTCATCCCTTCATTTATTCTTTATTTAATTCTTTCGTTCATTCAGTTACTCATTCGTCATTTCTTTTTCTCTTTCATTCTTTCATTCGTTCGTTTATTCATTCGTTCGTTCATTCGCTTATTAATTCATTTGTTCAATCGTTGGTCATTATGTTTCATCGCATGTTAACCTTGATCGTGGGATATCTGTAGATATGTTGAATGGAGAGTATCTTCTTGTCGATGTACCCTGCTGCCCCTCCAGGGCAGTTGTAGTAACTGGCGTTGTTGGCCAATCCACCCGGTCCAAGGTAACCGCTATATCAACAGCAACACAGCTTCTCCCAGTGTCTTTAAGTGTTATGTCGCGTAGTATTCTGTGTAGCGTCGTTTATTGTGGCACAGTAGCATGCAGTGTAATGTGTCTTAGTGTAGTGTGGTATGTAGTATACAGAAGTAGGTAACCTGTAGTCAATCTACGCCATAGATGGATGCTTGGTCATCAGTAGTGGCGCTTAATGAATGCATTATAGTAGTGTAATGCAGTATGCAGTGGAGTTTAGTTTAGTTTAGTGTAGTTTGCGTTGTCGTGCAGTGCAATTCAATGTAGTGTACTATGCAATGTAGTCTAGTATGAAGTGTTGTGAAGTGTAGTATGCAGTGTAGTGAAGGGTAGTATGTAATGTAGTGAAGTGCAATTTGCATTGTTGCGTAGTGTAAAATGTATAGTAGTGTAGTTCAGTGTAATGTAATGCTGTGCTTAGAGGCAGATGTGATGAGTTTAGGAGTTCCCTGTAGGACGTTAAGTCGGAAATTTTCTAAGAAACTACAGTTTGTAAGAAACTACATTTTCCAAGAAACTACATTTTCTAAGAAACTACACTTTCTAAGAAACCGCATTTTCTAATAAACCACATTTTCTAAGAAACTACCTTTCTAAGAAACTACATTTTCTAAGAGACTACATTTTCTTAGAAAACTTACGTAGGACAGTCAGGAACCGGAAGAGCGAAGGTCAGCGCCAAATGCAAGCCCAAGAGGGCGAGCATAATGATCCACTCTGGCCAATAGTAGATGATATCGCCAAGCACACTTTTCTTCTTCTGATAAAAGCACACAAAATCACGAACAGAGATCGGATTTCAATTTTCGGAACGATTCAGAACAGTAATCGTGATCTCCAAATTTCTAAAGCGCTAAAATTAACGATCTGCAGCATCTGAAAGTTTGATAAGAACGGCCAAGGCTGACATTTTCATGGCTGGATTTTATTTGATGCATACCTACCTAACACCGTGATTAGCTGCTAATCGCTCGCATAGCTAATAATTACAAATAGTAGTTAAATCGTGATTACTAATGAACTCTTAAGGTTACCTTATACGCGCGCTTTGCGAAGGGGAAATGGACGAGAGCAGTTACGAGATACGTGACGGAAAATCTCTGAAGGACTCCGGGAATCCTAATCCATTCCATGTCGTTCGCTGTGAAACAACAAACAAACGGCAACTATACAATACAATACAATACAATACAATACTCGTTTATTCCAGCGGTTTTCAAACTTTATTTTTATTGTACCACCAGGGTAAAAAATCGTATGTTGTCGTACCACCAGCATGGGTCAGTTAAAAAAAACCGGCGAGCAAGAAGTCCCCTTGCAATTAGCGTAAGACCTTAGGTAAACAAATTTTAAAATTAATATAATTGGAAGAGTGTAGTCATGTCAACAGTAGCAAAAATAAAATCACTATTACAAAGTGTTAATACGAGCTGGGCATAAAGTCATAGAAAATTTAAAGAAAGAGAAGCGCATGGTGGACGTAGAATAGTGACTTCAATAGTCAATGGCTAATCAAATAAAGATGGGCATTAACTCAACCATCAATCAATCAATCAATCAATCAATCAATCAATCAATCAATCAATCAATCAATCAGCAGCCAATCAATCAACCAATCAACCAACCAATCAATCAATCAATCAACCAAGCAATAAAGACGCAGCCAAGCGTGTCGTTAAATTAATAGTCTACCATACTTTGTCTCATGTGAGGGATAACACCCTGGGTTAAACGCAAATAAATGAAAAACAATTATGTAATAAATAAAAAAAATAGCAACTGCACAAGTAATTACACAGAACAAATAAATTCAACAAATTAAAAATGATTAAGTGAATAATTGATGCTTCAATTAAGAGCTTAAACGATGGAAAAGTTAAAACATCCACGGAGGTTATCTGACCGGCTTTTGTTGAGAGAAAGAGTCCCATCCCAAAGAGCAAGACGGATCGCCAGACAATCTTCCAGATGATTTGTAGATTCGGAGTGTTCCTTTTGAAGAGGCCGCGGAACGAAAAGGCCATCGAAGTACCCATCATGAAAATAAACCTATCAGAAACGGACGAAACAACCTTGGTTACTGCGGACTTGATTAGTTATAGCGCCGGTTTACCAGCTGGTCTCCCTGATGTTGTATTCGTGCAGCGCTGAGAAATTTCGGAGATTTACATTACATTACATCACATAATTATTATTAATTTGTTTATCTGTCCTTTCCAGTGGATTGATGAGATGGATTTATCTTCTAAGCGAATACTGCATCGATTGACGCCTTTGGTTGCAAATAATGGTGCTATAGGTTATAACGCTATAGCTCTACAAACAAGACCAGACGAGCATTGATTGTAATAGATTGGGTCAGATTAGATTTGAACAGATTAGATTAGTGAAACTACTTTGTAGCAAGGTGAAATATGTCTCTGGATTTAACCAGAAACTTAAATAAAACTGCTTTTCATAATTTTCCAAACTAAGAATCAGTCAGTTGTGGACTGGCCATTGTGCCCGTGTGCCATGGCACATGGGTCACTCCGCGGGGCCCCTACGGCAGAATGGAATTAATTAGACGTCAATGCAAAAATGTTTCAAATATTATTATACTTATATTATTTCCTATTCAAGTGCATGGTAATTTTATATTATGCCTAAAGTAAATTAATTGGTCTAATGCTGCACTTTATGGGCAACGTTGCATGATTGAAATGACAAAGCCCCAAAAACATTCCAGACTTTTTCTGGAATCAGCTACATTTTCCAATCTCATAATTTATTTCTGTTGGATTCCGAAATCACCAGTGCTATTCATTTTATAAATGCTGATTCAAATGTAAATGCAAGAGTGAACCTTAAAGTAAATGCGAATAGAAAATGTATGGGTAGGCCTAAATGTCTTGCTACGTTACTTGACATTTATTCTGCGCGATTCAGGTGGAGATAAACATTGAAACTCATTTTAAAACTCAGAGGACTGTTCTGTTTCGCATAAAACAAAGAAATCTAAAAATGAAATATCAAACTCCATTCGCTAGATGGTGCAAGTGAACCTGAAATCTTTAATTTGCTCTGCCATGGAGTCGAATTCCCATCCATCAGCTGATTTCAGTACGTTTTGTGAACGAGCTGTTTCAGTTGCTGGACCTGGCTTTTGGAACTCTCTCCCAGTATCTGCTCAGTCACTCATATCATTTTGTTCACGACCTTAGACTGCTCTTTTCAAATTGCTTATCCATTATAGATTGCTTCTCTGTCCTAACCCACTGATCTTCTGGACTTAACCTGATTATGGCTTGGCTTTGGTGCTCCATGGCTCAAATCCTTGTGCATTAGACACCGGCGTCATAAAAATTACTAATAAATAATAAGCCTACTTAATAATTCGCTAATAACTGAACTATGGCTCACCACCATAGATTCCAATCTCTGACACCAAATAGTTAAGTAGCCTGCTATATATTATAAATGTCTAAATACCATGGAAAAACGAGATCTCCGACAGTCAGTCCATTCCAGATGGCGTGCTCGATATAGTAATAGCCTGCCGCTCCATAGTTGACGAATATCATCACAACCAAACTTATCCTAGTAAATCAATTAAAACACCGACAACTTAGTATTCACACAAATGGATCATGGACGTATGTTTGAAACAATTGATATGGCCCCTAATATCGTACCCCACAAGTTTTAATATGCATGACAAGAGATTTAAGTGCTTCAGAAGACGTGTAATCTGTGTTGGAACCACTACAAGTTAACCTATAATGTTAACTGGCCCTTTCTTCTTGGCTTTCTATTAAAATCTGATAGTGTCCACTGATACAGTACTATCATCCAACCCATTCCACAAGTCTACACCACTTGCACTGAATAAAAGTTCGCCCTAGTAGTTCTTTAGATTTCCTAAATAATTTATACCTATGTCCTCGAGTCGCCTTATTTGTAGGTTTATTATTCAATGTTTATAAATCCTAATATTTAAAATCTATCGTTTTTCCACTCTCGTGATTTCTCTATTTCTCTAATCTATCGGATCTCAATTTGGCTCTACCAATGGATTCTGCTATTTCACTTCAAGCGACCATCGACTGATAGCGGCGCTATGGAAGTGATTAGATCAGATTAACATTAAATTAGAGTAGAGCAGATTAGATAGATTAGATCAAATTGGATTAGATTGGATTAGATCAGACAAGAGTAGATTACCCTCGAAGAGCGTCGAGCGACCGGAGCCTTTGTTTGACCTTCTGGTCTGCAACTGGAGTCAAGATGTTCTCTGGTGCAGCAGCCGCATCTTTCGAAGATGATCGCTCCAGATCCTTTTTCTCTGCCTCATCAGCCGCGGGAACATCTGCAGAATCATTGTCTTTGGCATGCGTCAGTTGGAACTCATCTTTTCCGATATCATTTGACGAATCGTTTCGTAATTCCTGATCAGTTGATTTAATCATTTAGCAAATTCCTTTCCAGCTGATTTATTTTTCGCTAATTATCTGAGTCAATTATCAAAAATTAATAAGTAATTAAAGTATTAGGCCCTATGTAACCTTTTACTAATGCAAGTCAAACGCTCACATATATAAAATAGACTTTACACGTGAAAGGTAATTTATTACATCTGAAAAGTTTAATCTAATCTAATCTAAGAAATTTCGATAGCGCCTGTAACAATGCTCAAGACATCAGTGGATGGGCGTTACTAAGCAAAAAGTTGCGCAAGGGAGAACTCGAGGGTGAGTCCAGTATAAGAGTGAAGAATGGGAAACCGAGAAGAAACATGGAGGGAAAATCAGTGAATTTGGATTAGAAGCATAGATGAATGCTCTTTAGGAGCTAAGATTGAGAAATTGAAAAGCCAGAGAAAAGCAATTAGTCTTAATAAGTGATCGAGGGTGAGTCCAGTATAAGAGTGAAGAATGGGAAACCGAGAAGAAACATGGAGGGAAAATCAGTGAATTTGGATTAGAAGCATAGATGAATGCTCTTTAGGAGCTAAGATTGAGAAATTGAAAAGCCAGAGAAAAGCAATTAGTCTTAATAAGTGATCGAGGGTGAGTCCAGTATAAGAGTGAAGAATGGGAAACCGAGAAGAAACATGGAGGGAAAATCAGTGAATTTGGATTAGAAGCATAGATGAATGCTCTTTAGGAGCTAAGATTGAGAAATTGAAAAGCCAGAGAAAAGCAATTAGTCTTAATAAGTGATCGAGGGTGAGTCCAGTATGAGAGTGAAGAATGGGAAACCGAGAAGAAACATGGAGGGAAAATCAGTGAATTTGGATTAGAAGCATAGATGAATGCTCTTTAGGAGCTAAGATTGAGAAATTGAAAAGCCAGAGAAAACAATTAGTCTTAATAAGTGATCTAAAGCCGTTATCATAATGCCAAATATATCAATCGATGGTCACTCCATGTGAAGTCGCAATAAAAAATCATAGACCAAATACACCGTCGAAGCCCGATAGATAAGAGAGACCTGAAGCCAGGCTATGGTGCTGCAACATTTGACCTGAAACTAGACCTCCGCAACAAGATATATACAGCATTTGTTCCACGTCTTTGTGAGGTTCCGAAAAGGCGGCGCTTGATATATATATCTGGATACAGAAATGGATACATACAGTCTGTATTGAAATAATCGAAGTTCAGTGCAGGCGCAAAGTCATTGTTAAGACAAGAAATCTTACAACGTCATTTGTCTTATCTCTGCTGGTGTCTTCCACTTTGTTGGGACGAATACGATTCAAGACTTTGTCGAAAGTACCTCTACTACAAACAAACTCTAAACACTGATACATTTGCCTCTGATATTTGATACAACTGCTTCACGAAAACTAGTCATAGAATTTATTTATTCGTTCGTTCTCTCGTTCTGGTTACAAGGCTTTGAGCCACAGAGATTATGTTGAAAAATCGTGGGCCAATAACATCGAATAAAAAAGGATTAGACGAGACCTATGTGAAGCTTATGAGATTATCGAGGCAAAACTGCAGTGAAAGAAATCTTTGAATTTGCTCCAAATCAGGACATGAATACAAATTATCCAGGAAACCTAAATGAACTTTAGGCTAGAAATTCGTTGGTGCAATGGTAATGGTAATTGCAAATTTATATAGCGCCACTTGAAGAGAGAATCATCAGAGGCGCTCCCGATCTAACACAATGAAACCATAATAAAAAAATGGTCTTCAAGCATCTGTGGAAAAGTGGGAAGTAGAGGCTGTAAAAGCTCATGTCGCAGGTTGCTAGGCAACTTGTTCCAGGGGTGTGTGTCGACCACAGCAATTGTGCATACTTTAGAATTGTTTTCATGATAATAGTGTCGTGAAAAGGTTAACTTCAGTTTTATTTTGTGGAAAGCCCTGGGGATTGAAAGACGACAATGCATGAATGTTTCACAACTTAATATTTGACCTAATCAAAACGTTCCGATCAGCAACTATACCTGTAAATGTTATTTACATTTCGACCTGACTCATCCCATAGATTATGACTTAAACTGCGATTTCAATTGAAACGACCATCGATAGAAGTCATCAGGTTAAATTAGATTGAGAGTAATAGATGCTTACCTATGCAGGTAGACCAACAAGACCCATACAACCGCCAGAAACAGGTAAATTAGGAACGCATAAAGCATCGCTGAAACAACAAGAAAAAACTACATTACTCTACTACTGCCAATAGCGGCGTGTAATAAGTTCAGCAGTGGATTCTAGTCTTCAAAGGTTTATCGAACAGGAAAGCAAGTTCCGCTACATAACGGGCGGCGTCTCTATAACCTTACTGTGACCCAGTGTTTAATCTAGACGCCTTTGGGGGATGTCCCCCCCAGGATTTATGTTTCCCCCCAGAGGCCAGCAATATTACAATGCAGAGACCTTTAGGGGAGGATTCAAGTTTCCCCCTCCCAGAGAGATGAATTCCTAAAAAAAGGCCATCAATCTGTTTTGAAAGAGTAATTGCTGTAGAAAAAGTAAAAAAATCGGACAAAGGACTAAAAAAAGGTCAGAAACTTTTTTTTGAAGATGAAATTAGGAAAAGTCAGAAACTTTTTCAAGATGGATGAAATTACAGAAAAAATCTTGTGTTAATTCGTTGGTCCCCCAGAAACCTTGTTTCCCCTCTCAGAAGAGGGGGACTAGATTAAACACTGGCTGTGACCCAACCTTCTATTCGCAAGATGTTACTCAACCTACTTAAATTCGCAAGCCACTCTCAATCTTTCTAAATTCGCAAGCCACTCTCAATCGTTCTAAATTCAAAAGCTACTATCTCTGCCAGATTTACTTCCTAATGTCTTTGTCTCGGCCTCCAACCCTCTCCTGTCAAATGCTGTGGTCGCTGCTCAACCTTACCTGATCCAGTACCTTTTCGAAACGAAGTGCTTAAGACCTCAGATTATTCACTCCTCCATTTTCCCTATCTGCTTGCCCTCGCACCTGTACAGTTTCACTTCATAAAACCGAACTTCTAAAACTATCCTGATTTTTCTCGTTATTTGACCATTGTGCCACGACTATAATTGTCCACCTTAGCCCCACGCTGTCTATCCGGTTTCCCCTCCCCGGATTCTGACCTGGCTCCGAAAATGAAAACTTGGCTCTTGCGTACTTGATTAATATAACGCTAGCGTTTAGGTGGTCTCCGTTACGAATCTTTCTTGTGAATCAGACACATTTTGGAGATTTACAAACGCAGTTTATTTCAGAAGATCGTAGCAAAGATATTTTACTTAAATGATGAGAGATCAGCGACTAACAAGCACTACTGAACAATATTTAATATTATCATCATCATCATCATCATCATCATCATCATCATCATCATCATCATCATCATCATCATCATCATCATCATCATCATCATCATCATCATCATCATCATCATCATCATCATCATCATCATCGTCGCCATCATCATCACCACCACCATTATCATTATCATTAATATTAAAAAAAATTATTATTAATCTTATTATTATTTGCCCCGAGGTACCTCAGATCCTTCAGATATTAAAGAAATATCCGGAGAATACAGTAATTATTATTGTTTTTATTATTTTCCCGAGGGACACATGATCCCTCGACATTTAAAAGTAGCCCAGGAGAATTATTACTAAATGTCGGGGTTGGCTAAGCCTCATCATGATATTATTATCAATGACCTGCTCGATTTCCTACCTATTGGGGAAACGGCGCTATATAATTTCCACTATCAGATTAGATTAAGTGAAATTAACTGAAAACTGACGGAGATCTGGATTTGGTGGGCTGTTCAGAGGTTGAAGGTCGCAGAGAAGCCCTTGACCGGAAGTAGTTATGTTCAGCTGGTAGACTCCTTTGTTGGTCAGACGCTTCCGAAACGCACACGACCTGTAACGTAACGAAACGTCATGTGTGATTGTAATTGTATTATTAGTAACTTCTATGGCGCCAATGCCTAATGCACAAGACATTCACTGAAGGCGCTCCAAAAACGATGCTGCAGTCAGGTCAACATCAAGAAGATGGTCAACATCAAGAAGATGGTCAACACACAGATGATCTGTCATATTTCTTCCACGAAACTCATCGCAGTGCAATGCAAATGCAAAACGGTTTAGTGTGGTGTAGGTAGTTTAGTGTAACATATTTAGTGCAGTGTAGTAGGCCTACAGTACTGTGTAGCGTAGGGTAAAATAGTGTAGAGTGAACTACTTCGTAATGAAGACAAATTACAGTTGTATTTCCTTATAAAGATACACTACTGGTGTTGGACAAATCACCGGCGAGTCCAAAGTTGGAATCCTGGATCCACGAATGGATGCATAATTATTGGTAGTAGGCATAGAGTATGGTATGTTATGTTGGGCTAGGTTATGTTATGGTATTGTATGTTATGGTATGTTATGTTATTTCATATTATGGTACGGTTTGTTATGTTATAGTATAGCGTGGTATGTTATGGTATTTTATGTTATCTTATGGTATGTCATGGTATGTTATGTTTGGTTATGCTATGTTATACTAGGTTATGATATGTTATGATATTTTATGTTATGGTGTGTCACGGCGTGTTATGTTATGTCATGTTATCTTATGCTTTCTGTGCAGTGCATATTACGTTTTAACGTCGTATGGTACTATACTATAGCGCATTGCAATAATAGTTTAATGATCTACTGTATGAATAATTGTCTAACGATGTACATTACGTACACATTCACGTTTCTGATCCTACATCTAAAGGTTTAAACATTTTTTCTGGGCAAACGTTGCACTGAACAACGTTGCACAGAGGACAGAAGCGTATAACGATCTTAAGGAGTCAGTATGTATGTATGTATGTATGCATATGACAATTTATATAGCGCCTCACAGTGTGCGATGTGCTGCGTCGGATATATCAGAACATAGTGTCTTGTTGTCAACAAACTGCATTGGAAAATTCAGTTTCGTTAGGCGGAAGACGAGGAAAGAGCCAAGAACAAGATTGGCTTAGAAGGAATCGATGTATTTTCATAACGTATAGTCAGAACATCAGGCGATGCCTTCTATGTCTCTGCCTCCGTATCTGCCTCTGTCCCTGTCTATAACTCGGTATCTGTCTTTCTGTCGGTCTGTGTCCTCTCAGAGTCCTCTCTATCATTCCCGCTCTTTGTCCATCTCTCTCTCTTCCTCTTCCTCTTCCTTTCCCTCTCACTATCCCTCTCCTTCTCCTTCTCTCTCACCTTCCTTCTTCTCTCTCTTTCTCTCTAGTTTTTTTTAACCCTCTCACTGCACTTATCTCTATTCTTGCTTCTCTTTCTGTATCATATTACTTTTTTTTTTTTCTCTCTCTCTCTCTCTCACTCTCTCTCTCTCTCGCTCTCTCTCTCCCTCTTTATCTCTCTCTTTCTTTGTCTCTCTCTCTCTGTCTGTCTCTCTATCTGTCTGTCTGTCTGTCTCTTGTCTCAGTTTTCATGTTCAACTCTGTACTCCTTTACATTTCTCTTTCCCTCCTTCTTTATATCTGTCTTTGTCTTCCTATCTTTCTATTCCGTGTTTCTTCTCTCCTCTCCCTCCATTCATCCTCTCTCTGTGTCTCCCTCCCTCTCTACCTGACTATCTCCATCTCCTATCCTTGTATCCTCTCTCTCTCTCTCTCTCTCTCTCTCTCTCTCTCTCTCTCTCTCTCTCTCTCTCTCTCTCTCTCTCTCTCTCTCTCTCTCTCTCTCTCTCTCTCTCTCTCTAAATATATATATATATATTATATATATTATATATATATTTATTTCATCTCTCCACCTTTTCTCTTCCTGCGCCTTATATATTCATCCTTTCCTACATCTTTCATCTCTCTGTCGCTCCCTGTGTATCTGGCTGTCTGTCTCTGTCTGTCTGTCTGGCTATCTGTCTGTCTGTCTGTCTGTATCTAATTCCCACCCCCTTTCCTACGTTCTTCTACTCCCCTTTGCCTTCTTTCGCCTACCTCCTGAGGTATTTGCGTCTTTCTGTCCCTCCTCGTGTCTGGTTATCTCTCTCTTTCTCTGTCTAATCTTGCAATCCATTACCAGTCGAAATGCGACAGTAATGGACCTGTCACGGCCTTCCTATCCGATTAGTCGTTCACTGAGTCTCTCCCCACACAGTATCGCCCAACCACTCGCCAGCATATGTTTACAACGCGCCTAAGATATCTCAGCGTCGCGACAACGCCTTTTCCAAAGGAACGCAGTCTTCAGCAAAGATGGCGCTTAGCGCTTTGCAATCGCCGCGGCTTCCGGTTGATTCGAGGAGTTTTTTTTAATGAGAACGATCTGTTAGGAGAAAGTCCTAGCGACCAATCCCCTCATCAGTCAATGAAAGAATCTAATTTAACTCAGCCAGTCAATGTTATTGCCAGGAGCTGACAGTTCCTGCTTTGAAGAAGAGCAGTCCCTTGAAACGGCTTGTGAGGCAGCCATGGGAATGAAGCGTTATCAACTTCAATTTTCTTAGCCTCGGCATATGAGGGCGGTTGGACAGTCCTCTCCCTCGCCGTCTCTCAGTGTATTCAATATAGTTGCGTTGGCTATGGGGCGCTGGTGGAGCAGAAATCTCGAAACAAATTTCTGCCATTGTGAGGATATGAATTCACGATCTCTGTGAAAAGGAGAAGAGAAGAGAAAAGGATAGGGAGATAGATAGATGGATGGATGGATGGATGGATGGATGGATGGATGGATGGATGGATGGATGGATGGATGGATGGATGGATGGATGGATGGATGGATGGATGGATGGATGGATGGATGGATGGATGGATGGATGGATGGATGGATGGATGGATGGATGGATGGATGGATGGATAACGAGAGTAGAAGACGACCATGTCTCGTACTTGAGTCAGTAAGCCCCTGGTTGTTTTGGAAAGGGATCGGTATTAGATGTGTTTACGCCTGAGCAACAGGGCCTAGTAATTTAAGAATGGATGGATGGATGGATGGATGGATGGATGGATGGATAAATGGATGGATGGATGGATAAATGGATGGATGGATGGATGGATGGATGGATGGATGGATAAATGGATGGATGGATGGATGGATGGATGGATGGATGGATGGATAAATGGATGGATGGATGGATGGATGGATAAATGGATGGATGGATGGATGGATGGATGGATGGATGGATAGACATAGAATCACTGTGAACAGGAGAAGAGAAGAAAAAGGACAGACAGACAGACAGACAGAAGTGATACAAGGATAGGAGGAGGATTCCACCGTAATCTAACCTTGTAGACGCCATGTGTATGAAGTGTTAGCGACTTCACTCATCTTAGCCTCGACGAACAGATTAAGCAGAGTATCTCTAAACGAATTTCGACCCTTGTGAGTTTGATCCCCGATCTCTCGGTTGACAGTCCATCATGCTTACCACTAGACTATAGCACTTTATGTATACATAGGATAGAAGCATGTGTGTTTATCGCAACTGGACAACAATGGTTGTTGCAGTTACCCGTTCGTTGAGTCGACTTCCATGACATTCGGATATGCTGTTTGAATTCGTTGGCTGCAGTTGTATTGGAGTGGCCTTTGGAGAGGCGCTTCGAATAAGGGACACTGTCAAACAAAGGCCAAGAAGTGACGTCAATTCAACACAAGATTACATTTGCAAATATTCTGTGACCTTATTAGGTATTCTGTGACCTTGATAGATTTTCTACTTTTCGATTGCTGTACACAGATTTTGGAATTCTCTCCCCGCCAGTTTTCTCTCGGCTTAAGTCTTACCTTTTCCAAATTGCTTATCCACCATAGGCTGCCTCTCTGTCTTAGCAGACTCGTCCTATGTACATTGATCTGATTGCAGCGTGGTCTTGGTGCTCCATCGGTTGATGCCTTGTGCATTAGACATAGAAGCTACCAATTAATAGTAATAGAAATAATAGAAGTTAAAAGCAACACAAGAACAATGTAACACAGCGAGTATTACTTCAAAGGTCATATACTAATTGCCAATAAGTAGGGCCTACCTAACTAAGATAAAGTGAGGTGACATGAGCGTAAGATAAGTTAATGTAATTAATATGATGTATGTACGATTGTATGACCATAACCATACTTTTTATTGTTTATACCACTGTACAGAGCACTAATCAGTTATGTACATTTCAGTAGACATTGTACAGCACAAACAAAAGGAGAACCCAAAAGGGACCAGGGTCCCGCTACTTTGGGCCCCTGTGGCCTGTGCATCATTATGTAGGCCTAATAAACGCGGTTTGTTGACAGCTGCTGAAGCAATTTTTCATGACAAATTAGGTACAACGTTTGTTAAAGTAAAGTACGAGGTAAAAGAACATAAAGTGGAGCCACAAATCGGAGTTCATCGTAAAGACCAGCGAAAATATAAGCTGACATAGTACAACAAACAAAACAATAAAGTTTTATGGTAACAGAGATTTTAACCTCGTGTCATCATTATTAGCAATCAAATTCCAAAATTCTGAAATAGTAAGATTCGGGTATTTTATTAGTTATGGTTAATTAAATAAGCACGCATTTTTGATTTAAATATCGATGAATTATATACATGGACATGGTGCAGTTTATGTGGTAACCCATTCCAAAGAACAGGTCCAATACACTTGATGGAGAACAATCTTAAATTGGTCCTTGCATATTCACATCAGTATGATTCATGTGCCCTAGTGTTGTATGAGTGGATATTAGTAGTTTTACAGAAAAAATCACTAAATGTTTATCTCCATGGATGTATCTATAAGTGCTTATATGCATGTGTATATGTTTGTATAGTAACGTTGAGGGAATAACCAGTTGACGAGAAGGTAAGAGGAGTTAACAATACAAGGTTAGTTAGAATGAGGTGAGATAGTGAGTTAGTGAGTTTCTAATGTCTATAACTGATCATAACCTCATAGCAGTCACCGTGCTGCCACCTGTAGACGACTTCGAACTCAACGGATGAGATGACGTAGAGCAGCGCTGTGTCAATCTTGTATTCATTGGGCATCGAGTGAAATAGACCCAGGTTCGGAATCGTCAGGACACAAGGTCGAAGTTCATCTGTGTAGACGTCATACGCTGTTTGGACAACCACGGGTGCGTTAAATTTCTTAGGTATATTACGCAACAGAAAGTCATCTTCTGATGATTGATAGATAGATAGATAGATAGATAGATAGATAGATAGATAGATAGATAGATAGATAGATAGATAGATAGATAGATAGATAGATAGATAGATAGATAGATAGATAGATAGATAGATAGATAGATAGATAGATAGATAGATAGATAGATAGATAGATAGATAGATAGATAGATAGATAGATAGATAGATAGATAGATAGATAGATAGATAGATTAAGGGATATAAGGATAAGAGAGAAAGACAGATGGTCAGATAGAGAGGAAGAAATACCTATAATGAGATAGTAAGTCGCTGGCTATAAGCACCATAATTGACTCTAATGTACCTCATTCTAAGTATCTGTGTCGTTCCACCTTTGGATCTCTCCCTACCTCCTCATATTCGCGTCTCTCTTTTACCACGAGACTGTTTTTCGCCATAAACTCCAAACTAACCTCTTCCAGACTGTTTTTCGTAATGTATCCTTTTCATTGTTTGTAATGTCTCCTGTTTATTGTTTGTAATGTCTCCTGTTCATTGTTTGTAATGTCTCCAGTTTATTGTTCGTAATGTCTCCTGTTTATTGTTCGTAATGTCTCCTGTTCATTGTTTGTAATGTCTCCTGTTTATTTTTTCGTAATGTCTCCTGTTTATTGTTCGTAATGTCTCCTGTTCATTGTTTGTAATGTCTCCTATTTATTGTTCGTAATGTCTCCTGTTCATTGTTTGTAATGTCTCCTGTTCATTGTTTGTAATGTCTACTGTTTATTGTTCGTAATGTCTTCTGTTTATTGTTCGTAAGGTCTCCTGTTTATTGTTCGTAATGTCTCCTGTTTATTGTTCGTAATGTCTCCTGTTTATTGTTCGTAATGTCTCCTATTTATTGTTCGTAATGTCTCCTGTTCATTGTTTGTAATGTCTCCTGTTCATTGTTTGTAATGTCTACTGTTTATTGTTCGCAATGTCTTCTGTTTATTGTTCGTAAGGTCTCCTGTTTATTGTTCGTAATGTCTCCTGTTTATTGTTCGTAATGTCTCCTGTTTATTGTTCGTAATGTCTCCTGTTTATTGTTCGTAATGTCTCCTATTTATTGTTCGTAATGTCTCCTGTTCATTGTTTGTAATGTCTCCTGTTCATTGTTTGTAATGTCTACTGTTTATTGTTCGTAATGTCTCCTGTTTATTGTTCGTAATGTCTCCTGTTTATTGTTCGTAATGTCTCCTGTTTATTGTTCGTAATGTCTCCTGTTTATTGTTCGTAATGTCTCCTGTTTATTGTTCGTAATGTCTCCTGTTTATTGTTCGTAATGTCTCCTGTTTATTGTTCGTAATGTCTCATTCCAAACACATCATACGTTGCTCTACGTGACCAGAGAATGCTTAATATTAACTATGCATCTGCTAGTGAAGTCTATTTGAAATACCTTAGCTCAGAAAGACCAGAACTGTAATTGTTACTGCAGTTGGTAACTTCTATCACGCCATTGCATAATGGCGTGATAGAATGCAGAAGGCACCAACCTAACTAGCACTGTTATTATTATCATTATTATTATTATTATTATTATTATTATTATTATTATTATTATTATTATTATTATTATTATTATTATTATTATTATTATTATTATTATTATTACTATTACTATTATTATTATTATTATTATTATTATTATTATTATTATCATTATTATTATTATTATTATTACTATTATTATTACTATTATTATTATTATTATTATTATTATTATTATTATTATTATTATTACTATTACTATTATTATTATTATTATTATTATTATTATTATTATTATTATTATTACTATTATTATTATTATTATTATTATTACTATTATTATTATTATTATTATTATTATTATTATTATTATTATTACTATTAATATTATTATCATTATTATGCTTTTATTTAGCGCAACTATCAAATGACCAAGCATCAGTCGAAATTGCTGTGCAATTGAGTGAAGGACTTGCTTAGTAACCGTCTCACTGGACGAGGCTCGAATCCCTACTCACTGCTTTACATGGCCAGCGCTCTGACCAATCTGCTATCCAAACATCAGTCCGCTAAGGAGGCAAGTGAAGGCAAGCATTTAACTTACCAGCAGACAGCTGCTGAAGATAGACTCCTGAAAACACCCATAGGAAGATGAAAACCGTAGTTCTTGCAGCCATGGCCATTACGTCAATTCTCCAGTTGATCAGACCATTACGAACACGTATGCAACGCAAAGCCGCCACTGAATAATTTACAGTCAGACTCTGTTCTAGTGGTTAAAAGTCTTCGTCTTATCATTTAGTTTAGAGACTCTGTCAAGACTGATTTGGATTTCGTGAGTGAAGTCGTTAATTTTGCTTATGTCAATGGACGTCGAGCCTGAAGCACGTTTGTATGTCTGTATGTATGTGTTTGTATGTCTGTATGTATGTGTTTGTATATCTGTATGTATGTGTTTGTGTGTATTTATGTATGTACGTTGTGTGTGTACGTATTTGTGTATTTATGTTTGTATGTACGTGTGTACATATACTGATACGTACACACACATACGTATACTCATACGTACATAAATGCGTATGTACATAAATACACACATACGTACAAACACATACGTACATAAAAAAATACACACATGTATGTATGTATGTACGTGGTGGCTCAGTGGTAAGTTCGGCGCCTTGTGACCGGAGGGTTGCAGGTTCGAATCCCACTCTAGCCACTGCGTATGGACCTTGGGCAAGTCCTTCACTCGCAATTGCTCGTAGCGCTTCGGCGTGAAAACTCCGGCACAGTATCAAATGCTGTTGTCGGGAGCGCCTCTGAGTAGTAGTTGACTTCGAGAGGCGCTATAGAAATATCCGGAACAAAAAAAAATGTGTGTGTATATATATGTAGTTGTGTGTGTATGTATATCGCTATGTCGTGTGTGTATGTATTGTGTATGTGTGTGTATTACGTTTAAGACTCTTAACAAAGCGTGTTTAATTAAGCTTACTTCACAAAGGCGCAGCATGTAGGACTCTCAAACTGATCTGAATAAGCGCATTTTACCATTGTTTAACAATGCTGGTCGAACAAAGCCAACTACAGCAGGAGCCTGTTCCAAGAGGAAGGTCTGAGACATGGACTCGAGTTTATGTACGGGAGCGCGGCAACTGGATGTCCCACGAGTAGGCCAAGTAGAACGCAACTATCGCCGACTCGGTTGACTTTTTCACCGTTACTATCCTTAACTAAAGGCGCTTACTTGCTTACGCATGTCACCTTCATAGGTAATGATTTATTTATTTGACTGGGTTAAGTTGTTATTTTGTGTCAGCTTGGTATGTGATTCACGATGACGAGAGGTTAAATTTAACATGTCAAGAGACTTGAGAATAATTTGCAATTGGGTAACTTCAAGTACTTTCTTATCTCCAGATCTAGTCAATCAGAAACAAGATGTATTGACCGGCCGAACCCAAAGTTCAGAGGTCACGATTGTCCTTAAGCATTCAATAAGCGCCACTATCTCATGATCAAGCATCAATCGATGTCACTGAGCAATAATTCTGAGTGAAGGACTTGCTCAAGGTCCCTACATAGTACAACCATCTCAGGAGAAGAGATTTGAACCCGTAATCTGCGCGTTACAAGGCAAGCGCTCTGACCAATAGGCTGCCGTGTCCCAACATAGCATGTATCATCTTCTGTATGCCAAGGTAAGGAAACTTAAGGTAGAGTTACGTAGATTATGGTAAAGTAAGTTAGAGCAAGGTTAGGTAAGACAAGACAGCCTCAAAAGGTAGGGTAGGGTAAAATTAGGGAAGCATGGTAAGGGAGATTTGTGCGCGCCATCGGTTGATGCATTGAGCATTAGACACCTGCGCGATAGAAGTTACTAATAAAAATTAAGATTATCATGGCAAGGCCTGATAAGATAAGGTGAGGTAAGGTGAGACAATGAAAGTCAAGGTAAGGCAATAGTGACGTAAGGTAAGGTTAGGTGAGTTAAGGAAAGGGAGAGTGACGTAAAATGAGATAATTTAAGGTAAGGATAGATAAGTAAAAGCAGGTGAGGTATGGTAAGACAGAGCAAGGTTTCAAGGTAAGATACAGTGAGACCTACACTATGGTAAGCTAATGTAGTGTAATAAGATTTAATATAAGGTAAGGGAAGGTAATGGAAGGTAAGGTCAAACAAAGTAAATTAGAGTAATATAAGGAAGGGAAGGTAATGGAAGGTAAGTCAAGGTAGAGTAACATGTTTTATTGTAAGGGAAGGGAAGGCAATGGAGGTAAGGCACAGTGGTGTCAGGTAAGGTATAGAAATGCAATCTCGCATTTATTATGAGAGAGAGTGGTCCTGTGGGTAAACAATCTTTGGCTGAAGCGCACACGATGCAAACGTAATCCAAGAATCGAAACGTTTAAAATTGTTTTAACATAAATAAAACAATTCGACGCATATTTACAATATATTAATTTCGCATTTACAGCCACAGGAATTAATGATAATTCCTAATTGCATGCAACTTCGCAACAACAATGCAACTCTAAATATATTAGCTACAAAAGCGCCGGGTTAGGTAAAAAAAACGCACTCACATATCATACAGAAACAATAAAGACCCGGGCAAAAGAATACATAAGCGTTTGACACTGTTCAACAGCGTAATTAAAACAATCATAATCTGTTGTAACTAAAGTAGTAACAAGTCGATTATATAGCTCTACTACATCTATGCATCTATTCAGGAAACCTATTCCAGGAAACCTATTTTAGTGTCATAAAGTAAGTCATGATTATATCGCATGTAAGTGTGCCTTCATCTCGCTTTTTAGTTCCCTGGCACAGCCAAAGAAAACTATTAAGATGTCTGATGTTTATAGTCAACAATATTAGTACCTAGCGTCAACAATATCAGTATTAGTAGTAACCAATGCCTAGAAACATCTACAAATAGGTTCCATGGTCTTTGATGTCAGTCTAAGCCTATTATTTGCGGATAATGTCAACAAATTCTCTATCGGTTAAATTTATGAAATTCTCCTTCGGTTAAATTTAATGACATTTTACATTGGTTAAAATTAATGAAATTTTACAACTATTAAATTAAATTAATTAGATTAAGCTTATATAATTATCAGTTAAATTAATGAAATTCTACATCGGTTAAATTGGGCTAATTAGATTCTCTATCGGTTAAATTATACATCGATTAAATTAATGAAATTCTACATCGGTTAAATTAATGGCATTTTACATCGATTAAATTAATGAAATTCCACATCGGTTAAATTAATTAGATTCTACAGCGGTTAAATCAATAATTATGACAGCGCAGAGAGACGTCATTACATTGTCTTGGTCACATCAAAGACTCCAGTTCGGAAAAACAACCTCATGGAAAAACAACCTGTTAAGTGCCACTGCAAAAACATAATCTAACAGAAGATATATCTCATCTTATCTGCTACTAAGTAATCAATTCAAGTGTAACCTCGGCTACACTTCGAGTCCAACGTCAGTCCATCAAACCCATGTCCTGCAAAGATAGATCCAATTAAATCCAATTTATCGATGCTTATCTGGACTATCGTCAAAGCAGAAGACAGGTTGATCTCATTAAAACAAATTGGATCCAACATTGCTTGGATCCCCAAATCGATTATAAATCCAATAAACCCAATCTATGTAGAACACAGTTTCAGCAGTCAAATCGATCACCGCACAGTTTAATTTAATTACAAATCAGAATCTATTGCTGTTCACAGCCAATTAATTGCCCCCACCACATCTCCATTAAACTCCAACTACATGTATAAACGACCTACAATTTAGTAATAATCGAAAGTAGTCTAGTCCACAATAACTTCAAACAATATATTGAAATTTTATAAATGGCTTCCCGGAAAAGAACAGCAAGACAGTATCGTCGTGAAACGTTAACTAATTTTTTCCCTATATTATCACTCAGTAGACTTCCGATTACTTTCTTATCGTTATAGAAGAACAACCTTTAACGACCGACACAAGATCGCAGATTCGCAGACGATGTAAAAGCCTTTACTGCCTCGGTTTCCAAAATTTATTTGGCACTAATTTCTCCACACTACAGAAACTTGGCTTCATATTCACATACTACCACTCAGTAGTCTTTGCAATGTTTGCTGTGGAAGTACAGTTTTTAGTCATTTACTTGAGACCGCAGACTCACAGAACGAGGTAAAACCGTCCCATCAGCTCCTCTGCCTCTTCTATCTGGCATCCGGGCTTCTCTTGACATCTCTCGACAACCCGTCTGACACGACGCAGCGCTCGTGAATAAGCTGGTGCCCTGCGCTTAGCTTTAGAGTAGCGCTTCAGAAATTTGAAGTTTACGATTACGATTAATCTGTCGTTCACGGACTATAAATTGAGTCACAGATCACCCAAGTCGCGACAGTCCTATTTCTCGGTTGAACAGCGGACGTGGCAAAACCGATATCAGGACTTGGACCCGTGAATAGATGTAAGCAGGAATCTCTTGATTCCATACGACAATTAAGGGTACCTGACCGGGTCTTCGCAACCCAAATCAATCCTTTTCCTTCACAGACCAGTCTACGGATAGGTCTACTTGGATGATCACCTTGCTTGAGGTCTCTGATCTGGCGAAATGGGTGCGTTCACGTAAATCCAGATGTATGGCACGGCTCGTGATGTTGCTGCTGCTACGGTTACAGGTTTTCTCTCGCGAGTCCTGCCATAGATTTGTCTCTCCAGTGTCAGTGTTGCATCGACGTTGGCCAATTGTGTTGTCAGAGGATTTATATTCTGCTACATCCGACTGCAGCCTTGGTTTGTGTACTCGCCGATCATCTCCGTCGGGATCAACTGGCGAGATTTGAAGTGAAGGAAATTTGCAACGGTTTTCTGCATGACAAGAAGCACAACAAGAACACAATAGCTCAATTCAATGCAAACAACTTCAGTATCCTATTGTCATCATAAGGAAGCAAGTTAAAAGTTATATTGATTAATTAATTCATTCATTCATTCATTTATTCGTAGCATTTAGAGAGATGTAATAGTTATAGGACTCACAGCCCAACCCCGGCGAGAAAAAACTTCTATAGCACCAGTGTCTAAAGCACAAGCCATCAAGCGATGGCACACCAAAGCCAATAATCCAGAATTATCCAGTCACCATCCAGAAGATAAGGTTGGCATGACAGAGAGACAGCCTGTGGTGGGTAAACTAGACCAATTAGATTCCAAATAGATGAAGCGAAGATTTCTTGGGCCAGTCCGACCTTAAATAAGGCAGCAAGGCTCCCGCAAGTACTGAGGCAAATTCGTCAATTGTAAAGCTTGTAAAGTATAAATTGAAAGGACAGTTAGCGAGCGGAAATTAGTACCAACACACTCTTCCTCACCAAAAAAATGTGTAAATTCTAATATGAACTGCAGAGTTTAAAATTATTTCATGAAACGCAGACATCTTATTGCACAAATGGATACTGATGTTGGATGATGTTGAATTGACATGGCTGCGTTTGCACCCCTTACTGCTACCTCGCTACAGTACTCTGAACTCTTAGGTGTCTATAGGCCTCGTAAACAAATTCATCTAACTCTGGGATTTGAATCCCGGCCTCTCGGCTGACAGTCCACCATGCAAACCACTACACTATCCAGCTGCCCTATGTAGAAGGAGACGGACCTTTCGTTGGTCGGCTTCAAGTCTCGATCGACAGATGTATTCGAAGAAGGAGACTCCGAGGGACAGCAGAAGACCACTGACGAGGATGTAGAAGACACCGGCGACGTTGCTAAGGGTCAGGGCGTTCTGGACAGACGACCCGCTCTACACAAACATCAACAGCTAATCACAGTTAACTTAACAATACAATAATACAATACAATACAACAACATTAGAGAAGATCCTCTTTGCAAAGTTCACAGGTGCACAGACGATCCTACGACAGAGAAAGGCATTCAATCAATAATTAGTAATTGTTTGTGTTAAATTAAGAACACCATTCTCCTCTATACGCCTACATATGTGTATGTGTGCGTGTGTGTATGTGTATGTGTACGAGTGTGTGTAACATCTATGTGCGTATCTACATGTCTGTTTTATCTATGGAGTAATTATTGTGGTAAACTGGATATACCTTTGCGTCTGACTCCGCAGGGCATTCGCCTTTGTCTATCCACCATTTCTTCTGCAGCTTCTGTAGTTCGTCATTCTCCCTCAACTGCAGCACAGCCAACCCGATCTGTTCCCTGCGCAGAAAGACAACAAAGATTCAGCCACAAAGACATCAACCATTCCTTTCTCTTCTGTAGAGACAACACAGAATCTATGAGTGTTAGTAGATCGGAAATCCTGGCAGCGATTGGAATACCACCACTCCGTTCTTTAAGTTTACAGTTCAACACGGTAACCAGTCGCCCAGGATTTGTACACTGCACTTGGTTAAACGTTAAGTACAGTCACCTGTCGCGTAAACCAGTGAATCATCTTAACTGAGTTGAATAAAGAGACATTTGTTGAACACTAAGGGAAGAATTTTCCATTCATCAAAAAGAAAAGAGTGAAGAAAATGAAGTGGAACAAAGAAATGATAAAAACAAAGATGGGAGAAGTATCGAAGAACCTAGAGGAAAAAGTAGAAAATCTAAAAGAGGGAACAAAAACAGAAGAGAGGTGGACGAACCTAAAAGAAGCACTGATGAAAGAGGCGACTGAAACGATAGGATTCCAAAAGGGAAACGAACCGCGTAAACCATGGATAACAACAGAGATGATCAAAGACATGGAGGAGAGAAGAAAATGGAAACATCAGAGTACAGAGGAGGCTAGACAGGAATATAGAAGACTGAACAACCAGCTGAGAAGAACAACGGATAAAGCAAGAGAAAGGTGGTGGGAGGAGCAGTGCAGAGAACTGGAACTCCTGCAGGAACAGGGGCGAAGTGATTTGGTGTACGGTAAAATAAAATCACTAAGCAAGAAACAAAATACAGGAAGAGGAGGTGCAATCAAGAGCAAGGATGGCAGACTACTGGAGGACGCAGAGGACATAAGGGAAAGATGGAAGGAATATGTGGAGGAATTATACACAGGAAGTGGAAGCATCGAGGAAGAAATGAGGAAACAAGAACGGAAGCAGGAAGAAACACAGGGGGAGGACGGCATGGGTCCGGAGGTGATGAGGGAGGAGGTCTTGGCTGCAATCAAGGACATGAAGAATGGAAAGTCGGAAGGAATTGACAACATCCCAATAGAAATACTCAGAAATCTTGGAGAGAAGGCAATGAACGAGGTGGTGCAGCTATGCCAGGACATCTACAACACGGGAGAATGGCCAAAGGACTTCCTGCAGACAATTGTTATACCAATACAGAAGAAGCAGAATGCAACAAACTGTGAAGACCATCGCACGATAAGCCTTCTGACACATGCATGAAAAATCCTGCTAAGAATTATAACAAAGAGACTGCAGACAAAGGCGGAAGCAGAAAATTTCTTGGGAGAGGACCAATATGGGTTTAGAAAGGGAAAGGGGACAAGAGACGCGGTGGCAGCATTGAGGGTAATAGCAGAAAGAAGCATCCAACATGACCAAGACATATATATCTGCTTTGTCGACTATGAAAAAGCTTTCGACAGAGTAGACTGGAGAAAGCTAATGGGAATACTGAGAAGAAAAGGGGTGGATTGGAGAGAAAGAAGATTGATAGGTAATCTATACATGGGACAAAGAGTGAAAATAAGAGTTGATGGAGAGTACTCGGAACCAGGAAAAATAGGAAGAGGAGTAAGACAAGGATGCCCACTGTCACCAATACTATTCAACATCTATATAGAAGAGATCATAAGAGAAACGCTAGAGGATATGGAGGAAGGGATAAAGGTAGGAGGAAGAAGGGTGAAGGCATTGAGATTTGCAGATGACCAGGCGATGCTGGCAACTAGCCAGGAGGGCTTACAAAGGATGATGGATCGTCTAAACATGGTATCGCTGGAATATGAAATGAAAATAAACGTAAAGAAGACAAAGGTAATGAAGATAAGCAAGAGAAGCGGCATAACACCACAAACAATAAAGATCACACTAAACGAAGAAGAAATAGAACAGGTGGAGAAGTTTTGCTATCTAGGAAGTGTGATCACAGACGATGCAAGATGCCACGAGGAAATAAAAAGAAGAATATCCATGGGAAAAGATGCATTTTATAAAAGAGGAGAGCTAATGAGAGGAGGTTTAAGCAAGAGTCTAAAGAAGAGAATGGTAAAGACACTGGTGTGGAGTGTTGTTCTGTACGGCTCCGAGACATGGACAATGAGGAAGGACGACATAAAAAGATTGGAAGCCTTTGAGATGTGGGTGTGGCGCAGAATGGAGAGAGTTAGCTGGGCGGAACGGAGGACGAACGAGGAAATCCTGCAAATGGTAGAAGAGCAAAGATCACTCATAAGAACTATACGCGGACGACAAAGGAAATGGATCGGGCACATCCTAAGGAGTGAGACACTGTTAAGAGACATCATGGAGGGAAGGATGGAGGGGAAAAAGACGCGAGGAAGACCGAGGACAATGCTGCTAGACTGGATGATGACAAAAGAAGAAGGATACAGTGGACTAAAGAGAAGAGCACAAGACAGAGAACGATGGCGTCATTGGTCATACGAACCTGCCGGTGAGCAGAGAACATAAAGAAGAAGAAGGGAAGAATAACGGTATTTGAAAATATGAGCTGAGTTGAATAATGGGACATTTATTGAATAATTAAAATAGTCTAACACAATGTCACCTCAGAACACAAACTGAGTTGAATGGAGGCATTTATTGAAGAGCTAGAAGAGAATAATAGCAGTTCACTTATATGAAATGATTTGAATTTGTTCATTAACTGAAGAGGAATGAGACCGAATAGCGACAACGAAGAACATCAAGACCTGAGTTCCGAGTCGAGAGGAGTGGCAACGCCGTATCCCTTGAAGTCTAGGTTCTCCCCAACTTTCATCGTATTGCAAGGTTTGCGCTGGTTGTAGTAGTCGTTCATCGTTGATTCGAGTATGAAGGCGTACTTCCCCTTCGACGATCGAACTCTCTTAACTCCTTCGTCCGTTGTCTTAACGAAGACACCTTCATTCGCATTCATGTAGTTCCACATCCTCTCGTATGTCAACATTTTCGACATCTGTCGAACAAATGTTTTCTTTTATAGCGTGACGTTTTATTGGATTTAGAATCGGTTTAGTGACGATATAATACGGCACAAAGTATAGGCCTACTATAACGTAGACAAAGAGAATACAGTGTAACTCGTTTTATGTTTACAATACAGTACAATGCAACTGATTACGCCTTCCTTACAAAGATCATAAATACATATTGAAACGGGGTAAACAGTAAAGAGTAAGAGCAGTAAGCAGACTGGAAGAGGTAAGTAGGTAAGTTTCAGCTTAGAACGAAGGACAGTTTCTCGGTTGCGAACATTAGGAGGCACAGAGTTCCAGATGTAGGACGGACAAGAAGCAACTATGGCATTGCACGTGTCTATAGATTGCTTCACCTAATGTATTAGTCATCTATTTTATTTATTATGTATTTTATTAAGCGCAACTTTCTAATGACAAAGCATCATATGACGGCGCTGAGAAACTATGAGTGCAGGATTTTCTCAACGTTCCCACATAGTATAGAAGAGATTCTAACCCGTTCTCTCCGCGTAACAAGGCGAGCTCTCTACCCAATCGGATCATACCATTTCCCTCACGCTAGCCAATAGTAATTTTAGTTGTATTTAGTAACTTCAGTTGCGCCGGCCTCTAATGCATCAAAACCATGGTTATGACATGGGTCCAACTAACATAGCTATTAAGGTCTGGAGTCTGGACTGGATTAGAAGGGACAAGAATATTTTGTTAGGCTTGCGTAGACAGAACCTTAAAGAACTCCTTCGTAGATCCGGCATCGAGTGTTCCATACTGGATGTGCGTTTGTTTGGCGAGGTCACTGGCTGAGTTGATAGGCGTCAGCATTCTCTCGACCGTCAGGAAGGCAGCCAGGTTGGCGGTGTACGTAGAGATGATGATCAGCGTGAAGAACCACCACGCACTGCCTGCCACTCGCCCGGACACTGACCTACCAACACAACGTACGACGATAGGACCTTGAGCCATAGAGACTCTGTCGCAGGCTACGTGCACTTTGTGATATCTCTCTCTTGTAGAAGTATAAACTTTTTCAAAATTATATCTTTCTCAAGCATTGTGGTATCTTTTCCAGGCAGGAAGACGCTTAAATATATAATCCTTTTCGAAATTACCTTTTCCACGAGATCAAAAATGTCAGAAATGCTTTGCTTTCCCTTACAGTTAGGACATACGAATGTAAAGTTTTCGGAAAGTTTCAGAATTTTAAACGAACAAGTGCTTAGCATTTCCTTGATTATAGTTTAATATAGATAAAGCCTTTGACAGGTTGCACAGTAGATCTTTTCTTGGTTAAGTTTAATAGATAAAGCCTTTGACATACCGCGGAAAGTCTTTTCTTGACCAAAGGAGAGCTTGAATTCAATAAAGCCTTTGACAATATGCACAGTATACCTTGTGCAGTTTTGACTGCTCAACATCTGGAAACGCCTGAACACAGCAGACGCTAAACGTACTGTACATAGGTTGGAAAAATTTACAAGATAAGCCTTAGACAAAGTTTGCACATGGCTCTTCAGAAAACCTTTTCTTGACTAAAGTTTGACAGATAAAGCCTTTTCGAACGTGCATATTAGCTCTACGGGAAGTCGTTTTTACTCGAATTTAATGAAGCTTTTGACATTGCACACAGTAGTTTGATGCAGTTATTCTTCATTAAAGTTTACAAGTTAAAGCCCTTGACAAAGTACACTTTCGATCAAAACTTCATTGACGTTTAATAGATAAAGCTTTTTCAGAAAAGATTGTAGTTTTAATCGTCTGCCTACCTGGGAGAGATATCACAACCCTGCTGGAGTAAGGCACTCAACGAAAACCACATGCTATTGAGCAAGGAAAAGTCATTGACGAAGCTCGGCCCAAAACGGGCATCGCCCTCCTCAACCCTCCACCCGTACGGACTGAATCGGTTGACGAGGAACAGGATGAGACTGACGGCCAGGTAGGACAAGAGCACGCAGACCCAGATCTGGTAGTGCAGAGGGTCCATGAAGGAGAACACACCCGGCTTCTGCTTCTCCGGTTTGTGGATCATGATGCTGATACCTAGGTTCATGAATGGCTTCGAGAAGTCGATGACTCGCTCTCGAACGGATGATATGGTCAACGGTGCAATTGCCAGGTCAGCCACCTACATCGCAAAATAATGATTTTTTTGGCCCCGATGTAAACAGGATTCCTCAGGAACTTCAACATTATTTACAGTGTAGAATTATTATTATTATTATTATTATTATTCCGGATATTTCTATAGCGCCTCTCGAAGTCAACTACTACTCAGAGGCGCTCCCGACTACAGCATTTGATACTGTGCCGGAATTTTCACGCCGAAGCGCCACGAGCAATTGCGAGTGAAGGACTTGCCCAAGGTCCGTACGCAGCGGCTAGAGCAGGATTCGAACCTGCAACCCTCCGGTCACAAGGCGCCGAACTTACCACTGAGCCACCACGCCCCAGAATTGTCTGGAATGGGCCCTATTATTATTATTATTATTATTATTATTATTATTATTATTATTTTATTATTATTATTATTATTATTATTATTATTATTATTATTATTATTATTATTATTATTATTATTATTATTATTATTATTTTATTATTATTATTATTATTATTATTATTATTATTATTATTATTATTATTATTATTATTATCCGAGAATTCATGTCTAGGTTCTGTTCACTCAGAAAATCGAGTTCCCGCCGCTGCCTCCGTTAAGAAAGCGATGGATATCGACGGGTTTGTTGCTCTTTGGCTCTTTATTTCTATTATTATTATTATTTTTACCCCGAGATACATATATTATTATATATTATTTTACACCGAGGTACATATAATCCCTCAGGAGTCAGATAATAATAAAAATAATAATAGTAGGCCTAATAATAATAATAATAATAATAATAATAATAATAATAATATTATTATTATTATTCTTATTATTGTTATTATTATTATTATTATTATTACTATTGGTACCATTTTTCTGAGATTGCTAGTCTTCGGTGATATAGTGCTGCGAAAAGCGATTGCACTGATTATGAAGCGTTGGATGTCAACAGATAAGCGCTCGTAGTGAAATGTAGTTTCTCTGTTGTCTCCAGCTATTATTATTATTACTTTATTAATAATAATAATTATCATTATTACTATTAGTAGCAGTAGTATGAACATCATTATTACTGCTACTAGTACAATACTATTATTATCCAGAGAATTGTAAAATGTTTATTTTTTAATATTATTATTAGCATAATAACTATTCTAATAATTATTTATAATCATTCTGTTTTTATGAAACACCACTATCGAAATATGACCAGGCATCAATCGATAGTGCTGAGCAATTCTGAGTGAAGGACTTCCTGAAAGTCCATACACAGTAGTCGTCTCAGAGTAGGCCTGAACCCGTACTCCGCACCCTATGTTGCAAGCCTGGTGCTCTAACCAATCGGATACCATTTCCCACTCTTCTGCCCACATGTCTCATACTCAATTATTCTTCACAAAGGGCGTTCATTAACTGCAAAATAAGAAACAGACATTAACGAAACTCTGACAATCCCTCACCCTTTCCGTCAGTTCTCCCACCATTCCGTTCCAGCTGCCGTCCTCAAGCTTGGCTCCGTACTTTCCGTCGTCGACGAGCTTCATGGTGTACTTGAAGCCCACGATCTCAGCGATCTTCTGAGCCAACTCGGGGCAGTAGCCCTCGAAGCGATCGTTACCAGTAAGATTCTTACCCTCCGGAACCTTCCTCCACATCAGGTAGGGCGCTGACTGTGAATACAGGTCCAACACCAGCATCAGACCAGTTTAAGATCACCTTTTGCAGATTATTTATTATCCATCGTAGGATGCCTCTCTCTCTTATTAGTAATAGTATTAATATCACTAGTAATATTACTACTACTACTCCTGCTCCTCCTCCTTCTACTACATGTACTACTACTACTACTACTACTACTACTACTACTACTACTACTACTACTACTACTACTACTACTACTACTACTACTACTACTACTACTACTACTACTACTAATACTACTCCTACAATACTACTACTACTACTACTACTACTACTACTACTACTACTACTACTACTACTACTACTACTACTACTACTACTCCTACAATACTACTACTACTACTACTACTACTACTACTACTACTACTACTACTACTACTACTACTACTACTACTACTACTACTCCTACAATACTACTACTACTACTACCGCGCATTACAAGTCGAGCAGTCTAACCAATGGGGTAGCATGTTCCACTTAGCGAATTGGATATCGATCTCATTACGGATTGGTTTTGGTGCGTCATCGGTTGACACCCTGTGCAATAGACACCGGCGCCATAGAAGTTACTAATTACAAATACAATTATGGAACTGTCAGCTCGCATCGGAATTCGAAGCCTCCGCCCGTCGTGGTTCTGACACGACTCGTCAGGAGTGGCACTTACTTCGATCGTGGTGATGATTAGGCTGGTGTGGTTGGATCGTGTGCCTTCGATGTTCGTTGTGTTGTCAATACAAATGGTCAGACCATTTGTCTCGTTCCATTCACCCATCTGTCACACACACAACACGAAACGACAGACTTATCTGTCCATATATATATACATACACGTCTATATACTGTACACAAAAGAGAATATATATGCATATATATACATGTGCGGTATGTATATATATATATATATACATATATATATGCACGCATGCGTGTCTGCATGCATGCAAGTATGTATGTGTGTATCTGTTATGCGTGTATGTATATATACGTGTTGTGTATGTATGTATGCAAAAAAGGGTGCTGTAGGGCCTACATGAGTTCCAAAAAAATCAATGACAGTCCTATAAAATTTGAAACACATAGGTCTTGAGCTGTATATATGTATGTATGTATGTATGTATGTATGTATGTATGTATGTATGTATGTATGTATGTATGTATGTATGTATGTATGTATGTATGTATGTGTGTATGTATGTGTGTGTGCATGTTTGTATTTGTATGCATTCATGTAAGTATGCATGTATTTATGTATGTTTGTATGTATGCATTCATGCAAGTTTGTATGCTTGCATGTATATATGTATGTATGTATTTATATCTGTGTTTGTACGTATGTGTGTGGATATATATGTATGTAAATATATGCATGTATGGATGAGTATAGGTAATTAGGCATCTGTGCAAATGCCTGGGTGCATGTATGTATGTATGTATGTATGTATGTATGTATGGGTGCCTAAATATCTTTATATATATATATATATATTTATCTGCATGGTGCATATTTGTTTTTGTGTCGTTCAAGTACCCGAATTTTAGTATCTTACTAGTATAGAAGCATAGCTGGAAATGTATAATTATAGGGACTTCAACAAAGCTCAGTTAAGCGCTAAAGACTCTCACAAAGGTTGATGTTTAGTAAACCTACGCTTTGATGCAATCCTTCGGGACCCTGTGCATGTCCTCCATGATTTCCTCCCTCCGGTACGATTATCCGGGTACTCTCTTCGACCTCGCTCGCATAATCGTAAGATAGCGCGATGTGATCCTCTGACAGGAAAGGGACACTTAAGCAGGATGCTGCATAGATTATAGGAAAGCACTTGCTTACTTATTTACTGACTTGTTTTTATAAATTTAATCACTATTTGTTACTTCTATGTTTTACAATCAATGCTTCTAGATACTGTCCCATTGTGCGTTTACTAATGGTGTAATAAATAATATACTTACTTTAGTTACTTACTAAAGACACAGTATCCGAGAACTAGGCCTAGGCTACTTAAATGTTACTATACTGGGAATTCTACTAATTTATAAGAAATGCGCATACATTTGAAAAAGATTGTTTGTTGAAGTTTAAGTATTAAATTCAAGAAACAAGGCAGAAATTTTCACGCAGTTTTGAGATTTGTATTCAAAC
Organism: Allolobophora icterica; assembly: GCA_963556255.1. Lineage (NCBI taxonomy): Eukaryota > Metazoa > Annelida > Clitellata > Crassiclitellata > Lumbricidae > Allolobophora > Allolobophora icterica. The sequence goes on along the minus strand of OY744602.1, from coordinate 99,873,493 downwards.
AGTAAAATGAGTTGTGGTAGCAGATCTCTGTTCCCAGTGTAGCAATTTCAGATTACCCCACTTCAAATTACCTCTCGGTAACTTGAAATCGCGTTCAGATTACCTAGTATTCCGAAATCGATTTCAAGTTACGATTTCAGATTACCCCCTCAAATTAATGGGGCCCATTTTTGACTCTCATATAATAATAATAATAATTGTTAATATTTACCATTAAACTCTCATTATCCTCCTAGTGCATGATGTACGATAAGCTATCTTTCTCTGTAGATCACAATTAGGCCCTACATCAACTAGGTTGAATTTTTGTATATCTTATGTTTGTATATAATATATCAGGCACTTTGAGCTAGTGTATGAGTGGTTTTAAAATTTTAATAGGGCCTACAATTAACATTTCCGTGACTTTCTTAAAGTTTTTCAGATATTAAGAATAGGTTTCAATTCTTGTATGTTTCACGTGTTTTATTCAATAAACGTACATGTATCATAAGCATAAGAATTTATCATTTTAACTAAATCAGACAGAGGGTAATATGAACAGCGCATGTGTAACTTGAAATCGCGTTCAGGCTACCCCGGGGGTAATGTGAAATCGATTTCAGATTACCGGAAGGGGGTTACGTAGCTTGACGTCTTTACATCGGATGTGAAACTATGTAGGCAATACTAGGCATCGGATTAGGTCGGCTCAAAGTCGTTTTGATTGGTTAGATGTATGTCATGGCCTAATTATGGTCCAATAAGAAGGCACGTCGTGGAAGGAGCGATAGCAATGATTTGCAGTCAAGTGTCCAGGTGAATCGGAAGTGAATTTTATTATTTGGATATAAAACGAAGATAATTCTGGCCATTTCTATTTGTCTATGACGTCTGCTTCGTTTAACTGCTTTCTCTCTGTCTGTTTCGATGTCTCCTTGCTTGTTTGTTCGTCTGCATAACATTTTATCTCTGTCTCTTATGTCTACTATCGTGTACATAATTGTCTGTATGTTTGTGTGTGCATATAATATGTCCGATTTATAATTTCTGCCTATCCCTGTCTGTCTGTCTCTGTCTGTTTGTCTTTGTTTGTCTCTCTGTCGGTTTAGCATGCTTTATTATGCATTCTTATCGAATTTGCGGTCGTCTGAGTTTCTGAATTTTCTCTATATTTGTCTGTCTATTTGACTTTGTGTCTTTGTGACTGTCTATCTGGTCTGCCTTTGTGTCTGCCTTTGTGTCTGCCTCTGTGTCTGCCTGTGTCTGCCTTATGTCTGTCTGCGTGTCTGTCGGTGTGTCTGTCTGCCTTGTGTCTGTCTTTCTGTCTGTTTTGTGTCTGTCTGTGTGTCTCTCTGTGCGTCTGTCTGTGTCCTTGTGTCTATCTCTCTGTCTGTGTCTTTGTGTCTTTCTGTCTGTCGTCCTAGCATGCTTTATTATTTATTCTTATCGATTTCGCGGTCCTCTGATCTTCTGATTTTCCGGCTGAGACGGACGACTGACAAGAAAATTATGGAAAACATGCGCAGACACGAACGATCAGCCACAGCCACCAACGGACAGAACACCTTTTTAAAGCTCCAACTTCACCGATCAATAAAAGACTGAGGAATTGGTTGGCACCAGGTGGCGTGGCATTCCACATGCGGTCACCCATTCAAGTACTAACCCTGCTCGATGTTGCTTAACTTCACTGGCGTTAAGCAACATTAACGCTCCTCAAATGGGTTATGAGTCAATTTCACTCTAAGTGACCATCGAATGATGTCTTGGACATTATGATAAAGGAGCTATAGAAGTCATTAGATTTCTGCACTGGTGGGGTTTGAACCCTGACCTTTCGATTGACAGTCCAGCGCACTAACCACTGAGTTATCGCGCACCCTTCGGTAAGGTTAGGTTATATTTCTTTAGCTGTGGCTGGGCTGGGAGCGTCTCTGGTTAGGTACCTTGAAGAGGCGCTATATAAATTCTCAGAATGAATGAATGAATATTAGATCGAGTAGGGTTGATTATTCATTTTCACTCATTTAATTCATTGTTAAAAAAACAAACATTGCATAATGCAGTGTACAAATATCTTTCAGGGATAAAAATGGCAGACCCAGAAGTCAACGAAGTTCCGCTTGTTACAGCCACCTATTTGGGAACCTATGGTAACCTATATGACAATAAATTGGTTTGAAATGACGAGTGATTAACACAATAAAAAATAAACGTTACATAATGTCTTAGAATACTTTAATACAACAGAATAAAAAGATTGAAAACTAAAAAGCTTTACTAGCAAGAACTATAATTCATTCAATGTTTTGCTCATTCAAATAAGTTAGGTTAGTAAGATCGGAATAGATAAGATTGGATTAAATTGGATAAGTAAGTAAGTATATATTTTAATAACCAATTGCTGATAGTCGCTCTTTAGTTTACAGATATCTAATGAACACAGTTAGATTGGACCAGCGTGTGTATAGTATAATTCTAGCTTACTTACCTTTCTCGGTCGGGTGTTGAATCCGGTTTCAATGACGTCGAGGTTGAAGTGACTTCGGTCTCCCACGTCGTTGAAGATAACTGGTCCTGTCAGACCCTCGAATCGAACCTGAATCAAATCGACTTTCTTCCCTTTCATTTCCAGTTTAAACAATGGTACAAGAAAAACACCATCTCTGGACAATTAAGCGATTAATTAAATACAATTCTTTTATTAACGAAATCCTTTTTCCATCAGTCCACTGATCCACGGTTCATTCGTTCATTCATTCTCTTGTTTTTGTATCTATTTGTCTATTCGGTCATTCCCAGAAGCCGATTGGTTAGAGCGATCGTCTTGTAACGTGGAGAGTGTGGGTTCGATCCTTCTCTGAGACGGTTATACTGTGTAGTGACCTTGAGCAAGTCCTTCACTCACAATTGTATGTATGTATGTATGTATGTATGTATGTATGTATGTGTGAACTGAGTTTTGTGTACAGTCTTGCAGTGCGAGATATTTAGCGTATATATTTAGTGCGCTTACTTTAGTTTCACGTGTATATGTATATATGATAGATGTATAACGTTTAGTCTTAGTGACACGCGCGGCCGGCCGATATCGGCAGCGGCGCGCTATATGTATATTATTAGAGTTCGTTTATGCGCACAGAAGACAGGTGTGTCAAGCGGCGCGAAGAATTATGCTGACTAGAGAAGTTTGAATTCGAGTGTGTTCGCTGTAGTAGTGTGGCTGACTAGTCGAGTTGTAATCGAATTGAGTTCTGTCTGTTTGTTTCTTATTAAACTGAAAAGATATTAAACTGTGTTGCTGATTAATTCAGGTTATACTTATACGTAGAATTAGCGTTCAAAAGGTGAACGTTAAATAGGCGTTAAGTACGAAGAGAACAAGGATTTAATCAGAAGGATTGTCAACGGAAGGATTGGGTTGACATTATTGGTGGCAGTGACGGTGTGGATAAGAACTCACGGTGGATAAGAACTCACGGTGGATAAATACTCACGGTGGATATAAACTCACGGTGGATTAAAATTCACGTTATCACCTCCTTCGGCGGATAGAAGAATCTACGACGGTGATAAAAGAATTTACAACGGTGTTAGAAGAATCTACGACGGTGTTAGAAGAATCTACGCGTTGTGTGCTGTGTGACGAGTTTACGATATCATCGACGGTGGAACACGAGAAACGGTATAAAAATTTCGTTGTTTTCCACGAACAAATATAAAAGAAATCCCGTTTGTTTATCGATTCACACAACAAGAAAAACCGTGACTTCTTTGAAAAGAGAAATCACCGAAGTAAACAAGTAAGATGGAGAAACTAAGTGCTGAAAGACAAGCAGATATTAAGAAGATGTCTACGGAAAGGCTAAAACAGCGTTTGTTGAAAGCCGGTTTTAAGGAAGAACAATTAGAAGGTATGTCACGTGGTGACATGATACATGAACTCGCTGAAGTGTGGGTTAAAGAAGAAGTCGAAGAAGAAGGTACCGTTGGCGGTGCCGTAGAAAAGGCTATTGAAAAACCTCCTGCGCCTATGTCTATGGAGATGTTGATGCAGTGGATGATGATGAAAGAAGATAGTGAGGAGAAACGGAGACAAGAAGAGAAAGATAGGGAGGAGAAACGGAGACAAGAAGAGAAAGATAGGGAGGAGAAACGGAGACAAGAAGAGAAAGAAAGAGAGGATAGACGAAGACAAGAAGAGAAAGAGCTGAGACAAGAAGCAGAACGTGTAAGACAAGACGAGTTGCGCTTGCAGAGAGAGAAAGAAGAGAAAGCAGAACGTCTTCAGAGAGAGAAAGAAGAGAAAGAATTGCGCTTGCAAAGAGAGAAAGAAGAGAAGGCAGAATTTGCAAGGCAAGAAGAATTGCGCTTGCAGAGAGAGAAAGAAGAGAAAGCGGAACTTGCAAGGCAAGAGGAATTGCGTCTGCAGAGAGAGAGAGAAGATAAAGCAGAACAAGTGCGTAAGGCAGAACTTGAATTGCAAAAGAATCAGTTTGAGATTCAGTTAGAACAGTTGAAAAGAGATAGGGAAGATGCTGAAAGAAGAAGATTGGAGCAGATGATTGAATTTGAAAAAGCTAGAAAAAGTGATGAAGAGGTTCGTCAGCAACAGATTGAAGCAAAGAGAATGCGTGAAGAAGAAAAAGAAAAAGCGCGAACGTTAGAGTTAGAACGTGCGGAACAGATCAGACAAGAAGAACTCAAATTTCAGAAAGAAAGTTTGGAAAAGGCAGAGGCAGAAAGACAGGAACGTCTGAAACTGGAGAAATCAAAATTGACATTGAAAGAAACGCAAATGAGAGAAGAACGGGAAGCAGAAAGAAGGAAACAGCAAGAAAGTGAAACTTTGGTGTCAAAAATTAAGAAAATAGGAGATGCAATGAAGCATGTATTGCCTCAAATGCCAACTGATATGATGGAGGTGCCATTATATTTTGAAACAGTCGAGAACGCGTTTCGTAGTTTTGCTGTGGAAAAGCCGTTTTGGGTGAAATTATTACTACCATTGATGACGCCGAAAGCTCGAACCGTTCTGAATAGATTGTCATACGATGATCTAGACAATTATGATAGAGTCAAGCAGCACTTATTAAAAGAATTTAAATTGACTTCGAGAGAATACAGAGCCAGATTTGTGGATGCTAAGAAGACGACAGAAGAGACTTATACGATGTTTACGGCAAGACTGAAGAACTTGCTAAACTATTACGTGAGAAGTCGAAACGTGAACAGAGAGTATGATACGCTCTTTGATTTGCTGGTAGCGGATAAGCTAAAAGAATGTTTACCACCAGGTCCACTACAGTTTGTATTGTCGAAGGAAGGAACTGACTGTCTCCAAGCTAGTGCAGTGGCAGACCTAGCAGACATTCATGTAAACAATCGAATTGGGTTTGCGATCCCAAATATAAACAGTTATCCTTCTCAACGTTCCGTAAACCAAAGCCAGAGTGGAAAGTGGAAAAGTAATCCAGAAACAGGGAGTCAGTTCAAAGGTAAAGAAGTCAAGGCTAATGTCCCTGTACCCAATGAGACCAGAGACGTGACGTTTGGTCGTCAGGGATTTAACAAATCGTCAGCGCCGTTTGCCAAGAGGGAAGGCAACACATCGTTTACGCAGTATAAGAGAAATGAAGGCAATGAACAACGAGGCATGGTTGTGAAGCGTTGTCACAACTGTGGTTCAGACAAACATTTGGTTAAATTTTGTCCAGTTCCAGTGGCAGCAACTAGTTCTAGCAGAAATCAAGAACACACAAGGGTGAATTTGATTCAAGTGGTTAGTGATACAGATAATCAAACCGCGAGTCGAGAAAACCAAGAGACTGAAGTAAAGTCAGTAATGAAATGTGGTATTCAAAAAGAAATTCTATTGGATGCTGAAATTCAGAGAGAAGTCATAGGAAAAGATGACAGTCGAATATTGAAGAAATCGTTCTTGCAATATGTCGAGGTTGAAATTCGTGCAGTAGACGGTAAAGAGCCAGTGAAAGTCAAAGCACTGAGCGACTCGGGAGCAGAAATTCCGGTGATTAGTGAAGAATTACTGGAAGGCATGAAGGTGGAACAAATTGGAAAAGTGAATTTGCAATGTGTGGCAGGAGATGCCATTCCTGCGAAGTTAGTGAAAGTGGATGTTAGACTGTGTGATAGTGACGTGGAAGAAGAGGGATTTCCGCGTAAAATCCAGTGTTCACTTACACCTTATGTCACCTTGATGTGTGCTAGTATTGCAAAGATGGGCAGTACAGAAAGATTCTTGTTGCATCCAGAGATAATTGCCGAATTAAAAGCCGTACCACAGATGAAGGTCAAAACGATACAAGGAGATGTGAGTGTACGAGCAAATGTAATGACGAGAGCGCAGAGTCGGAAACAGGAAATGGTAGATGTGGATGAGAAGAATGAAACTGAAAGTTCAAGTGATGAGGAAAACGAAAGTAATGAGCAACGAAGCTTATCGCGAGATGGTGTAACATTAGAGATGAATGAGCAAGAGATGGTTGCATGCGAGAATGGCACATTAAATGAAACTGAAGAAGACAATGAATGTGATGTGGGGATAGGAGACTTGTATAGAGATGAAGAGATGGATGAAGAACAAAAGGTGCAGATTGCCGATTCGAAGAAGTTCGAAGAGCAACAGAGAAAGGATGAATCGTTGAAGCCGTGGTGGAAATTAGCACAAGAGAAAGAATCTGAATTCTGTGTGATCAACGGTTTATTGCATAAGAAATATCAGATATTAGACCAGACGATATATCAACTAGTGTTACCAAAAGAGAGACGAATTAAAGTGATGGAATTGGCGCATGAGTCGGTATTTGGAGGACATCTAGGAGAAGAGAAAACAAGAGAACGAATAAAATTATCTTTTGTATGGCCAAAGATGAGAAGAGACATTGTGAAATTTTGTAAGTCTTGCGAGAAGTGTCAACTAAAGGCAAGGAGTCTGGTGATGGATAGAGTACCTATCACTCCGGTCTCAAGAGAAGAGGTCGCCTTCAAGAGAATGACGATGGACCTCGTTGGCCCGATCGATCCAGTATCTGCTGCAGGTCACAAGTATTGTTTATGCATTGTGGACTCGTGCACCAGATGGCCTACAATCTTTTTATTGAAATCGCTGACAGCGAAGGCTGTGTGTGAAGCGTTGATGGAACTATTCATGAACGTTGGTGTGCCGTCAGTGATTACAAGTGACCAAGGAACGAACTTCACAGCCAGTTTGACAAGAGAATTTCTCGATTTAATGGGCTGTAGTCCAAGATTCGACACACCAGGACACCCAGAAGCTGCTGGATTAGTAGAGAGATGGAATCAGACATTTAAAAAGATGATCCATCATGTGATAATAGACAACCCGAGGAAATGGCACAAGATAATTCCTTTCACAGTGTGGGCATTACGAGAAGTGCCGAATGCAACTACTGGAGTATCACCATATATGCTTGTCTATGGAAAAATTCCGAGAGGACCATTGGCAATATTAAAAGAGAGTTGGACTAGAGAAATAAACTTACCACCTCATGTTGGAGTTAAACCAGAAAAGTATTTGAAAGAACTCAAAGAAAATATGGAGAAAGCATTATTGTTCGCAGAATCCTACTCTCGAGAAAAGCAATTACAATACACGAATCAGTATAACAAGAGAGCAAAGCACAAAGAATTTGAAGCTGGTGAGAAAGTCATAGTTTTGTATCCAACGTCAACAAACAAACTTATTTCTCGATGGCATGGTCCATGTACGATCATACATCGAAGATCAAAGTACTCTTATTTAGTCGATATGGGTGAAAATGGTCGAAAAATAATTCACGCCAACAAGATCAGAAAATATGTTACTCGAGCATTAAGTTGTGGTCTAATCGTTGAAGAAGATGAAGATTTTGGTTCAGTGGTGGAATTACCAATGAGGAATGAGGTTCAAGATGACAAGAATTCACTTAACCTCGATCCTGAACAAATTAGCCATTTGACAGTAACTCAGCAAGAACAGTTGTTGAAAGTTTTGAACAAATACTGTGACAGATTTTCAGAAAAACCCGGATTATGTACATTGGTTGAACATGAAATTGAACTAAAACCAGGATTTCGTGAAAAGGAATTTGCAGCATACCGAATTCCTTTGATTTATCGAGCAGAAGTGGAACGTCAGATCAAAGAAATGTTAAAAACAAACATTATCAAACCATCATCGAGCAGAATGGCAAGCCCTTTGGTTATTGTTAAAAAGAAAGACGGATCTTTAAGACTTGCCTGTGACTACAGATACATTAACTCATTCACAGTGGATTGTAAATATCCTATGCCGATTGTCAGAGACGTTTTGAACAAAGTTGGAAAGTCTAATGTGATTTCCATCTTGGACTGTCGAAGTGCTTATTGGACTTGTCCTGTAAAACAATCTGATCAATGGAAGACAGCTTTTGTAACACATAATGGACTGTATGAATTTACTCGTGTTCCTTTTGGAATGATAAATTCAGGACGAACTTTTGTTAAGGCGATAAATTTAGTTTTACAGCCTATAAGTGACTTTGCAGAACCGTATGTTGATGACATTGCTGTGCATTCTGACAGTTGGAAAGTTCACTTGCAGCATCTAGATGCATTTTTGATGCAAATGAGATTGCATAACGTTACTTTGAATTTGAAAAAATGCATATTTGGTAAGAGTGAGGTAAGGTTTATCGGTCATGTGGTTGGGTCTGGTAAGATAAAGACGAATCCAGACAGAATTGAAAGTTTGACTAATTTGAAGATCCCAGAAACTAAGAAGCAAGTTAAGCAATTGCTTGGATTTTTTAATTATTACAGACAGTTTATTAAGGACTTTGCACAGATTGCGAAACCGCTATCTGATTTAACTAGTAAACGTGTTTCTGATAAGATTGATTGGACTGTTGAACATCAGCAAGCATTTGATTTACTTAAAGAGGCTGTGCGATCCAAAGTAGTGTTATATGTTTTTGAAGTGGGAAAACCATTCAATTTGTACTGCGATAGTAGTGACTTTGCAGTCGGTGCTGTTTTAACACAGATGGACGACAAGGGAATAGAGCGCCCTGTGTCATTTATCAGTCAGAAATTAACTGATACCCAGAAGAGATGGGCTACTGTGGAAAAGGAAGCCTATGCTATTGTTTGGGCTCTAAACAAGTTAAAAGAAATTATAATTGGATCAAAAATTTTCATTTTTACTGATCACAATCCTCTTACATATTTGACTGAGTCAATGTCTAAGTCTGCTAAACTTGTGCGTTGGGCGTTAGCCTTACAAACTTTTGATGTTGAGGTGAAGTACAAGAAGGGCAGATTGAATATTATTGCTGATTGTTTGTCAAGGTTATAAGTAATCGTAAGACTGTTCATTATTTAGTTAGATATATATATATGTTTCATGTATTTTGGTAATTTCGCAAATTTTGAAATTTAATTTGCTCAATTCCAGAAAAAGGAAGGAGGTAATGTGAACTGAGTTTTGTGTACAGTCTTGCAGTGCGAGATATTTAGCGTATATATTTAGTGCGCTTACTTTAGTTTCACGTGTATATGTATATATGATAGATGTATAACGTTTAGTCTTAGTGACACGCGCGGCCGGCCGATATCGGCAGCGGCGCGCTATATGTATATTATTAGAGTTCGTTTATGCGCACAGAAGACAGGTGTGTCAAGCGGCGCGAAGAATTATGCTGACTAGAGAAGTTTGAATTCGAGTGTGTTCGCTGTAGTAGTGTGGCTGACTAGTCGAGTTGTAATCGAATTGAGTTCTGTCTGTTTGTTTCTTATTAAACTGAAAAGATATTAAACTGTGTTGCTGATTAATTCAGGTTATACTTATACGTAGAATTAGCGTTCAAAAGGTGAACGTTAAATAGGCGTTAAGTACGAAGAGAACAAGGATTTAATCAGAAGGATTGTCAACGGAAGGATTGGGTTGACAGTATGTATGTATGTATGTATGAATGTATGTATGTATGTATGTATGTATGTATGTATGTATGTATGCATGTATGTATGTATGTATGCATGTACGTATGTATGTATGTATGTATGTATGTATTCATGTATGTATGTATGTATGTATGTATGTATGTATGTATGTATGTATGTAAGCACGTATGTATGTATGTATGTATGTATGTATGTATGTATGTATGTATGCTCTATGTATGTATGCTCTATGTATGTATGTATGTATGTATGTATGTATGGATGTATGTATGTATGTATGTATGTATGTATGTATGTATGTATGTATGTATGTATGCTCTATGTATGTATGAATGTATGTATGTATGTATGCTCTATGTATGTATGTATGTATGTATGTATGTATGTATGTGTATGTATGTATGTATGGATGTATGTTTGTATGTATGTATGTATATCTGTATGTTACAGTTGATCGCCAACCTGTCTGAGATGCCTGGCAATGGCTGGTCCATGCTTCCAAGGTAGGACAGGAGAGGCGCGGCACTGGATGCCCCTGGCATCGGCATTGTAGACCTGTCCACGGCGGAAGGTGCCTCGAAAGATATCCGGATCTTCGTTGAGCATGGATGTAAGACCCCTAACGAGAGCCGTCACTGCGTCTATTGCTAAGAAGGCGCCCAGCTGCTCCGGACAAAAATACAGAACGCCCAATTTTAAGAAAATTATTTTATTCTAAAAGCCATAGCTATTAGTTTTCGCCGAAGGTGAAAATGATACCGTAGGCTTACAGAAAGCACGGGAGCGTTGTTCTGGTTAAATCGGTAAAGAAGTTGCTGCAAAACGCGACTGAACTGAAGCACTGGATGGCCATACAAGGAAATAGTCTATCTTTTATGTCCCGATATTTGTGCAATCGGATTTTATGTATTTAAGCATGTATGCAATGCATGCATGTATGAATGGATGAAGGAATAAATGTCTGTATTCATGCATGCACGTATGTTTGTATCCATGCATGTATGTATGTACGAATGCATGCATGCATGTATGCCATGTATGTAATGCATGCATGTATGTATGTATTGCATGCATATGTATATGTATGCGTGTATAATGTGTAGGTATTTAACGTGTGTACATATAAATGCAATGCATGTATAATATATATGTATATATTCTGCATTCACATAATGTGCACCGGATCTCACGAAAGCCCCCAAGGTGAGTGCGACCTTGCAAGGTGTGCACAGTAGGCAATCGGGTTGTACGGTCAACGGTGAATGACTCGCATAATCCCTGGACACATTTAACGACTAACATCGGCTGCCCTCCATTGATTTCTTAAAATGCTCTTATCTCGATGTCGCCCAGAGCAGTTCCCGACACAACCAACCAACCGAAGGAGTCTTTCGCATCCACCATCCATACCACTTTGACCAACTTCCCCTACCCTACCCCTCCCCATTCACCGGGGAGACGGGGGTTGCTGCGCATGGTGGGGCAGACCAGACACTCTACCGCACCCTCTCCCCTTTCTTTCTCTTCCGCTCCAGACCGATGATTGAATCGCTCTGTCCCTTTCTTGCTCAAGCTTCGTCGAAACTCTAAAAGGCCGCAATTGAAGGAGACTCTAAGCATAGTCTCAGAAGTCATCTATCAACCGCCGCGAGATTAAAGCTCGGCAAAGACTCTGTGTGACTCTCACTAACAGAGACTTCGGACAATGCCCTACTAAACACGGTTTCTACTTTTGGTTTTTTTATTGCGTAATTGTAATCGTAAAGTCCTAATTTCTAAAGCGCTACTCTACAGCATAGCGCACGGCAACAGCTTATTCACGAGCGCTACGTCCTGTCAGAGGGGTTGTCTATCTCCAGTGGAGATCCGAGTCCGGTTGCGTGAGAACCTAGTGGTTAGCGTGTTGACTGTCAACCATGAGTTCGGAAGTTCATTTTAGGGTACGGAGATATATTAAGATTCCTGCCCCGTTGAGCCCCCTAATGTACTCCGCTATGAAATGATTGCAAACACCGTACACTGTCGATGAGGATATATTATATCAATCGGCGACGGAGGGAACTGACCACCCTACCTCATACGCCGAGGCCAAGGATGTGGGTGGCTCTGAGGGACAACTTGAGCTTTGCCTATGTGGGTCCTTCAGCCTGGAACAGTCTTCCCCACTCCCTCCGCCAAGAGCTTCTTGTCCTCTCTCCTCTTCAGTTCCATAGACGCTTGAAAACCTTTCTTTCTGCCGGTTTTGGCAGTGATGCGGGTCGAGAGTGCCGCTGATTTGAGTGGCGCTATATAAATATTAAATTACAATTACAATTACAATAACAACTTAAGGGATAGCGATATTCAGTGGCGTAACGAATGGTTTCAGCGCTGAGGAAAGATTTAAAACTGCGCCCCTTTCTAATTCTATAGTTGACTTTTAATCGTTCATATTATGATACTGTGTAACTATGTAACAGTGTTTACTAATTTAGTGCAATTACAGATAATGACATGGGTCTAAGGCTAATGCATGCTACAGGCTAATTTTTCAGGATTTTGCAGATGCAAGCGCATCTATTATTTTGTCAAAATTGATCAAAAACCTCTTATCCAATGCTCACAATCGCCAAACTACTCAATCGGGTTTGGCTAGAGCGCCGTGTTCTTTTTCTTGATTATGAAATATTTGATAAAATCTGAAATAAATTAGCAATAAATACCTGATAGCAGGCTGATGTATTTAAATTCGTGCAGGAAAATTTTAAAAAGTAGAGTTGTACTATAAACTTGACGTGTATTTCCAGCGATGAAATATTACTTGTGCGTTACACAGAGAAGTTAATGGCTTTGACAATACTCCAGTGACATCACCAAACGAGTATTTATTTATGAAACGTGCGAGAACCTTTTCTTTCCTTTTTTTGAACCGACAAACCAATAGAACGGATTCTTGGTATACTTACTATTCTGGCCAGATTTTAAACTGAAGACCAAGTTTTGCCTATTTTCATGTATTTATAAATTTAATATATTGAATTATTGAATTTCATAATACAATTTATGCGCTAATGTTGCGCTCGCTCCCTTGTGCTGCGCCGGGGGGCGGTTGCCCCTTTGCTCCCCCTTTTGCATTCGTTATGAAGTGTTAAGACTGCAAAGGCTGCTAAGAAGACGGTGACCCAGTGACCTTTGCTTCATTGAGAAGAAATTCCTTGAAGATAGGAACACGTGTTCTTTAGAAATCTTCATACAACGCACATTGTATCTGTGTGTCTGAGTGAATGTGTGTGACTATATGCGTGCGTATGCGTGCATGTATGTGTGTACGAGTGCGTGCGTGGGGAGATGTGCGTGCATATATATGAGAGCGTCTTTATCCTCCGACGGATTCTTTCGTCTTTCAATTCCTCCTTCACTCCCTCATTCTCCGTTCATTCGTCCGTTCATTCATTCAATCGTTCTCTCCTTTGTTTCCTCTTTTCTGCTCTCCATCCACTTATTAGTCATTCTTACATCTATTACTCTTGCTTTGTCAGAGAGAGGAACATAATATTCAGACAGACAGACAGACAGACAGACACACAGACAGACAGACAGACAGGCAGACAGACGGAGAGATAAACAGACTGACATTAGGGAAGCGCTTCAGACATACAGACGGACATACATAATAATTATAGATATATACACTGATGTAAAGGGACGGAAAGACGTACATACAGATAGAAAGATGAACATACAAGCACAAGAACAGATAGAAAGACGGACACACACAGTCAGAGAGACAGAGAGACAGATCCAAGCCATCGGCGCCCTGGACATGCTTCCATAAGCGCACGGAATCTATTGATTATTGAAGCCACTTTGACGACGTGGAATGCAAAGGGGTGAGGGGCAGATTGAATCGTCGTCCAAAACCCAGTCACCATATCTAATTAACTCAGCACGAGCCATGATAGTCCATAAGCCACAAGCCATTAGCTACAACCAACAAGCCTTACGCTACAAGCCATAAACAATAAGCCATAAACCAAAATACCCCAAGCCATAAGCCATTACCCACAGCCCACAAGCCTTACGCTACAAGCCATAAACAATAAGCCACAAGCCAAAATACCCCAAGCCACAACCCACAACCCACAAGCCTTACGCTACAAGCCATTAACAATAAGCTGTACGCCACAAATCCTCAAGCCATAAGCCACAAGCAATAAGCAGAACGGCTAAAAGCCTCGAGCCATAAGCCACAAGCCGTAGAGGATATATAAGCCATAAAGTTTTATGGTTTTCATATGTCTCGGTGGCTGAACCTTCAGATGCGTCTTACACCAGTAACTGACTGGTCGAGAAGATGAAGAGACCGGCGGTCGATGCAATCCATCTCCACCAACTGATTACACCGACGGCGATCCATAAAATGCAAACTAGCGCTATAAACTTCGACAAAGGAGCTGATGTACGGTAAGGATAAATCGCAACAGGTAGCGTCAGATTCATAAATTGGTTCGGTAGGGCTCGTAGGAGACCTCAGTTGCTGTCACTTTTCATTTCGCCTCAGTGCATATCACTCACCGACTGCAATATTTTACTAGTTTTGCAAAGGAGTGAAATGCTCAAAAGTATTTAAATACTTTTTAAAGTATTTAAGTATAAATGCCAGATTATTATTATTATTATTATTATTATTATTATTATTATTATTATTATTATTATTATTATTATATTTTTATTATTATTATTATTATTATTATTATTATTATTATTATTATTATTATATAAGATAGTACTTCTACAAATATCTAATATGCCGAATCCCACACAGTGCACTACATGCAAGACTCGAAGGAAAAAGAGGCAAAGGTAGACCAAGACTACGCTGGATAGATAATATAACTGAGGACATAACATCACTTGGACTAAAACTAAGAGAGGCAATAGACTTGATAACTGACCGAGGACAATTGAGATCATTTATTCGTACATAACGCCGCCAAATGGCAATCAGGAGCTGATAATGATGGTGATGATGATTTTAAATAGGGGCCTACATTTCAAGAGTATATTTCCAACAAAGCTCAACGGGAAGTCATTATTCCACTCGGTGCGATTTGATGATTCAGGAATGACTGTCTATACAATTTGATGTTAAGGTGCTCTAGCGACAGAAACAATAAAACATGCGACGACCCAGGTCTCTGGGTCCCCTAGTAGCCAACGGGGATTTCTGTGCAGGCTTTTATCTGCCCTCAGAGGGTTACTGGGACGTGGGACCTTTATCAACGCGCACCCGATGGACGACTTTGATAGTTTAAGTACGACGTATCGTGGCGCCCCTGCCGGCCGGTTTGCGATAATTACGAAATTGATTTTCCATCGAACTTACTGACGCTAAAAGCCAACGGCAGAAGTCGGAAAATGATTGAAGACTTCAGAAGCATAACACAGGATAATAGAGCTTTCAGTTATTGATTAGCCATAAACAGCGTCCTACCTAACAACATTCGAATAGATAGATTCTGGGCGTAATTCTATTTAGACATCGGAATTATACAGTCTGATCTTTCGATATTACAACAATTAACTGCCTGTTTATACCACTGTCGTACTCTTGTAGTGCCAGACCTAAGCATGGAGAAGGAGGGGCGACGTCAGCGGCCCTGGCAGCCATAAGATGTCTTTAAACACTTGAAACTACTGTAACTGTCGAGGAAGTCACGCGATTTTGTGTCACGTATCCTTGGTTGCCGCAAGGGTTTGCTAAACATAGAGGGATGCCATAGTTTACACGCATACAAGCATGAATGCATTCATTCACAATTACATACATACATACATACATACATACATACATACATACATACATACATACATACATACATACATACATACATACATACATACATACATACATACATACATACATACATATATACATACATACACGAATACAAGCAAAATAGCCAAGTATATATATATGTATATATATATATATATATGTATGTATGTACTATACCTATGTAGGCCATATATATAACCATAACCATAACCATAAATTTATTACTTCTCATAATATGCAGTTATTCAAGAATTCAGATCATTTGATACCAAAAGTTACAGAAAATAAAATCCTTTAGTAACAGTATTAACAGAGAGTATAGGGAAACAGCCCCTATATATATAAGGGACCTAGGTCTCGCTAGTGGGGTTACCCATGAGCAGTGATGGGGAAAATACTTTTAAAAAGTATTTTGAGTACGAGTATAAATACTTGCTCACAAAAGTATTTAAAATACAAGTTTAAAATACAGTATCATACAAGTATTTTAAATACAAGTATAAAATACTTGCCTGGAAAAAGTATTTTAAATACTAAGTACGAGTACTTCAGGCCAAAGTTTATCACAAATGATCAAGTCATATAAAAATGAGACTGAAATTCTTAATATAGAATATTGAACACTAGCAAAACGTTTGTCCAGTTCTGCAGTCATATCGCACTTAGGCATTGGCCTTGATCATCAGTAGTTGCTGAAAATGCTTGTCATTTAAGCGATCATGTCTTGGCAATGAAATTAGAGATCCTTTGGAGAACAACCTATCACCAGAGGCGTACAAGTCTCTAAAAGTTGGTTTCTCAACAGTGCATAGTGGTCTAACTTCTTCAACAATATAGTTCATGATTAGCTCATTAACCTCCTGAGATTTTACCAGTTTGTTTAACAATAAAAAAATGTGCCATCTAAAATAGCTGGTGAAACCATCGACGTCGATGGGTGAAACAGTCTTGCTTCCTTAGATTCCGCCATTATTTTGTTCAAAGCATAGATATAATAAGCCATGTTCACGAGCATCGATATCTATATTTAGACCACAGAAATATAGGTATCGATGGTAGTTCCAACCAGCAGTTGAATGATCCAAGCCCAACAAAAACAGCCCAGTAGAAATTACAGGCCTTGCAATAATTGTTGTCTTGTTAATGGTTATTAATGACAACATAAAAGTATTTTTAAAAAGTATTTTAAAATTACAATTTAAGTACGAGTACTTCCAAAAAAGTATTTTAAGTAAAAGTAGAAGTACAGTCATTCCAAAGTATTTTAAATACAAGTACAAGTACTTAGAAAGTATTTTAAGTAGTATTTTAAATACTAGTATTTAAAATACTTCCCATCACTGCCCATGAGCATAAACATACTGGCAATGGGCTAAATAGTATAAAGTAGGTGAAATATAAAAGCTAAACTAGTTAACTAAGATTCAAAGTTAAATCACATTGGATTTCAACCTCATAACCTAGTGCGCATGTGCACTCAATGCAGTGATTTGTTCGTATAGTTATCGTGGGGAGGTTAGGGAGCATCTATGATTAGATAATTGCGGAGTTTTTAAGATGAAAATATTGGTCAGATTTCTTATGATAATTGGAATATTGTTCCAGGTCCGCGGACCAGCACTCTTAATTGAGAATTTCCGGGTGTTTGTTCTCGCTCTATAATTGTTATAGATGTCCTAATGTTATAAGGGTTTGTTTGTGATATTAGACTAAAGAAGTCATTAAAAGCTGGGGGCAGAAGATTATGCATATTATATTTGAACATGAATTCGGAGGTCTGCTGGATTCTAATCGGCTCAATTGATAAAATTTTTATTTTTGATGAGCGGTTTGAAAAGACTTTGGACCTGATATATATTTTTGTACTATACCTATGTATAGGCCCTGTATAGATTTGTAAACGTGCGTTTGTTTCACAAATACAAATGTACGATTACACATCTATATATATATGTGTGTGTGTGTGTGTGTGTGTGTGTGTGTGTGTGTGTGTGTGTGTGTGTGTGTGTGTGTGTGTGTGTGTGTGTGTGTGTGTGTGTGTGTGTGTGTGTGTGTGTGTGTGTGTGTGTGTGTGTGTGTGTGTGTGTGTGTGTGTGTGTGTGTGTGTGTGTGTGTGTGTGTGTGTGTGTGTGTGTGTGTGTGTGTGTGTGTGTGTGTGTGTGTGTGTGTGTGTGTGTGTGCATATACATATATACGCATGCATAAATGTATATGTGTTTATGTGCAAATGTACACGAACAAATATATATACACACATGCATACAATGTTTATTACATTTGCAATGTTTTATTACATTGGCAATGTTTTATTACACTGGCATGTGAATTCGGATGGCGTCAGTAGACAATCTGGCTTAGGACATGACATATAATAGCAAATGTTCGCTTGATTTAGAAGAATCGAAAACAAATCTCAGAAGTGTAGCAACAGAATAAATATCTTTCCCCGATCAAATAAAGATATCTGCGTAAAAGTATAGGAGCTATAAAATTATGAATTGGGTGCTGCACGATAAGCTGCATCAGATGTAGAGCCAACGCATAAAGCGTCGTTGTCACTGTCATAAGTTGAAAGATATCTAGCACTACGATCCTATTCAATGTCGAGTAAATTAAAAACATACGATATAAACAAGTTTAAAATAAATAATGATCAATATATGTCGATATGTAAATGAAAAAAATCTTCAAAATTTCTCAACGGCAAACCGTGCAGAGTGAGAGAGTCTATCTTAAAACTGCCGTTATATCAAGTAATTTTCGAAACATTACAGCTTTGCTTGTGTAATGCGTAATTATGTAATTTTACGCAATGCATGTGTAATTCAATCAATCAATCAATCATTAAATTTATATAGCGCCTCTTCAGGGCTGTAATGGTAAAATTTGAGGTGAGTATACGCTACCGGTGACCAGCGGCGTAAAAAAATTTGAAGACCTGTTTTTAGGAATTCGTCTAAGAAAAATTTCAGACTTTTCACAAATTCCCTTCAAAATTTCTGACTTTTTACGATTTCGTCCTTGAAAAAGTTGATGACCTTTTTTTAGTCATTCGCCCTAAAAACCTCTAAAAACCTGTCAAAACCTCTCTTTTTCCTCCAAATTTCATTACTCAGGTCTCTACAGAGGTAAGTATACGCTGTATACCCGCGTATACCCTCGTCTAGAGCGCTGAGTATACGCTCTCAAATTTCGCTAGAGGTGAGTATACGCTGTATACCCGCGTATACCCTCGACTACAGCCCTGCGCCTCTTCAAGACATCTACTCAGAGGCGCTCCCGAGCCAGGCCTGATCATAGAGAAAAGTCTTCAATAGGGTGTAGAAGGAAGACGAGTGTGTACGAGGAGATAGGCGAAGGGAAGAAGACAAGTCATTCCACACTGTTGGACCAACAACAGAAAATGCTCAACGCTGCATTGTAGCAGTGCGGGCAAATGGAACCAGAAAGTCACCCCGAGTAGAGGAACGAAGAGCTGAGCGACCTATATATGAAGTGGAAGAGAGAATAAAGATGGAACATAAGTAGCGAGGAGCTACTTATGTGTACATTGTCGATGCCAATTCAAATTTCAAAGCTCCACTTGAAGGTTAAGCGCAGAGCACCAGGATTTCCAGGTCAGAGGGACTACTCTGCGATACCGCAAGAAGACTACAAATCTACAATCCAGTTGCTACAAGACCAGAAAGAGAAGGCGACAGAAGAGCCATGGTTGAGAGAAATGGTTAGGTGTGGGATTCAATTATTATATTTAAAATTATGATATAAGTATTACGTACATGATATACTCTTTACAATATATATGATTCGTACGGTTTTCTAATATATAGATAAATTAATTTATATATATATGAGTTAATCTGTCATATATTTATAAATATTGACATATATATTAAAATAGGAGGTGAACATTATGTGCAGGTCTAATATATGTGCTCTTTATATCGATATATAATCTATGGCCTTGTATAAAGAAGATACACTTTATTATGGGTCTATTCAGTGATCGCGCTGTAGCAGTAAGGATGCGAGTTCGAGCTTGCCGATAGAATTCGATGCAATAACTTTGGACAAACTGTTCGCGCCAACATATCTTTGTCACCAAGCAGTAAAATTTTACGCCGGGGTAAGCTGGTATGCGGTTACCGTTAACTTTCGTAAATGGTAACCTCTGAAATGATCTGGCCCAGTGTCTAGGGCCTACAGGAATTCGCCCAATGCTGACTCAAGAGACTCTGAAAAAGCTATCATCCTTCTAAAATCTCTTCATTTCTGTGATTCACTAACAACAGCATTCCAGTTTTATGCTCTTCATCTCATCTCAGTTGGCAATCAGTTGAAGACTTGCCTTTCCCAAGCTACCTGGGCTTATGGGGTGAATTCATAACTTAAAGCAATAGAATCAGGGGCGTCTATCCCCCCTAAGTCATTGGAGCAACTTCCCTTTCCCCCTCTTTTCCTCCCTCCCTCCCTCTTCCTTCCCCCCTTAAAATGGCAGCACACACACTGACAGATCTCCTCCCCCCCATTTGTTGGATGGAGCATTTGCTCCACGGTTTCTATGGTGTAGACGCCCCTGAATAGAATTATCTGATTACTACTACTGCTGCTGCTGCTACTGCCACTGCTAGATATACTAAAACTACTACTACCGTGCTAAAACTACTGTTACTTCTGCTACAGCTACTACTTCTACTACTACTGCTATGACTACTATCTCTACTACTACTGCTACTACGACTACTACTGCTGCTGCTGCTGCTGCTGCTGCTGCTACTACTATTACTACTACTACAATTACTATTAACAATAATAACAATAACAACGATGATGGTGATGATGATGAAGCCAATAAAATTTATTTTTCACTGAACAAACGCAAAAACCAATGGGACGGCTCCAAGAAATGATTGAAGATTTGAGAAGCACAACAGTGCATAACAAAGCCTTTGGTTATCGATAAGTCCTAAACAGCGTCTTATAGCATACACAACATACACATAGATTCTGAACGTTTAAAAATTTACTATTCTTCTGCACATATTATACTCAGGGCAGAGTGCGAAACAAGGGCTTATTGGTAAAACGCTTGGTCAACGATCATCGGGTTACAGGTTCGACTCCGTGTAACGACCGTGGTAAAGCTGTTTCCACAAACGTGCCTCTGTCACCAAATAGTCTCATTTGGTAGCGGCTAAAGCTGGGAATTAAACGGCAAGTCCTGCAATGCACTGGCCAAGTTTATAGAGCCTTGAAAGATTCGTCTATTGCCGGTGTCACGATATAAAGTCTCCCCAAAACAGATTCCCCCGAACTGAAAATTCCCCTCACAAATTTCATGTCACTGTTTGTAGCATGCAGTTTAAAAATCCACCAGCTTAAAATAATTAAATTTAAAATTAATCTGACTGTATCTCTCAAAGAATAGAGTATCCCTTGGGGAGAGATTATTTCAAAGTATGATGCAATATTTTCCTCCCCTCAAGACTTTGTTTTAGTATATATAGAGTATCCGGGGAGCGAATTTATCCTGAGATATATTCTTCGCGGGTGGAGGGAGACCATAGGAGGACAGAGAAACTTTTGGGGGGACCCGCTCCCGGGCCTATGAAAAGGATATGAGAGCTTCCCCCATGTCCCAATATTGGACACTGGACCTCAATTCTCTTTTACTCTTGCAGGGTGTAGTATTCAATTCAATATCCGTTTATTTGATAAATACAGGCTGTCACAGACGCAACTTGTTTACATTTCCATTAATATGTGTTCTTAAAGAGACAACGAGAAATAAAATGTCTATTTCCACGAACATGCGATGCATCTGCTCATAGACGTAGGGATGCGGTCATAATGCTGTCATAATGTTTATTAATGCGGTGTTGAACATCTTGCTCTGCATGGACGACTATTGAACTACTGGAATGGGGTTAATGGATTCTGTTCGTCCGCTCTGCATCCATACGACAGTCGACCGCCATCTTGTTTTTCTTATTGACCGATCTGTGTCTCATGGCGATATGTACAGGCCAGCAGACAGACAGACAGACAGACAGACAGACAGACAGACAGGCAGACAGATATGGATACACAGATACACACACAGACTGTCCATGTAACAATGATGTATGTGCTACAGGGTTAGGCAGACACATACAGACACACATACACAGACAAATAGACACTTAGGCACATACATAAACACACACAGACGGACAAAGAGAGATAAAGACAGACAGACAGACAGACAGAGACAGAGAGAGACAGAGACAGAGGCAGAGAGAGAGACAGAGAGAGAGACAGAGACACAGACAGAGAGAGAGACAGATAGATGCTTTTCTGCATGCGTTTACCCAACGCATGCAGAAAAACACTTTTGTTAAACTAAAGACCGATCCTGTCTTCGATCAACATCTGCTGTCCAAAGTACTGTTTGTTGTCCTGGTACACGTCTTCTCTTTGTCCGGCGTTCATTCACAGTTGCCGCTCCCTCCATCCGGAAGTCTCTATCTCCTCGTGTTCGCAACTCTCTTACCGAGATACTGCCTTTCACTCTAAAACTGAAAACTGACCTCCTTCCAGTCTCCCTGTGGCTCTTAGTGTTTGCCCGCCTTCGTTGTGTACTTCTGACCTGAGAGCATTCTTAAATTACTAGGCCTGTTGCTCAGACGTAAACACATCTAATACCGATCCCTTTCCAAAACAACCAGGGGCTTACTGACTTCAGTACAAGATAAGGTCGTCTTCTACTCTCGTTATCCATCCATCCATCCATCCATCCATCCATCCATCCATCCATCCATCCATCCATCCATCCATCCATCCATCCATCCATCCATCCATCCATCCATCCATCCATCCATCCATCCATCACCCACCCACCCATCCATCCATTCATCATCCATCCATCCATTTGTATATCCATCCATCCATTCGTTCGTTCAATCATTCATTCATTCATTCATTCATTCAACCATCTTGTTTTCCTCCTGTTGTTTTCCTCCTCTCCCATCCTATTCTCGCTCTTGTTCGTCCTGTCCTTGACCCATCTTGTGCGCTTTTCTATTCTTCTTGTGTCTTGTTCTTGTTTCTCCTGTTTCTTGTTCTTGCTCTCCTTCTGCTCCTTCGTCTTCGTCTAACCTTTGGTACTGTTTTTTTCTTCATCTTTCTCTACTAGTATTTACCGTTTTCTTCTACCTTCTCGTTCTTGCTATTGTTCTTGCTGTTCTTGTATTCTTGTTCACGTTCTTCTTCCACACGGTGGATGTTTTACCGTCAACGGCGGAGAGAGGTCGTCAGAGAGACGCAGACCGAGAGACAGAGAAAGACGGAGATAGTCAAAGAGAGACAGCGATAGACAGATCGAGACCTAGAGAACGTGACAGGAATAATTCTGCGTTGCTTGCTTCGAGAAGTTCCGCTTCGATCGTTAACAGACGGTGAACTGACTGCGCCGTTTATTCACTTCGCATTCCCTCGACCGACGACGCGCATCTGCTACCCTGCTTACTTCCCTATCTCCCTCCCTATGTCGCTCAGGGCATCTGCCTTTGTCTCCCTTTGTCTCTCTATGTCTCTCTTTTTCTATCCCTATCTTTCTCTCCATCTCTCACTATCTATCTATCTATCTATCTATCTATCTATCTATCTATCTATCTATCTATCTATCTATCTATCTATCTGTCTGTCTGTCTGTCTCTCTGTCTAGCTATCCGTATGTCTATCAATCCGTCCGTCCGTCTGTCTGTCTGTCTGTCTGTCTGTCTGTATGTCTGTCTGTCTATCTATCTATATATCTATCTATTTCTATGTTTCTCTCTCTATGTCTATTTCTTTATGCTCTCTCATTCTCTCCCTATTTCTGTCTCTCTCGCTCTCTTTACCTGTATGATTACCTTTTATACCTAAGTTGTTCTCTGTGCCTTTCTGTCTGTAGTTTTACACGTCTGTGGTCATCATTCTGTCTGTCTATCTACCTGTCTTTTGTCTAAGTCCTCTTTCTATATATGCCTGCCATTTTGTCAGTCTGTACGTTTTTCTGTCTGTCTCTCTGTCTGTCTTTCCCTTCGCTTGAATGACTGTCTGTGTCTGCATCTTATTATCTGTGTTTCTGCATCACATGACTAGAACTATGTCTGCTTCTGTATCTCTATAACCGCAGGCTATTTTTATCTGGGCTTCCTTAAAACTGTCTGCCTTTTTCTGCTTTCATGTCTATCTGTATCTGCCTAGATCTGTCTCTCTGTCTGTCTGTCTCTCTCTCTGTCTCTCTCTCTCCGTCTGTCTGTCTGTCTCTGTCTGTCTGTCTGTCTGTCTGTCTGTCTGTGTCTGTCTGTCACTCTGTCTCTGTCTCTGTCTCTCTCTGCCTCTCTCTGTCTGTCTCTGTCTCTGTCTGTCTATCTCTCTCTCTGCTTCTGTCTCTGCCAAAATCTGTTTACCCAGAAACTGAACCATAGTTCGACGCTCTGGAATTGTACTCATTTCACCAATGGTCTCGACTTCTAATTGCAGCATATCCGTCGCTCTGTCACGAACCGTGTGTGATTTATAATGGACGATCACTCGGTCCGAGAACAACCGGGTAAATATCAACAAAGATAATAGTAATAACAATAAAAAGAATTACAAAATCGACGGTGGAAGAAATAAATGTAATAACAATAATTAATTTATCAATAAGATCAATGACATTAATAAATATAATAATGACAATAATTATAACAATTACAATAATAATAATCACTGGCGTAAACTTGTCCAAAATATTGAAGGCGGGCATGGGGGTCTTGACAACCAGCGAGTCTAAGAGGCTTCCGGTGTAACGTAATACGCATGAAAAGCAGCGCTGAAACGAGGGTATACACGCGGGTATACAACGTGTACTCACCTCTAGAGACCGTATACTGGCCTAACAAAATATTTTTTAGTATAGCCTACTCACCTCTGGAGAGCGTGTACTCACCTCCAGAACGTACTCTGTCATATTTTTGATACTGTAGAATATAGACTATAAGTTGCGCAAAAGTTCAGTTTTAAATTTAATTATTTCTGTTTGCTTGACCTAGCGAGTTGCAAAACAACTTTTAAATGTAGGCCCTACATAGCTCTAAACAGATCATTTGTAGAATGAAAAACAGACGCTATGAAAATTTGTGACCAATTTTGCAATGTTTGATTAGTTTAGGTATTTCAATATACAGTAATCATTGTAATCATCGATGATTAATGCCAGTTTTATATTCAGTTTATTAAATAAACTAAATTTAAAATTTATGCTTGGCATATGGCCATCTTGGCCTAGCACGATTAGGCTAAGAATCTTTGCCTATCGTTTGATGTGAAGCAATGCTAACTAAGTACTTATACTTTTCCTTGCTATTTAAAACACCTTGGTCCTATATCAGCTCTGAGGCGAAATTGCCTAAAATGCGATTGCTTTGTTTGTTTTCATATCTGAACTTCACCGCCACTGGATGCAAAACATCATTAATTTTTCCATAAATTTTAGCATAGTTGATGCATCAGAAATTGAGGAATTCCGTCATTTAAACAGCTTAAACGCTTACCAGAGCGTTTCCATATTTCTGAACTCCTTCCCAAACCCATCAGTGTTTCGGAAAACAAACCCGTAGCGCGTACTCTCCTCTAATTTTACTACAGTAGGCCTACTGATGAAATTGGTGTGTTTTATTTACATGTAAATTTGTTTCACATTGAAGATATAAATAAATGTTTGTTTTCATTGTGAATTTCTGATAGTATTTCAGTTCTCTGTCTCTGTTTTTCTGTTTTTAAAGAAGTTTGTCTATAATGAAACATAACATTTTAATATTTCAAGAAATTATCGTCTCGATTTTTGGGGGGCAATGCCCCTCCTCAATTATTGAGAGCACGTGCTCCGGCTCTACGTCAATGATAATACTAATAACAATAATAATTGAATAATAACAATAATGACATTAATATTAAATTACAATAACAACAACATTGATATTAATACCTATACTACTACTACTAATAAAAACAATGACAACTAATATGATAATAGGACTACTAGGCCTACTACTAGTACTACTGCTACTAGGCCTACTATTATTTTATTTTCTTGCCCCGAGGTACCTCAGATCCCTTAGGAGTTACCAAATTATTTGGGGAATACAAAAGTATACTTATTATTAGTATTAATACTACTACTAATAATAATAACAACAATAATAGCGATAATAACAATAATAATAAGAATAATAATTAGAATACTTATATTAATTATAATACGTGTAACAGCAATAATTATCCTGGACAGTTGATGGACGCTCTATTCTGACAGCTGCAAAATGAGTTGCAATTATAACCGGAAATTTTGACGACAATTCCTCAGAAGAAACTCCCACAGGCGCTCCTTCTATGCACCGCTGCCTGAATTTAATTGGAACACAAAGCAAGTAATTATAAATGAACGTTTAGCATAATTGAAAATAATTAACTGCGATAAGAAGAGATTTCTGATCGTGCCCAATTGGTATCCTTTGGGGGTCCATTGAGTTTCCCAAAACTGGTGTGGGCAATGATTGGCTGTAGTAAGAAATAAGTTTTAAAAGAACTGAGAAACTAAAGAGATGAGGTATTAAAAGCTGTGGACTTAACAAAATGTTAAAAGAATCTTAGAAATGCGAGAGAGTCTGCGAAAAAATACAAAGAAAACCCAAGACAAGGTCTTAAAAACTTTGTTGAACCGAAGATTGTAAGAAGTTTGTTCGCAACTACATATACAACTACATGTCAGCATCATTTACATCATATTCGTCGTCATCATCATAGGCATCAGTCATCATCTTCTTCTTCATCGTTATCACATCATCATCATCATCATCATCATCATCATCATCATCATCATCATCATCATCATCATCATCATCATCATCATCATCATCATCATTTTTCATCAGTTCCTCCCTCAACGCCTATGCCGGCAATGGGTGCGAATAAGTGACCTCCGTTCTTTTCGGTCATTTTTCAAACTTAGTCGTGCCATCGTATTAAGTTCAATTCTCGTTATGTCTTCATTTATGTTGTCTACCCAGCCCAGTCTTAATCCGCCTTTCCGTCGCTTTCCTTTCCATCTTGCACGCAATGCATTGTGTGCGATTTCATCAGCTGACATTCCCTCCACATGACCAAACCCACGACACAGGGTAGCCGATTGGTTAGAGCGCTTCGCCTGTAACGCGCAGAGTACGGATTCAAGTCTCCTCTCAGGCGGTCATTGTGTAGGGACCTTGAGCAAGTCCTTCACTCACAACTGCTCAGCGCCATCGATGTTCTGTCGTATGGTCATTTGTGTAATTCTGAACTTTGGAAGGAGGTCAATATCAAATACAGCTGTATATAATATAAATGTATATGTATATATATTTTATGTATATATATATATTATGTATATATATACCACACAAACGAGTTTATCCTGCATAATTGTCTGATTATCCTACTTAGTCATCTGGAGTCATCTTAGTCACCTTTACACCCAATTGATCAACCATCTGTCCTCGTGCCAGCGACAAGATTAAAACGGGTCTTTTGGGGTCACCCTGATCCCGCGTCGGCAGAACAGCCTTCCCACATCAATTCAGACAGATGAAAGTGCTGACGCTTTGAAAAGAAGTAACTGGAATTAAATCTCATTTAACTCTTAGCATACACTGCGACGATGCCATTGCAGTGTATACCTTATAAGTATTTCATTACTATGTTACATAAATTGTCGTCATTAGATAAGTCAGAGAAAGCAGAAGTCAATCTTCCGAAGATGAGCAAAAGCTCAAACAGATGACTTTTATGCTCAGTAATATAACACAACATTAACCTTATGTTTAACGCCTTCTCGTTTCATGGCCACTCCTTCACACCCTCAAGAACCCTATTTCTGAAACAAACATTCACCTGTAAACAACCGTAGGTGACTATATAGGCGACACTGACCTTGAGTTTGGATTCGCCTTGGAAGTAGGAAGGACTTGCTCTCGACCAGTCCCTTCGAATGGACTCGAGGAGCAAGATGTCGGGAAACTGGACGCGGAAGCCGGTAAAGTTGACCCCACCGTAACGGAATCCGTCCAGGTCAAGGTCATCCATCTCCTGTTAAACGTCAAGGTCAAGGTCACTCACCTGCTTATCAGTATCGATAGAAATTTAAGAAACTTATTGTACACATGTGCATGTTTGAATACATACATAACTGCATACCTAGTCCACATGCATGCATGCAAGCATGCATACATACATACATGAATGCATACATGCATGCATGCTACATACATACATACATACATGCATATATACACATGCATGAATGCATGCATACATTACATGTGCACGCACGTATAGAACATAACTTTTTTAATGAACGCCAAGAACAATCCACATCACAGTCACTCAAAGAAAGTATTAGTAGACATTTAAAGGTTAGACCAGAAGGGACAACAAGTCCTACTAAAAGGGTCACCTAATTTCTTATAACAAATTCATGAGAGCGTTTTCAAAAGTTTCACAATTCATCAGGTTTTGTTAACTGTATACGTGCAGTGTTATTTTCAATATTTTCCCTAACAAAGAGCAATTAACATTTTGAATGTTATTACATTGTACAAATCATTGTATAAGTGCAATAGAGAAGAAATAAAAGGAACGAAACGAAAAACATACAATTACTTTGATGCAAAATTTGTTATATTTGCAGCTTAAATCCAAATTACATAGCAAATAAATAATGTATTATGCATTTCTTAAACTAATGTCTCAAGCTCCTTTGTTTAACACCCACCAGGCTTTCCATTCCAATTTGAAATCTCACCTCCTCAAGCATTCTTACCCTAATCCATCTAATCCTCTGCCTTCCACGTTTTCTCTTCCTCAGTGAAACCCGCCTTAGCAGCTGGTCTCCCTGGCAACAGGACACGGCTCTCCAATGGATATATTGACATTTCAGCACGCTAACCTCTACACTATCGAGCACCCCTCTTGTTAGTGAACCGATGCATAAATATATTACTAGGCTGGCCAGAGCTGGTGCTGAACTAGCACCCGGAGGTAGTCTATACTCTACTAATAGTGTGCATAGCGCGTTGCCGCATTGTGATCAAACAATTTAAACGACAGGTCTAATAGACGCCCAGGTGAAATTCGCCTACAGCAACTGAGGTATGGATCGATCATGGAATAGTATAGTTGAATTAATATAGCTTTTGGAAACACATAGGAAAGGCGTGATAATATCCCACAGTCATATCAGGGAGATTATTTTTGGCAGTATGAAGTATACGGACTTTGTATCAATAATTGTATGTAAGGTGTTGATCCTGGTGGTATACGCCTACAAATTTCGAAGACGATACCTGCATATATATATATATATATATATATATATATATATATACATATACACATCCGTGTATAAATACATACATACATACATATACACAGAAGCATTCATACATACATACATGTATACATAGGCCTACATGAATGCATGCATGCATGCTTTTGCAAGTAGATGTTTATGTAACACACCTGATAACATACCTCCAGAAATTAGCCATGCCCTAAGGTCAAAGGGTCATTCGCTTGAGTTTTAACCTCCCATCTTACTTTGCACCAACTACACAAACACAGAAGGGAAAGAAGGGTTCAGTTTTGGCACCACTTGATATGGAACAGCACCATCGAAATTGAGTACTAACCGGACTCGATAATGCTTAACTGCACTACGCGTACCTTCAGCATGCGACCACGTGATCGGATGCCTGATTTATGTTGCGCATGATATGAATAAGTCAGTTGTGGCTCACCAGTCCGCCGATGACGTAGTGATATCCGTTGCGGTGCATTCCGACGTTCTGGATCTGCAACATGGAAAACAATTCATCTGATTCCGAAGGTAAATGCCCTCTTTTCGGAATTTCAGAAGCGACGGTTATAAAAGGTAAAAGTAAAGGTGAAGGTAGAGGTAAAAGAGAAGATAAAGGTAAAGATAAAGGTAAAGGCGAAGGTAAAGGTAAAAGCGAAGGTAAAGGTAAAAGCGGTGAAGGTTTAGATAAAGACGAAGGTAAAGATAAAGTCAAAGGTAAAACAGAAGGTGAAAGAGAAGGTTACGGCGAAAGGAAAGGTAAAGATTAAGGTAAAGGCGAAGGAAAAAGTGAAAGTAGAAGTAAAGGTAAAGGCAAAGGTGGCATACTCGTTTACGGAAGCCGACAGGAAAGATGCAGGAAGTCAGAAACAAACAGATTCGGAGACACATATACACAAGCAAAGACACAGAGATACAGATATTGATATACATCTGGGGCAGAGGCAGATACAGAGGCAGAAGGAGACACAAAAACGCATATACAGAGCGAGACACACACACCTACAGAAGAACAGACAGACAGAGATACGGACACAAAGGCTGGAACATTCCTACAGACAGACACACAAGCATACAGACAAACATAAACAGACACATAGTCAAACAGACAGATGCAAAGAGACCGACAGACAGACACACAGACAGACAGACAGAAAGACCATCATTCTATACTATGAAGGCTGACGGGTTAAGCCTGGCGCTCTATAAAGGCGACGGATATTAAACGTCAGAGGAAGATGGTCGACTGGCATCAAATATTCATACTCCAATCGCTAGACCCAGTGTCGGATTTAGACTTGGTGAGGCGTTAAGCTGTGTAAAGCTTGGATGCCATTGTTAAAAAATTACACCAGAGGGTCTAAAAAAACTTTGAAACATTAAATGCCTTTAAATTATTTAATAGCAAGGCATTTCACGAGGAAATTCAAATTATTTTCAAATGAATGCATTTACTCAAGCAAGATGGAGTTTGCTGCACAGGCCATTTAAAAAAAGGTTATATATATATATATATATATATATATATATATATATATATATATATATATATATATATATATGTAGGCCTACAAGGATCTGAGCTATGACGAAAGGTTGAAAGTGTGGACTTACAACATTGGAGAGAAGGAGGAGCAGAGGAGACTTAATTGAAGCCTACAAGATTATAACTGCAAAGGACGTAGTGCAGTGGGAGAGGTTCTTTGAATTAGCACCAAACAATGCAACTCGGGACACAGGTATAAATTATTTAAGAAGCCGAAAGGAACAATAGGGCACAACTTCTTCAGTGCAAAATTTGTAGACTTGTGGAATGGTTTGGGTTATAGTACTGTCTCAGTGGACACTATCACAGCTTTTAGGAGGAAGCTAGGAAGGGCGGGCGATTAAGCGTTTGAAGGGGGCGTTAGAACCACTGCAATTAATGCAGTGGTTCTAACGCAGGCTACACGTCCTCTGAACCACTTAAAGCACTGGTTATATTATAGATTATGCATGTATGCATATAGGCCTACTTTGTGAGACGCCGTGCCACTGGACAGCCATGTATATTTACATATGTATATGTATACATATATATAGATATCCAATGGAGATCCCAGTTAGGTTGCCAGGGAGACCAGCTGCTAAGGCGGGTGTTGTGGAGAAAGAAAACATGGAAGACAGAGGATTAGATGGATTAGGGTAAGAATTGTTGAAGAGGTGAGATTTCAATTTGGAATGAAATGCCTGTCGGGTGATAAGCAAAGGAGCTTGAGACATCAGTTTAAGAAATGCATGATACATTATTTATTTGCTATTTAGTTGGCTTTGATCTGCAGATATAACAATCTGCATCAAAGTATGTATATGTTTTTCGTTCGGTTTCCTTTTATTTCTATTGCGTTACACTTATAAAGAAATTAATGCTTTGCACAATGTAATAACATTCAAAGTGTTAACTGTGCATTGTTATGGAAAATATTTAAATAACACGGTATGTATAAAATTAACAAAACCTGATGAATTGTGAAACTGTTAAAAATGCCGTCATGACTTCTGTATTGTAATAAGAAACTAAGTGACACTTTTAGCAGGACTAATTGTTCATTCTGGTCTCACCTTTGAATGCCTACTATACTTTCTTTCAATTACTGTAGTTGCAATTGTAATCATTGGTGTTACTGCTCAATGAACTGATTGATTGATACTGCTACTACCACTGGTATTACTACTACAACCATTGTTGCGGGTACTACTACTACTGCGGCTGTTACTAAGCCCTAATTCTACTTCTGTTGTTAGAAGTAATGTTAACGGAGCGTGGCTTTGTTGTTCTGAGTAGTTCCGGCAAGATAACGTCTGCGCCGTTGGTTCAAAGAGACCCGACTGAGTATGAAAGAAGCCGACGACAACATTGGGTCGGGAAGATAATGAAATGCCTTTCAACCTTTCGAACATATCTCAGCGCTCGAAACAAATGAACAGAAACCACGTCCATGACTGACCTCCTTCCTCGTCTTCCAAACCACTCCTCTGTTTACTCGCTCTCTCTTCCACCTTTCCTTTCTTCTTATTTTCCCTCTTTTTGAAGTCGCTAACATTTTATATCCATGGCTGTTTTTCAGACTGGCTTAAGGAACTGCTCTTCTTCTTTCTGCCTTTCATATTCTAACTCATCACAGTCCTCTTCAACTTCCTCGAACTCCTCATCTTCCTCCTCTATTCTTCCTCCGCTCCTGTCTCCTCCTTTTCCTCTTCACCTTCTGCATCCTAATCCTTCTCATATCCATTCCCTTCTTTCAGTCCTTCTGCATTGCTCATCTTTTGTTATGCTACCAAATCCAATTCATTGCAATCATATGCTGTCCTATGCTATTCCATTCTCCCCTATCAAATCCTCCCCTCTTACTCTATCCTACCCTATTCCAAACCTATGCTATCCTATCATTCATTCATTCATTCATTAATTCTAAGGATTTGATATAGCGCCTCTACAAGATACTTGATACCTATCGTGCCTATCTCATCCTCCCTACTGTTACTTCTTCCTAAATCACCCGATTGAATCGTACCATTCCGCACCCTACCCAACTCTATCATATCATACCCTGTCCTATATGATACTACAAATTCTATCCTACCCAATTCTATCCTATCGTGCCAAATTCTATTTTATCCTACCCAATTCTATCCTTCGCAATTCTATCCTACCCAATTCTACCATACGCAATTCTATCCCATCCTATTCAATTCTATCCGAAACAATTCTATCATACCCTATCCCTGCATTCCAAACGTATGCTATCCTATTCATTTCCGCACCATACCCAATTTTATCATATCCTACCCTATCCTACCCTACCAAATTCTATCCTACCTTACCAATTATATCCTAGTCAATTCTATCCTACCCAATTCTATCCTACCCAATTCTATCCTATCCAAACCATTTTTATACTATCCTAGCCAATTCTGTCCCAACCAACTTTTTCCTACCAAATTCTACCCTATCCTAGCCTTTACTATTCTATCCTATCCTATTCAAATCTATCCCATCCTATCGTGCCTATCCTCTCCTTTCCTCTCCTACTCTATCCTATCCCAGTACAAAGATGGATGCAGATCGGAGCCGTTCTTTGGTCTGCTTCTGCAAAGCTAATGCCTTCGCCCGAGCATAATATTGGTGACGAATGGGGTGACGAATGGCAAAGATGGAGGTGTAGGGGTCACCAGGGGAATGTAGCCACCGAATGAAGCCAGAAACGAGGCCACACGGGTGATTGGACACACGGACAGAGGGACTCTACTCGTGGCCTGGACGAGGGCAAATACATTCGATGCGGGCATACAAACTATCCATTTGCGCAACGCGGCGTAACAGACCACAGTGCCAAACCACCCAATTGTGTCCTCCAACTCCGCCTCTCATACTACAAGCCTTTCCTCTCTCCTTCTCCCCTGATCCTACTAGCCCTTCCTCCCTCCTACTCCTTCTCCTCTCATCCTCCTACGGATTCCTTCTTCTCTTCTTTTTCTCATCCCCCTAGTCCTTCTTTCCTCCTCCTTCTGTTATCCTCCTTCCTCCCGCTTCCTCCTCCTCTCGTCCTTCTAGTCCTTCCTCCCTCTTCCTCCTCCGCCTCCCATCCTCCTATTCTTATAGCATTTCCTCTTTTCTTCTATTCTTCTTCCATTCATTATCCCTCTTCTTACTCATTCCTCCCTTCCTCTTCATCACTCTCCTCAAACTCATTGTTCTTTCTCTTCCTCCTTCACCTCTATTTTTCTTCCGCTTGTTCTTTGATGTGAGCATTCTCTTCTTGTTCTCGTTAATCTCTCTCCCTTCCTCTTTCAGGCAGTCAGTCATTCGACCAACCAGCTTTTGTCAATTAAATCAGCCAACCATTCGGCCAGTCAGCTAGTTAATCAGTTAGTCGACTGAACCGACTTCAACCGACTTCCTCCTTTTGTCCGCACCACCATTCTCTCTGGTAGCGTTGCTTCTTCCTTTTCTCACCTTAAATCCTGCTTTTTCTCTCGGGGTCTCGCGCACTGGGGGCGCCTCTGAATGGTCTATACCGCGAGAGGCTCTTTATAAATGCCCATATACAATACAATACAATACAATACAGGGGCGTAGCTACCATATGTGCAGGGGGTGCAAGGCACCCGGGCCCACGACCTCCAGGGGCCCACAGAGACACCAGACAATTTTGTATAACCACAGTTGAAAGTTTCGTTTTACAATTAATCTAATTCATATTACTGCTTAGCTGGTGACAGATCTAGTAGTTGTGATGTTCGAATGCTTCGACACTCGCCACACTTGCATTACCGGTACTTCCTTAACATAGCCAGCTGCCAGCCACCGTATTGGACTCCTTTTACCTTGTTTTTTGCGTCTCGAGTGACGACTTTCACACTGTATTATGATGTCAGAGTTTATGTGCACAAATTATGCGAGTGATAATAAAGATTCGTTAGTAATGCAGTAAAGATTGTTAGTAATGCAGTTTTAAGTTGAGAAAGTGAAGTGAATTAGCAAAATGAAAATCATGTCATTATGCGTGAAATAAATTTGCATAGGGCCTACTGTTGAAGCTTAATCTGTTCTGTATGAAACACTATGTCTGCAAGACGTAATACGAGTATTACATCAGAACATTTAAGCGGATTTGCGAAACGTAAACGACGTAAACATAATATAAACATAATATAAACATAATATAAACATAACAATTCTGCAATATTATTGCAAACATTAAAAAAAAATCTTGATTTGGGCATTTGGCCTATGTGTCGAATGGCATACACACGAGTCCATGACAGTATTGGTAAGAACACAATATTACAAGCCTTACAAGGTCAAACAGGGGCCCATTCGGGACCCCTGCACCCGGGGCCATGAAAAGCTAGCTACGCCCCTGATACAATACAATACAATACAATACAATACAATACAATAGTCAGTCAGTCAGTCAGTCAGTCAGTCAGTCAGTCAGGCGTCCACATTCAATAGCCACATTCAGAAGCAGTTGTATGAAAAGGCGTCGGCTAAGTGGATAGAAATTCATTGTAGACCGCCGCATCACCCATCATCTCAACGACTCATATTGAAGCCACAGCAATTCCCTGCAGCAGCAGAGCAGCAACCCATAAGCACCCCCATCACGAAGGTCTGACCAACGTAATCAAACGGTCATTGTCCACACAGGCAGAGGATTACGGTTCCCCGCCCTTCCTGACCAGCAGACGATCGATGATTAATGTCCGTTAGTACGTTGTCGTAGTACGAGTAAGGGCCTTCGAGGGGACGCTCTAGTGCCTGTGGAGAGTTGCTCAGTGCGGTGGAAGTGTAATGATTGGGTCAGAGGTTAGAGTGCAAAGAGGTCGGCTCGAATGTGCCATCATTTCATAATTAGTTTTATCAGAATACGTTGGGTCAAGAAGAGAACTAGAAGAGACGACGAGGCCGAGAAATTAGGGACGCGAGCAATGATGCACAACACGTTTATTATGGTATTGACAGTGGTGATGAGGACGGTGATGATGATGACGTTGGCGACGACGACGATGTCATGATAATGATAATGGTGATGAAGCTGTTGTTGAGGACGATTTTAATAATAGTGGTGATACTACTGCTAATATTCTACTGGTGCTCTTCATGTCTAAACCTCCAACGCTATACTTCCTCAAGTTCGCAACTCTCCAACCGAGAGACTGTCTTTCGATTTAAACTGAAAAGTAACCTCCTCCGGTCTGTTTATGGCTCTTAATGGTTGCCCGGCTTCAATGCGGAAATCTGAACTTTATAAGGAGGGCATTATTAAATTATAGTTGTACTGTAAATGATTCATTAGTTTACTACTATTACTATTACTAACATTACTGCTTCTGCCGCCGCCGCCGCTTCTTCTTCTTCTTCTTCTTCTTCTTCGTCTTCGTCTTCTTCTTCTTCTTCTTCTTCTTCTTCTGCTTCTGCTTCTGCTTCTGCTACTGCTACTGCTACTGCTACTGCTACTGCTACTGCTACTACTACTACTACTACTACTACTACTTTCACTACCACTACTAATACTGCTAATCCTACTATCAGTAATAACAACAGTAATAATACTACTACCACTACTACTACTACTACTACTACTACTACTACTACTACTACTACTACTACTACTACTACTACTACTACTACTACTACTACTCTACTACAACAACTACTACTAAAAATACTGCAGCTACTACTACTACTACTACTACTACTACTACTACTAATAATAATAATAATAATAATAATAATAATAATAATAATAATAATAATAATAATAATAATAATAATAATAATAATAATAATAATAATAATAATAATAATAATAACAGTAATAATAATCATGCTGTTTCTTTTGTTAGGTTCATGTGTCAATCACGTGCCGATAGATTTGCATGCAGCCTTAGAATCATAATGAGAACAGGTGCGGCGAGTGGGTGATGAGTTTTTCCGTGAATATAGATGATGTCATTATCTGATAAGGCTTTGCGAAGCACGGATATTGGTCGCGCCATAGTTTTTGCTTTCCACTCCTTTCCGGATCTCACATCATCTGAGCACCTGCAAGTCCCGTGCATTATTTAATTATTAAAACTCTGGTAGGGGGACGCGGTGGTGTAGTGGTGTAAGTCGGTGCCTTGTAACCGGAGGGTTGCAGGTTCGAATCCACCTCAAGCCACTGCGTAGCGACCCAAGTGCTTCTGAATCGTTGCTTCGATCTTATCGACTGTCTACGAATATACGGCACTCTAATCTCTAGTATTTATTTATTTATTTATTTAGTTTTATGTGCTTATCATCTCTGTAGCGCTCCCGCTTACCTTGAAACACATGCATCTCCGTAAGTCTACTACAGTCTGCGATCTTCGTGAATGGGTCTTTTACGTTGAGCCATGGTGCAACACTGTGATGTGCTCTCATGCATTCCATGGTGCTGCCCCAAGGAGTGGAACCGACTAAAAATGTTGTCTCTCAAATATGGGGATACCTAACAGCGTAGGCCTACTTCAAGGTACGATAGGTTTAAGTTGTTCATTATTGAGGTTGAACCAACAGACCCCCACAGTCAGTAGAGCGAGACGATAGTCGACCCGGCTAGCTCTAGACTCCATGATGAAATTTGTTCCCACAGTTTAAAGAAAAAACGACTAAAAAATAAATAAAACCCAAACGAAGCAGAAACAGTTGTAACAGCTTCTGTTACAGAATGTTTCTATTATTGGGTTTCATGTTTTATGAAGTTCATTTCGCATTCATGAAGGCAGTCTTTGTTTTCGTCAGAACGTCGTGTGATCCGTTTAGTGCTCGGGTCCCCAAGAGAAATGAAAACAGACAGTTTCGTCTTTGCAAAGAGACCGAGGACCTACCGAAGGCTGATCAGTGACTCTGTGTTTCGTTGGGGAAATTGACCTAACGGCTGAGCCCACATTCAACGTCATTAGCTCTCCGAGTCGTGAGGCGTTCCGAGTGCATTTGCCTAAGCGATGCTGGCTCACGGTATTCCACTTTTATTATCAGTGCGTTTTACCGTCACCCGATCTTTACCGTCTCCGCTAAAGTGCTAGTATTACCTAATGCCATAATGCATAACCATCTGTATCCTTTATAGTGGTGCTATAAACATTTGCAATTACAATGACAATTTCATGTTGCTCAGTCTCTTGTGTCATTTCGTTCTCAACTTTGAACTTAACCTCTGTCAAATTGCTTATCCACCATAGGCTGCCTCTCTGTCTTACGGACTGGCCTTCAGGATATTGACCTGATTACTGCTTGGTTTTAGTGGTTGATGCCTTGTGCATTAAAACCGGCTTAATAGAAGTTACTAATAACAATAATTGTAATTAGTAGCTCTATTGTGTGATCCATTTGTGTGATCCAAATGAAACTGTAATTATTAAACTTATTTTTAAAACTTATGTCGCTACAGTCGGCGAGAACCGAGAGCAGGAGCTTGGTTGATCTAGTGGACTGTAGTTACAAGGACCCCAAAGGACAAAGTAAGGTATGGTAAGGACGGTAAGATAATGCAAAACAAGATAATGCAGTGCAAGGTAAGACAAGGTGATTTGAAGGTAAGGTGTTGCAACGAAAGGGAAGGTAAGGCAGAGTGATGCATGAGGCAAGGTTACGGAAGACAAGATAAGGCGAAGTACAAAGCGTATAGTAGAAATATGTCTTGCCATTCATCATCCATTTCTTTTTCTTCCAAACTTCCTACGCCTTCTCTTCTCCACTTCCAGTTACAAATTCATATTTACAGATTTACGATTACAGTTAATTTACCAGTTATCACGCAGCACGACACCGAGATATGGGTGGGACACTGTAACCGAATGGTTAGAGCGTTCGGTTTGTAACGCGGAGAGTACGGGTTCGATCACTGGGTAAGGACCTTGACAAGTCCTTCACTCACAACCAGTGGGTTTTTTCCAGCCGGAACGCGCCGGAACGGCGTTCCGGCACCGTTTTTCAAGTACCAAAAAATTAATTATTTATTTTAATAATAAAAACAATAATTTAGTTATTTTAATTTAATTTCGGTGTTTTGAACTGTTTTAAGTGTTTGTTGAGACCCCTCCCAACCCCCAATCCCGTTTTTCTCTGGATTTTAGCCCGCCCATAATTATTCCGTTCCGGAACCCATTGTTCCGTTCCGGAACCTTTTTTCCACAAAAAAACACTGCTCACAACTGTTCTGTCGTATGGTCGTGTGTGCACTTCTGAGCTTTGGAAGGAGTGCAGTATCAAATACAGTTGTAGTATAGATAAGATATACACGAATATCTAGAAGATGGACCTGATTGAGGATTGCGAGGAGGACTTGTTCGGAGCTGAGATCGAGGATGATCCTCTTGTTGTCCTTGGGACCTCGAGAGTCTATCTGGCGCAGGGAGGCGTAGCAGTCCGTTGCGTCCGAGATCCTCATCGCTTCGATGTCCAACGCCAAGCTTCCTCTCGACAACAACAAATGTATCTGCTCCAACCGCGACAGACCTGTGCAAAACGATGGATCGATTAATCAATCAATCAAACAGTCAATCAATCAGTCGATCAAGCAATCAATAAATCAAATCAATAATTCAATTAGTTAATAAATCAAGTCCTATCCAGACGCCTTTCAACGTGTCGCGACTCTAACAACAGACATCGGTGGCTGTAGCTAAACATTGTATGGTAATCAACCACAGATCAGTCAAGTAATCAATCAATCAATCTGCCAATCAGTTTATTATTCATTCCTTAAATCACAGTGATCAGTTATACAGATCACTCCGTCGAGACTGAAGCTGCCATAGTTTCTCCCTCCCTCTCTTCCTTCCTTACTTCCTTCCTTCCTTCCTTCCTTCCTTCCTCCTTCCTTCCTTCCTCTCTCCCTTCCTTCCTTCCTTCCTTCCTTCCTTCCTTTCTTCCTTCCTTCATTCCTCCCTCTCTTCCTTCCTTCCTTCCTTCCTTCCTTCCTTCCTTCCTTCCTTCCTTCCTTCCTTCCTTCCTTCCTTCCTTCCTTCCTTCCTTCCTCTCTTCCTTCCTTCCTTCCTTCCTTCCTTCCTTCCTTCCTTCCTTCCTTCCTTCCTTCCTTCCTTCCTTCCTTCCTTCCTTCCTTCCTTTCTTCCTTCCTCCATTCCTCCCTCTCTTCCTTCCTTCTTTCCTTCATTCCTCTCTCCCTCACTTCCTTCCTTCCTTCCTTCCTTCCTTCCTTCCTTCCTTCCTTCCTTCCTTCCTTCCTTCCTTCCTTCCTTCCTTCCTTCCTTCCTTCCTTCCATCGATCTTTCTTTCCATTCTTCATTCATTATTCCATTCTTTCGTTGGCTGATTAAAAAAGTTCAAAACTGTAAGCTTAACAAAGACAGATTATTGGATAAAAACATCAGAACGAGAAAAGACCATAATCTCTCTTAAAATAATTCAGTCATTCATCCATCCATCCATCCATCCATCCATCCATCCATCCATCCATCCATCCATCCATCCATCCATCCATCCATCCATCCATCCATCCATCCATCCATCCATCCATCCATCCATCCATCCATCCATCCATCCATCCATCCATCCATCCATCCATCCATCCATCCATCCATCCATCCATCCATCCATCCATCCATCCATCCATCCATCCATCCATCCATCCATCCATCCATCCATCCATCCATCCATCCATCCATCCATCCATCCATCCATCCATCTATCCATCTACCCATTTATTCATCAATCCATGCATACATTCATCCATTCTTCCGTCCACCCATCCCTTAGGCCCTGTTCATTTAATTGAGTTTTAAAGAAAGAAAAAAGCTTCCAAAAAGAGAGTATTATAACTGCGAAATATACATATGTGCAATGTCATACAGTAGAATCGTCTACAGCGTTGTACGGCAATGCAGCATTGCAGGCCTGGCAATAACATACCGCAGATGCGACATAAAACCAAGAACATCAATCACCACGAAATACCACAGCCCACAATTGGCAGCAACTGTGGTCGATTAATATACAAGTTTAACTACACTAATGCCTGTTGTGAGAGACACGACAGGTTGAACGGCGTGTGGATAGGATCAGCCATGATTAGATTAAACCATAGACCGTTATACACAGGGAACACGAAGTACAGTACAGAATCGATTTGGTCAAAGATAGACGCCAAGCAGTACGCATGCGCCTTCGAGAGGCCACGAAAGCGCTATATAACTATTCCTAAATAATATGTTCTTTACATCATGGACTATTCCGAATTCTAAATCGCCAAATGGTCCGATGGAATGGGATTACAGGTTAGGGACTCAACAGGATGAGAAAGCGATTCAGAATGCCCCGTGGAAAACTACGGCTTATAAGCATGGCACTCAATGCGAATGGCCCGTAAACAACCTTCTGTTCTTTCAGCACACGTGCATAATAACTCACATGCATATTGTATTGTTTCGACTCTTAGTCTACTTTTCTTTCCTTCCGTAATATATAACGTATGTATCGGCTAAGCACATAAAATTATATCTATACACGTACAACATACATAAATATATTAACTGCTTTGTATGCATAATATATTTCTGAACCACTGGTGTTTCTTGCTTCCTCGGATTCCTTTCTTGGACTTTGACCGGACTCGCCCTGGAATTTGGCTTATAGTACCATACATACGAAGTTTTCGCTTCGTAGCGACCATCAACTATTGCCTTAAGCATAAATACGGTAGGCCCTAGCGTTATAAAAGTTCTTAACTCTATTATGATCATAAATTTGTACGCATATACTGGTGTATATACGGCGTGCGGTTTGTACCGTGTATGTGATTTGTATAAATTATACGCCGTTAAGTAAGTGGCGGGAACTATAGTGGTATACAGGGCCTATACTATATACAAAGGCTTTGCGCTCGAGTAAGTTAGCCTGGGTTTCGTTTTTCGGTCCCGTCATGCCTTTTGTTGTGCCAATCCTCTCGGCATATCGACGTTTTGTCTCTCGCCTGAGGATGACCCATGTTGATTTCAGGACTGTAATCGGTTTTGAGATTTCTAGAGGAGCAGAGTCGCGGGAACCAGCTTATTCACAGGCGCTTCGTCAGAACGAACTCGATAGTCAGGTAGGGTCGAAATCGGTTCCAGGTCAAGATCCAAAGGAATGAGGAAGGCAGACAGTCAGACGGCTAAGGTGGGTGGTGTTTAGGGTTTAAACGGCGAGGAAGTGAAGTGGAAGACGAGGAATCGGGATAGGATTTGTGACAGAGCAGTGTTTTTACTTTTGAGACCTGTGGAGAGAGAGCAAGTGTTCTCTTGAGGATTCTGTTGCCTTTGGGTCATCACGTGACACTGACCTGTAATTGTAGCCTAACTGTAATTACGACATTTGTATAGCATCGTTAGTAGCAATCTACTTCTAGGATGGTTAACATTGCCAACTGTCAGCGCAAATGCTAACAAAACCTGATGCAGCCTTCGAGAAAAAAAAGACATTAAAATGAAATACCATCTAAAAATTTAATGTTAATCTTTTTAAAACAGGGATCGTGTGTGTAATAAACTCCGATAATGTTCGTCATTTTCTTTCAGGCAATCTGTCAAATTTTTATCATCAGATTTCAGGAATTTTACATAATCCCCTGTTTTTCAGGGATTTTGTTGTGCCTTAGTGAATGAGGGATTTTACAAATTGCCTAAAAATTTCAGGCATTTCACAAAATTCCTGATTTTACAAATTGCCTGTAACCTATATAAGAGCACAGACTGTACTAATTATGCTACGTCAAGCGAACCTCGAGTTAGTTACACCGAGATAGCACGTGGTTTCGATAAAATACATGATACATAGATTAAACATATTATCAGAAATTTAACAACAACCCAGTTTATATCCAGAACGTTCGTTAACCCCACTTCTGGCAACATTCATGAATGCATAGGTCTACATATAGACCGAAATATACAGCTTTCAGGCTCTACTGAAATAACTGTACGTAGAAAATTTTGCTGCGGACGTCCTCATTGGGCATAATCCCCTCCCCTTGTTCGCATTTTTAATGAACCTTCCTCCTTCGTCTTGGTGGACGTCCTTGAGGGACGACTCCGTTACGATTGCGATAAAACCTTGGAGGAATGCCGAAGGAATGAGTGAACGGAGGAATTAATGAATGAATGTTATCGATGAGACACCGAAATGAACGAGTGAACGGACTAACGAGTAAGTCAACCAAAGAACAGATGCCCTTTAACGTGACCTTCAAAAGGCTTCAACGAAGCAAACAGAGAAACAAACCGACGACAAAGCTCCGAAGAGCGTCACCTGCCAGCTGAATAATTCCGCCTTATAATTATAGCTCGACATTCAGACATAATCCAGGCACTTAGCTGTGCGTTTGACTCCACGAGGGATAGTTGACACGCAGTGGGCGCAATTTGGTTTAATCTGCCCAGTGTAAACATCCAACTATCATAGGTCGAGTCGCGACAGACGGATAAATGTCAATTATGGACAGTCATGTAGACCGCCAACCGTCAAAATGGAGGAAATTTCGCCGCGGGTTGAAAGCTTGTGCGACTAATACAGCGGTCAGTGAATACTAATCACGTCAAACAAAGAATTCAGAGGGCGAGACTCGACCACAGGAAAATCATTCGGCATTTAGGTCGGCTACCTTTCCCACCCGAACAAAACGGTTAGTAATCCATTACGAAAAAACTGCCGATCTTGCCGGCAGATTCTTGCCACCCGCCATAAGCGATTGGTGTCGACAATTCATCTTTACTTGAGTTTTATAGCGCCATAAATTGATGAAGTGGATCCCTCGACAGTTGGCGTCTGTTATTCGTCGCCGTCTACGTCATTATTTTTCACGGAATACTTCAATTACGGGTTGTCTCCTGGGAGCGCAGGGGACCAGCGCGTCGGACGCCAACGGAATACTAACGGTGCAGAAATTGATAAAAGTTTTCGCCGTCCTGCAAGACGTCAAGTCCAATAAATCAGATTTTAAAATCAAAAGATAAAACATGGATGTTGTGCAATATTCCCTCTCGATTATTGACCAGAAAGTCCGAAACACGCGCAAGTTCATATCACCACAGACGGCAGCGGCCATGTCGCTTCTTGTTCTCGGTTCTCGCCGTAACCAAAGACTAATGATAAGGGAAGAGCTGCTGCCGGGGTGTTCGACCGACTAATTCGTCACCGCGAAAGGACCGAAAGTCGGAAGCCCAAAGGAAAACTCATCCTTTAGTTGCTTACATACTTTATAGCTTTGGTAAAAAATGAAAGAACATGCTAGCAAGATTTATAATCATATTCCTCTGATTGATAGGCCTACTTGCCTTGATCGCAATCATGGTTAGGGTGGCTGTGTTCATTAGGATGGAAGGATTAAGGCTGGCGTTGAGGGAGGGTAAAAGCGGCTTAGAGAGTAATTGCCTGTTATAAACCTAGTCGGAATTAATTTAAACTATCTGACAGAATTTTCGGTGTTTGAAAAGTAGCGCTTAAGAGTTGCGAGATTGCGATTACGATTC
The DNA here is from genome assembly GCA_963556255.1 of Allolobophora icterica. Classification (NCBI taxonomy): domain Eukaryota; kingdom Metazoa; phylum Annelida; class Clitellata; order Crassiclitellata; family Lumbricidae; genus Allolobophora; species Allolobophora icterica. The sequence goes on along the minus strand of OY744602.1, from coordinate 99,829,298 downwards.
TTAGGACATGATGGAGAATCCGAGGAAACGGATATTCAGATACACAGACAGACGGACGGAAGTAATAACTCCTAATAATAACGTAATAACGTACTATTATGTACATAATATGCCTACACATATACATACTTACATATTATATGCATATATATAGGCCCCCTATATAGATTTACACAGGTATACCTACATGCATTTATATGCATAGCTGAATAGGCCTCTAGGCCTATACATACAAACAAGTAGGTCCAGTAAAGCTCGTTCACCAAGAACAGTTCTTCATTTAGGTATGACCAGACAAAGATAATCAGATCATAGATGATAGAGTAGATGTTTACCAAGTTGGTTAATAATGGAAGCTCCGAATTGATGCCTCGCCTACGTATCTAGCGATCGTAAAGCGTGAACGGAATTAAGATATACAAGGTAGTTTAGTCAAATGCATCGTAAACAGGATTGTCCCTAAAGCACAATAGTCTAGCGTAATCCCGACCACAGATAAAGTCTTGTAAATTTCCACTTAAGCGAATTACTAGCATAAAACGAAAAAAATATTCTTCCGGAGTCAAGAAATTGGGAGAAATGCGAAGAAACTTGAGCCCAGATATCTCTTTTTGTACGGGAACAAACCACTGTATCTAAATATTGATAAAATGGTAATGGTACCACATGACTATCTGAAAGACACTTAATAGAATAGAATAGAATATTCTTTATTGGAATACGTCTGAAACAAGTCTGGCAGATGCCGAAAGATAACAGTTGAGATATTCGCTCGTTCATTCAATCATTCATTCATTTATTCACTCACTCATCTATTCACTCACCGATTAATTCATTAATTCGCTTATTCATTTATTTATTCATTCAATTCCTTATATTCACTCTATACTCATTCATTCAATTCATTCAATTCAATTCATTCATTCACACACTCACTCGTTCATGCATTCATTCGTTCTTATATATTAATTGATTAATTCCTTCATCCTTTAATTCATCCATTCACTCGCCTTCATTTATTGATCCAAACAGGTTAAGACAGATGCGAAGTTAATATACAGTGAACAGACATACAGGACGATTCACGGTATATACCTTGAAGGGACAATGGGGGTCGATTTATATATGCTCTCTCAGCTTCTAAAATTAAACGGACCATGGGAGGGGTCCTGCTTAATAGAGGCACATATTAAAACGAAGAATATCGTACATGATGAGCCTCTTAAAAAACTCGTTAGAGCTGTTTCCGATCTGACTAAACAAGGCCCCGATTGACTGGATGGTCTTCAACCGCTTGCGAAATAAAAGACAGGAAAGTAGAAGCTCATGTCGCAGATTGCATGGAAGCCAATTCCACAACCACCATCTTCTATAGATAAGTGTAACCCAGTGTATTACCTTCACCCGCTTTACCGTCATCTAGTGTACTACCTTCACCTGATTTACCGTCATCAGGGAAAAGCTCGTCTTTCAATCTCGGAATGTTCCTCGCAAAAATGATCGTTCAATTTCGAATTTTTTTCCTTAAGATCTCGGCGTCGGATTTCTCTTCGCCTCCAATATTATTCGCTCATAAACTCGTCAACTCAACAATCTGGAATCCGCCATTATTCGCCCGTAAACTGTTCTATATTCACGACGCGTGACATTGTTGGGATTTTCCTGGAAACCGTTGGCCACTGTTTCATAAAACAATCTGAGGAATAACTGCGAAAACTAGACAGACGGATAATCTGCTTTCGGAATTTGGATTAAGCGAGAGTTGATGCTGCTTCATTTTTCTTCCCGGGAAAGATTTCCACGAAGAATATGTAAATCGAGTGTCCATAAAAAGCAAATAGTTGGTCCGGATGGAGACGTTGCATACGACCAATGTCGTATACTTCAGCACACGCAGTCATTAGAGTTTCACATCTGGCTTCTTCGTTACTACTGTACCGTCACCGTTACCGTCATCATCATCATCGTCATCGTCATCATCATCATCATCATCATCATCATCATCATCATCATCATCATCATCATCATCATCATCATCATCAGCATAATCATCATCATCATCGTCATCATATCATCATCATCATCATCATCATCATCATCATCATCATCATCATCATCATCATCATCATCATCATCATCATCATCATCGTCATCATCGCTGGCCCGCGTGCTTGGAACAGTCTTCCTGCTGATATCCAGGAAGCCAAAAGCATCTTTGTTTTAAAAAAACAGTTGAAACTTTACTTGCTTAGCAAAACCTCCGAGCATTAACCTTTGCGCTGACACTAAACTGTGTTCGTGCGTTTTTGTGAAGCATCCTAGAAGTAGCTTGCTACCAACGATGCTATATAAATTGTCGTAATTATAATTACAATTACAATTACAATCGTCATCATCATTATTATTATTATTAGTATCATTATTTCATTATTTCTCTCACTATTGATATAATTACTACTACTACAACTACTATACTAATAATAATTATTAGTAGTAGTAATAGTAGTAGTAGCATGCGTATAGGCTATACATATACGTACACATGCTCTCATGTATGCAAACATTTCTTCATTCATAGGCCTACATACATATACATGCCCTATCCAACAGTCAATACATATTTATGCACACTTCTGTAAACCGTGTAACCCCATCTCTAAAGGAAAATTTCCAATAAGATATAATATGTATATAATAATATGTAAAGAAAATATGTATAAGGGAAAATTTCAATAAAATAAGAACATGTTCGTTTTATCACCATCCCAATATATACAGAGGGAACCCTCGGATCGGCAGCTAAAGTTGAAATGCACAGGAACTGGTCTTCCATCCACTCAACACCGTCAAAGAAATCTAGACAAAGAAGTGCTTTTAGCAGCTGTTAACGAAGAAGAGCTTTGACTTTCCTGAACAGCACTACGCCATTATCACAGAAAGCGATCAGAAATGCTTTTAGCATCTGCTGAGAAAGCGATTTGGCTTTCCTCTACAGAGTAGTCCTTAATCAGAAGTAGAAAGTTCCAGTAGCTTACATGTAAGTGCAAAACTGAATTGTATCGACTATACATTTTGCACCCAAAAGGTCCATTAATTTTCCCCTTCCTTTACATTCTACACGTTAACTGCGGGCAACACAGTAACCCCCAGGGCTGCTCAACGCTCTGGAGAATTCGAAGCCGGTTTGTTGTTCCTGGTTCATCGTTGTAGCAGCTAGTTAACTGCGAGACTGGTTACCAGATTGGTTGGTCGTGTCCTGCTGTGTTTCCCGTTGAGCTTCCAATTATATGCTCGCAAGATTAATGACTAGTTTTGTGTGTAATTGTCGATGCGGTAACAAAATTCCTGGACGTCAGTATATTTCTCTTCCTTTAGGCGGACGACGCGACTGTGCCGGGGATACGTCGCCTCGGGGGATCGTCGACGTTAATAAGGACGTCTGTAGTCATGGATGGGTGGACAGTTGGATGGATCGGTGAACGGAAGGAATGGGTGGAGATGAGAAGAAGGGCGGTTGCGGCACTGCAGGAGTGGATGAGGACAGAGGCGCAGACTGCAAATGAGAGAGGAGGACCTTGAAGGCGACAGTGTAGTTGTCTGATGAAAGAGTTACTGTTGAATACTACGAACAATTAACAGACTGACCTGAAATGATTGGTAGACGGACGCACACAGACTGTCAAACATACGCATTGGAACTCACAGATAGAGTTAGAATAGCTGACAGAAGAAAGGAGACACAAGGACTGACAGTTAGACATACAGTTGTCTGAGCTAGACAGTACAAGTACGGAAGCAGACAGAAAGAAGTTAGGAGTGAGAGTCAGAGAGTTCAGGACTGACAAACACACGTACCGAGACAGGCAGGTAGAAGTACAGAGACCGACACTTGGGTGTACAGAAACAGGTAGGCAGATGGACGACAGAAAACCACTGGCCGTGTTTCCACTAGACTTCCTCAACGGACTATGAATCCTAATTATCCTATTACTTGAAGCGACCTTCGACTTTCGCATTAGTCTATGCGACAGCGCTATATAAGTCAATCGATTAGACTAGTTTTAAAACAATTGAAACGAATAGATGACTCGATTCACTAAAATAATTAAGGAAAGTCAATGGAAATATAGCAAGGGTAAATAATTCTTTCCTCGGCAGCCCAAGGAACGTTTTGGCATATTATGATACAATACAATAATTATAATCCAATACAATACAATACAATTGCATTTGATATTGCCCTCTTTGAGGCTCTTTCCAAAGTTCAGAAGTGCACAAACGACCATACGACAGAACATCGATAACGTTGAGAAATTGTAAGCGAAGGATTTGCTAAAGGTTCGTATTTTCAGTGAACGCCTGACTGGAGGCTCGAACCCTTACTCTTCGCGCTACAGGGAGAGCGCTCTAACCAATCGGCTACCGTGCCTCACAGTCTGCTAACAATGCAACTGAGAAGTTAATCTGCAAGAAACTAAATCCTGAAAAGCTAGAAAATTCACCATAGGACTATGGTGAATTTGACCTGATTTAATTACCTGCAACTGAACTCGCGCAACAGCCTGGCTCTTGCACACTTGGTTTGACTAAGCTCGTTTCTCTCACACAGTTCTATGCGACGCTTAGACATTTCGGAGATTTACATATGCACTTAGCGGCCTATTTTGCATTTGCATGTGTATATCTGTTTGTTTAACGCCTTTAGATCTCACAAAGAATCTGTACCGAATAACTAAAATATGCCGAGTAGCCGACAGTCTCTTGCATCCCATGGGAATCGTGGAAACATAATTTTCTCTTCGAGAAAACATGTAGGTCGAAGGAGTTGAACGATAAACCGGAGAAGTGGAACAGTTGCGTAGGAAGAGATTCTCAAGAGATTCCAGTCCTACATCAGTCGACGATTTTCGTTGAACTTAGACAACGTGACGAATCTTCGAGGTTGATCAGGTTACACTGAGTCTCTGTTGCACGACTTCCAAGTGCATTTTCGGGCTATTGTAATGGAAGCATTGTCAATTTTCAGTTTTATTGTGTTAGATTGTACTGTGTGTTTATCGCATTGTACTCGGCGCTATTATATTGCATTATATTGTTTTGTATTGTACTATATTGCATTGTTTTGCACTGAATTGTACTGTGCTGCATTATATTATATTATACTATATTATATTGTTTAAATACTAATGTGGTCATCAGATACTCCAGCAAATTAACCCATTTGTTGTTCAATAGATATCCAGTGTCTGGTTGGGATTCTTTCATAAGGTTGTCACTCTGAAGTTCTTCAAAGAGACTCCTTAGCTGTATGTTTGGTGTCTTCGTTATCTAGGTTTTGTCGCCTTACATCCCAATTATCATTCATTCTCATTAGTCTTTCCCATTCCAATCGGCATTTCTTCTCACAAGTCTTTCCATGCCAATTGGAATTCCTTCCCATAAGTAGTCTTTGCTATCCCAGTTTGCATTCCTTCTCGTAAATTTTTCCCATCCAACTTGGCATCCTTTCCCAAACGTCTTCCCCATAAATTGGAATTCCTTAATTTAAGTATTCCATTCCAGTTGGCATCCTTCATATAAGTGTTTTCCATCTCAGGTGGTATTCCTTCCCATAAGTTTACCCTATTCCAGTGGCTCAGTCTGTATTCAAATACCAACAGGTATCACTGGGGATTTTGGAGAAGGATAAAATTCCTCACTGGGGTTCAGAGTGTCTCCATCTGAGGATACACAACCCATATACATTTCCTTCGGCCCACAGGTTCCCCCATTGCTTCTGCAGCCGCCAATCACTCCCACCAGAAACTTCAATGTGGATAGGCATCTCTAAAGAAACGAGCAAGCGAGAGAGATGAGTTATGAACGGTGGGAGATTAACAATCGGGACGAATTGCACTTGGAATTTAATGAGGTAGAAAGGAAGCAGAGGACGAGGAAGAAGTGGAAGAGAAATGTGGAGGAGATGACTATGATCTAGCATAACATAATGTAATGAAATTTAACGGAATAGAATCCAATGTAATTTAATCAAATCCAATTTGATCCAATTTGATCTAATCCAATTATTTCTAATCTAATCTAATCTAATCTAATGACTTCCATAGCGCCACTTTCGTAATGTCTAATGTAACAATCGACGATCGCTTCAAGTGAAATCACATTCGAAATCATAATCCATTGGATTAATTCATTCATTCATTCAGAAATTTAATATGGCGCATCTTCAACAAACCTACTCAGAAGCGCTCATTATTATACATAATGTAATACTATGTAACATAATGCTTTGTAATGTAATGTAGATGTAATCTAAATGCAAATTCCAGTCTTGTGATCTCAGCGCCACACAAAAGCCGCGTCAGGGAGACCAGTTGAGACACAGGCGCTATATCAAATCAAGTCCACAAAAGCCCCAGATTGCTTGGCCAGTTTCGTTTCCAGGTCAGAACCGGAGTGGTAAGCCGATGGGATAAAGGAAGGATAGTAGGATGAGGACCAAGAATAGAAGCGCAGAAAGTGGCAGAGGAAGAGGAGGAAGATGAGGAACAACAAGCAGGTACGTAACTAGCATTGGGCTTGTGGGGCTTGAGCCCTACAACGAAGCTGAAGTCCCCAATATAAATCAAGCCGTTGTATGCCTGCGGCTAAACATTCGTATGAAGAGTCATTGAACACTGGATTCGTGTTTCCGATTTCAAGGCTTAAGCCCCACAAACGAAAATTCCTAGTTACGTCGCTGAAAACAAGCAGAAGAACATCAAGAACCAGAAGAGGATGGTGAGAGATTTGAGGAAGAACTTTACTATAAAATACCACAAAAGCTTTTCGGAAGCTTACTCGACAAAGCGCCATATTGTTTCGCGTCTTCACTCTTTAACATTTATATAATATAACTCCGATGCATTTTGCCACTGTTTCTTGACATGTATATATATATATATATATATATACATATGTATATATATGTACATATATACATGTAAGAAGAGGAGGGGCTCAAAATATATGAAAAATATAGAAATTCTGACGAATAACATAGAAACAAGACAATAGATTCGGTAATCTATAGAAGAGAGGAAGGTAAAGAGAAAAAGACAGAGACTGAGCAAGGACAAGGAGGAAGAGGAAACGGAGGGTGGGGAAGAGGTCAATAACATCCGCCATATAAAAAAAGAAGGCGTCGGAAAGTGACCGCAGGAAAATCGCTGACACGTCCAGTCTTTCCGGACCTGACGTACCATAATGACCACAGGCGAATGGATCTGCGATACAATGCCGAGATAGGTCACATCAAGAATCATACCGGACTCAGAGAGCAACACACGCAGAATATCATATTCGCGATACATGTATCAGCTCCTTTTATTGTATTTTTATATGTATATATATATATACATATGTGCGTGTGCAATAGTGTATATATATAATACTGTTTTTATTGTATACACATCCGCATTCATGAATAAAGTACTATTTTTTATCTATACGAAATGTGTTCAGCTACAAAAACCATTATATTCGATCATGCTCCTGTACAGTATGAATTAAAAATTGACTCATTGAAGCCATTTTTTATATTGTATTGTATTTACAAATTTATAAAGCGCCTCTCGCAGTACAACAACCTCATAAGAGGCGCATCTATCGAGTCACCGAAACAGATGTTACAGACATTGTCACTGGTAGGCCTATAATACAATAAAACGTTGGTACTAATTTTCAGGCGTCAAAGGGACAAGGGTTGTTTGAATCTTTTTAGAACTATTATTCTGTTTAACCGGGAATGATGATTTGACCTTCAGCAAATGTTATAATATGACAAATATAGAAGAAATAAACTGTTAAATATTATATTGCAGGATGGAACTGGTGCCTATATAGTATACTGCGAGATAGTATACTTATATTTTTAAGTGTTTATTCGCAATACAATTTATTATTCTTTATGACTTGTGCTGATCCGCCTATGTATACACGCGGATAAACTGAGAGGATGCTACCTGTTCAATTTTCTTATTATCTATGGTTATTCTCATAGTTTCATCTGGGGTGCTTTACGATGCGATCAAAATGATATGAATTTTGTCTTATCTAAGTTCGATGACAATATTATTTATTAGCTGTGAACAATTCTTATATTATTTCTAATTAATTTCTTTCTATTTCTCTTAGGGACTCAGAGTCGTATGAGTAATACATTTCTTTTATTGTCATCGGCAAATATTATGAATTCAGACTGATAGGCCAGAGAAGGGAAGTCATTAATATATATTAACCCTTGAACGGTAGCCTTTTTTTTACACCGGTCCTCGGTAACCTGGGGTTGTTTTATACCCCCGGGGGTAACTGCTGTTGTTTGTGAGGTAGGAACGAATTTTTCTAACGATACAGTACATCATAGGCCTAGTTTGATAATATTCTTTGTATTTAACACGATTAGGTATTCTATGCAGAGGACTGACGTCATTACGATGACGTCATTGCGTTATTGACATAAAACCAACTGTCGGTTTTGCTAATATTCATGTTATTGAATGTTTTTCTGTTATTATTACGATTACCGTTACTGCGGCTTTTTTTCTTTCTGATCGATGCTGCCTGCTACAATGCCTTTGTGCTATGGAAGTTGACATCAGAGAAGCCAAACAAACGAGTCGATAGACGCCGTCTGTTTCTGACTGAAGCTGGCGAGAAACTAATTCGTCCTTTCATAGAAATTCGTGCCAATGTGCCAACAATATCACATCCCTGTTGCTCGTGCAATGTTGTCTGTTGGGGTGCAACCCGTGTTACTCAAACCGGAGTCGCAGAAGTCGAGAAAGCGTGGTCGATGTCATGCATGCCCCAGAAAAAAAGATATAAAAGTTGAAAACCAATGCATTGAATGTGAACAATTTGTTTGTCAGCAGCATGCTGAAAAGAAGCTAATATGTAAGAGCTGTAGGCCTACAATTGAAGATGTCTTAGCATAAGAGATAATATCACTTGAGCTTTTGTTTGTTATCTAGATGTAAAGATATCATATGTTATTTGTTTGGATGTGGACTAAGCATTTTAGATTCTCCTTTGCAATTAGGTTTTCTTCATAACATCTCGATCGTTTTTTGCCGCCATAATTATTGAAAATATGTTGACAGTATCCCGGGGGGCCCTATGCATAATTTTTTTCACTTAATTTGAAGGATGGTCAATATTAGGGAAAGTCACCAAAGCGATTGTAAAAATTTCTAATACTTCCTTTAATAGCTGCAGTTACAACAATCTGGGGGTAGAAATTACCCCCAGGTTACCGTTCAAGGGTTAAAAATATATAGTGGTTCCAATATGGAACCACGAAGAACACCACACTGCAGCTACTAGTTTTGAGATCAGACTCCTGGCTTCTAAAATGAACAGATTGGGTTGATTGCTTAAGCAGTTGGAGAATAATTTATGCTGCACTCCTTTTATGCTAAATCGTTCCATGGCAGCATACTTTAAAAAACTTGGTGGTTTACAGTATCAAAAGCTTTGGATAGGTATAAAATAATCCCACAGAAAATTCATTCCCGTCAATCGGTTCAGATATTTGCTCCATATTTCAATCAGAGCAATAAAAGTATAGAATGGTCCTTACGAAAGCCAAACTGCCTATAGGCGACAGTGTTGTCATTTTAGTGAAATACTCGGTAAGTCTCTTATAATACTTTTTCAAAGTACTTTGAGATATGCATGGATGTGGACTGAAATTGGTCTATAATTATTATTTTATTTCTCCCCAGTTTTGTAAATCGACATAGGCCTCAGTTTTGCAGTTTTCACGTCAGCTGCAACAATTCCAGTGCTAAACGAAGAGTTGAAGAGTTAATTATACAAGACAAAGGCGCTGCCACTACTTCAACAGTGATTCTAGCTATTTTGTAACCAATGACATCAATGACGTTACTTGAAAACTATTATATAGTCGTATACTTGGCTGGTAATATCTGCTACTTCCTTTGAAGACGTCTCTATATAATGTCAAAAGACAAGGTTGATGAACTATTCAAGTCAAAGTAACCTCCATCGCACAGGTGTCTATTGCACAAGGAGGCATCTACCGATGGCGCACCAAAACCAAACCGTAATCGGTCAATGTCCAGAAGATCAGACCACAGAACAAAGAAACAGCCTAAGGTGATTAAGCAATTTCGAAATTACATGTGCACGAACGACTGAGCAGAAGGGAAAGAGAGAGAGAGAGAGAGAGAGAGAGAGAGAGAGAGAGAGAGAGAGAGAGAGAGAGAGAGAGAGAGAGAGAGAGAGAGAGAGAGAGAGAGAGAGAGAGAGAGAGAGAGAGAGAGAGAGAGAAGAGAGAGAGAGAGAGAGAGAGAGAGAGAGAGAGAGAGGGAGAGAGAGAGGGAGAGAGAGAGAGAGAGAGAGAGAGAGAGAGAGAGAGAGAGAGAGAGAGAGAGAGAGACAGAGACAGAGACAGAGACAGAGACAGAGACAGAGATAGAGAGAGAGAGAGACACAGACACAGACACAGACACAGACACAGACACAGACACAGACACAGACACAGACAGATACACAGACACAGACAGAGACAGAAACAGAAACAGAGACAGAGACAGACAGAGACAGAAACAGAAACAGAGACACAGACACAGTCTGTGTCTGTGTCTCTGTTTCTGTTTCTGTCTCTGTCTGTCTGTAGAGAGACAGAGACAGACAGACAGAGACAGATCCAAAATTTAGGTAGAGTGCATTTAGATCGGAAGCACTCTGTTGAGTTTTCTTGAAGAGGAATCATACAAGTGAGCACTCAT
>OY744602.1:99799123-99816623 GCA_963556255.1 Allolobophora icterica | reverse complement strand
AAGACCGGACGGCATCACCCTCATCCCATGGAGGGCCGGCAGAAGCTTGGTGTGGGACGCCACAGTCCTACCTTCTTTCAACGGCAGCACGAGCAGGCGCGGCTGCTGAATTAGCAGATGAGAGAAAGACTCTAAAATATCAGGCCCTCCAGGGAACTCACTGTTTTGTCCCGCTTGCTCTAAAAACTTTGGGCCCTATCAACAGCAATGGCCTTGATTTTATAGGAGAATTGGGTCGACACCTTACTAACGCCACGGGCGAACCACGCGAAGAGTTTTTTGCATCAAAGAATCTCTGTCACCATCCAACAGTTTAACGCGGTGGCATTTAGCGGCTCAATGGTATCAGCCCAGCAGGACTTGGACGAGGGTTAACCGTTCCGGAAAAACAACTAATTTAATCTCTAAGACTCTGAGGGAACGAAGTACCTCAGGGAATAATAATAATAATAATAATAATAATAATAATAATAATAATAATAATAATAATAATAATAATAATAATAATAATAATAATAATAATAATAATAATAATAATAATAATAATAATACTAATACTAATCACCTTGTCACCTTGTGCTGTCGATTCGTTGAATCCTAGCGACTGTCATGGTCAACCTTCTCCATGTGCTCCGATTTCTCGTTGCCTCTCTCAGCTCCGAGATACTAATACTAATACTAATACTAATACTAGTATTATTGAGTATTATTAGTATTAGTATTATTACTAATACTAATACTAATACTAATACTAATACTAATACTAATAATAATAATAATAATAATAATAATAATAATAATAATAATAATAATAATAATAATAATAATAATAATAATAATAATAATAATAATAATAATAATAATAATAATAATAATAATAATAATAATAATAATAATAGTGAGAGTATCGGGTGCAGTTTTTAGCCAGACAGTGTAAGTAAACACATTAGTACTTGGTGCGTGTAGACATTGTTTAGGGCCCCCTAAGCAGCAGACTTGGCACGTCTGGGGGATTAGACGATGACCCGACGTCGAACGCCAAAGAGAGTCCGGCCTTAATTACGAGGAAGTCATCGGGTACAGGCTCAGCTGAGGTGCGAGCAATGGACAAATGCACCTGGTGGGGTCAGGTCGAATTAGACAAAGTAAGGTTGGATGAGGTTAGGGAAGGGTAGATAGGGTAATGTGACGTATGATAAGGTATAATAAAGTGAACGGATAATGATAGGCGGGATAGGTAGGATAGGTAAGTGAGGTATGATAGGTAGCATAGGTAAGATAGGTAGGATAGGTAAGATAGGTAAGATAGGTAGGATAGGTGAGGTAGGATAGGTAAGATAGGTAGGAGAGGTGAGGTAGGATAGGTAATATAGGTAGGATAGGTAAGTAAGGTAGGATAGGTAAGATAGGTAGGATAGGTGTCAGACAGGATAGGTAGGATAGGTAAGAGAGGGAGGATAGGTAGGATAGGTAAGATAGGTAGGATAATTTATGATAAGGCAAGCCAGGCTAGTCGATGTTCGTTGCTCCTATCGGCCCGTGGAGACATGTTGGTCCCGTGCTTCTGTACGAGGATGCGAGCACATCTTGCTTTATCGTGCATTGGACCATCCTCGTGGACCAGTCTACTCGTAAACGTGCGAACTATTCGTCAGAGACAGCTCAGAAAAGATTGTCAAGCCTTAAGACGCGCCTCTCTAGATCTGTCAGGGCCCTTGCGAGGCCTATGAAGGTCAAGGCCGTAGCTAGGGGGTGTTTTGGGTGTTTAAACACCACCCGAAATTAAACAACGTAAAAATGAAATATTGCATATGCATTTACCCGCTATTAGAGCCCACGATGTTTCTGCAAAGTTCTAAACCCCTTAGTTGGTTGACTCGGTTGGTTGTGGGCTTGCTCAAAGACGAGTATACATCTCCCAAACAAAATCCTGCATGGCTACGGCCTTGATAAAGGTAAGGTGTGGTAAGGTAGGTAAGCTTAGAGTAGGTACGGTAGGCAGAAGTAGAAAAAAATTATATACATATGACGTTATAGGCGAAGTATAGTAATGTAAGGTAAGATACGGCAAGGTGCAATAAGGTGAGGTGATATAGGATCAGGTATGTGAGTTTTGAAGAGTTCGGGTAACGTAGGCCTAAACGAGAGGTCAGGTAAGATCAAATTAACGATCACTTGTAATAAGGATGTTGTTTAATATTTGATTCTGGATTGGAAGAAGCTTTTTGAATGCAGCGCTATCCGAATCTAGCTTAAGCAAATGACATCGATCGCTCCGTTATCCCAACATCCAACACACCAGTCGATATTTCGCTTCACATTAATTCACAATCAACAATCACAAAATACACTGGTGAAGCCTGAAGCAAGAAATCTGATTGGAAGAAGAACACCAAAAAGAAGAAGAAGAATGTGAAGAAGAAGAAGAAGAAGTAGAAGAAGAAGAAGAAGAAGAAGAAGAAGAAGAAGAAGAAGAGGAGGAGGAGGAAGAAGATGAAGAAGAAGAAGAAGAAGAAGATGATGATGATGATGATGATGATGATGATGATGATGATGATGATGATGATGATGATGATGATGATGATGATGATGATGAACAATAACAACAACGACAACAACAACAACAAGACGAATAAACAGAAGAAACAGAAGAAGAAGAAACAGAAGAAGAATAAGAAGTAGAAGAAGAACAAGGAAAAGGAAGAAGAAAAACAAAAACAATATTATGTATAGGCCCACCTCGCAGAAATAGGCCTACTACTAATAAAGCTTCATTGTTTATATTAATATCCTTACAAGCGCAAAAATTATAACGGCTGACTTAATTGCAGATCTATCTCCAAACGCAATGCTATGTTTACATACCTTTATTACAAAACCCAGCGCTATATATATTCACAAAATTGCAATTCTATTGAAATCTATTCTCAAAGTATGTCCACAGTAGGATCACAGAAACTGTTACCTTACCGTGACTATCACATGTACATGTACGATTACTGATTCAATACTCGGCCACTGTCGGCTTCTAGTGGAGCCAGTCCTAAGCCTCGATGAAAGAGGAGGGTGACGCTAGTCACCTTTCTTATGACACAGCGTCGTTAAAATTATAGCGATGGTATCAGTGACTTCCATCAGAGTTCGTCATTTAAGAAGGCTAACTGGACGACGCCAGTAATGCATAGGCCTAACTATTATTATTAATAATATTGATAGTACTGATTAATTAATAAAGGCCTGCTATTAACTATTAAATAATAACAATAATAATAGTAGTAATAGTAGTAGTAGTAGTAGTAGTAGTAGTAGTAGTAGTAGTAGTAGTAGTAGTAGTAGTAGTAGTGGTAGTGGTAGTGGTAGTGGTAGTGGTAGTGGTAGTGGTAGTGGCAGTGGCAGTGGCAGTGGCAGTGGCAGTGGCAGTGGCAGTGGCAGTAGCAGTAGCAGTAGCAGTTGCAGTAACAGTAGTAGTAGTAGTAATAACAAGGATTCGGCTACAGCTAAGGCCAGAGTTTCTTCTATACACGACACTATTTTTCTCATATCATCGCTACTTCTTAGCTGTATCTTCGCTAACTATGGCTGATTTTGTTGCCAGTCAGTGCTGTCTTTGACATAAAAAAAGGCGCTATATATAGCTGACCAACTACGCTAGACTATGCTCAGCGATCTAAAGACAGCTCCGTATAATAATTCATATGTACCATTGCTGCGTTGACATGAGTTTCAACATTTCCGGAAAGCGTTTGACGAGCTGTCTGCATCCGGTGCGGTTTTCACCAGAAGCCGCAATCGGCATGTTGGTTAGATACAAAGCCAATCGCTCGCTAGGTCGATCCGAATTTTCTTTTCATAAACATCCTCCTCCTCCTCCTTCTCCTCCTCCTTTCTCCCTTCCTCTTCTTCGTCCTCCACTTTTTCCTCCACCTCCTCTACATTTTCCTTCTACGCCTTCTCCGCCTCCTTGTCCTCCTCCATCTCCTCACTTTATTCCTCCTCTTCCTCCACTTCTTCTTCCACCTTCGCTTCCTCATTCTTCTACTCTTCCTCCTCCTCCTCTTCCTCTTCCTCTCTTTCCATTTCTCACTCCACCCCTTACTACTCTTGCCCGGAAGTGATTGGTGCTATGTGGCTATGTGGCTTAATGTGATGTAATATGGGTATCTGCTTAGGTCTAAGTCGAGTGTAGTGTAGCTTTACTTTGACGCAGCCATAAATATGAACATACGACAGTCATTAGATAAGATGATGAGTAAATGTAAATGCAGACGTTATTCTATTGCGACGGTATCACCTCGACCCAGCTCTTTTGAAGTCTTTTCTCAACGTTTCGAACGCGTGAGATCCTTCTTCACTGTTGCTCGTTTGAATGGGTGCCATGCCATTTACGGTCCCCAATGTACGGACCGTGCTAGCCCGAGATTTAAATATCAGAAATGAGCCACTATCGACGTATTAGATTATTTTACATTTGGTTTATTATTCTGTTTGTCGACGCTGTCATAGCAAGAATAGATAACTAACCATCTATAGAAAACAAAGTAAGCTTATAGAGTATCTTGAAAATCCTATAAAGGGTGTCTAAAAGGAACATACTATTATACATATATTATACACTGTTGAGCGGCATCTTATGGTTGTCAGAGCCAACGACTCATGTTTTAATTAGTCACTGTCATTTGTAATCTATTAGAAGGTGTTTCCACACTACAACCGATTGAACGGAAGGAAATATAAATGCAGACGTTCTTCTATTGCGACGGTATGCCCTCGACCCTGCTCTTTTCTCAACGTTTCAATCGATTGAGATCCTTATTCACTGTTGCCCGTTTGAATGGATGCCACGCCATTTAGGGTCTTCGTGTACGGACCCTGTTAACCCGAAATTTAAGTCTCTGAAATAAGCCGCAATCGGAGTATTATGTTATTTTACATTTAATTTATTTGTATTCCGTTTATCGACCATGTCATAGCAAGAACAAATGAGAAGAGATTTATTAAATATCTAAGTAAAATTAGGCATATAGTGGTTCTGTACAAGCCTGTAAAGGGTGTCTAAAAGGAACCTAACATTATCCATATTGCTCACTGTTTAGCGACGTCTTGCGGTTGTCAGACCCGTTGACGTCGATTCATGTTTTAATGAGTCACTTTAATCTATTACTATTAGAAGGTGTTTCCGTATTACAAGCGACTGAACGGAAGTAAATGTAAATGTAAAAGTGTACGTTTTTCTATATCGACCGTATGGCCTCAACCATGCTCGTTTTTCAATGAATTGATTGTAATTTGTAATTGTAATTGTAATCGAGAATTTATATAGCGCCACTCATAATCAGAGGCGCTCCCGACCCGGGTCAGTGTCTTCACTGACAAAGAGAAATGTTTTCAGGCGCTTGCGAAACTGGGCAGGAGAGAGAGAGAGAAGGACAAGCCTAAAGCCATGAGGGAGGCTGTTCCAGCTAGAAGGGCCCACAACCGCAAAACTACGAGACTGGGCAGTAGCAGTGCGCATCCAAGGAACTAGCAAGTGGCCACGGGCAGATGACCGGAGAGAGGCCCGACCAGACAAACTGGAAACTGGGGTGCAGTAAGCCATGAGATATAGCGGAGCTGAGCCAACAAGACAGTTACGCATGAGGGAAAGGACCTTAAATTGGATGCGTTGGTGAATGGGAAGCCAGTGAAGGGAGTTCCAGATGTAGGAAGATATATGGGAAAACTTCATGATGCCCCCTATGAGCCGAGCAGCAGCATTAAGGATGGACTGAAGTTTAGATGTATTAGTAGAGGAGAGGCCAATATAGACAGCGTTTCCGTAGTCAATCCTAGTGCAGATCAAAGCATGAACCAAGGTAGCAATCGCATGCAGCGGAAGAGACTGGCGAATGGCACAAAGTTGGCGTAAATAGTAAAAGCACGAACGAGAGACACTATTGACATGATTAGATAGAGAAAGAGTAGGATCTAGGACAAATCCAAAGATCACGGACAGAGGAGGAGAAGTACACATTGGGGAACCTGAGGCGCAGAGAGTCAGTATCAATCTTGGCAAGCTGGGCACGATTACCAAGCCAAATGTACTTGGTCTTATCATAGTTAAGACGAAGGCGATTTGAGGACAACCAGAGATCAAGAGCAGAGGAAGCCTCCAAGATGCGTTCAACCATAAGAGCAGCTGAGTTGGCTGGACCATGGAGGTAAGCCTGTGTGTCATCAGCGTATTGGTGAGACAAAACACCCATTGGACCAACAACCCCAGCTAGATCCGAGGTATACAGAATGAACAGAAGAGGAGCGAGGACAGAGCCCTGAGGTAGTCCATAAGGGATGTGGGTCCAAGGAGAGCGGGTAGGTCCAAAAACAACAGAAACAGAGCGATCAGTAAGAAATGAGCGAAACCAAAGAAGAGCAGAGTCAACAATGCCAAAGGATTTAGATAATCGGTCTAAGAGGATGGTATGGTCTACAGTATCAAAGGCAGCACTGATATCGTAAAGAGCAAGTAAAGTGACCTGGCCACGATCAAAGGCTTGAAATACTTCAGCTAGAAGGCGCAGTATAAGCGATTCTGTCGAGTGGAACTTCCTAAACCCAGACTGAAGAGTAGGCATAAGAGAGTTAGAGTCAAGGTAATAGATCAGTTGGCAAGAGACACATTTTTCCAGAAGCTTGGAAAGGAAAGAGAGGTTTGCGATAGGACGATAGTTTGAAGGAGAGTTAGGATCAAGGCCTTGGCGCTTAATGGAAGGGAAAACCACAGCCCTTTTGTGCAGTGCCGGGACACAACCTTGGGCTAGAGAAGAATTACAAAGTAATGTCAAAAATGGAGTCAATTCATCTACAAAATCCTTAACTAGAAACGGAGGAAGCAGGTCTAGTTCACATGACTTCGAGGAAGAATCCAGTATCAGCTGACGGATTGCAGATGGCTCAAGTGGTTTCCATGACGAGAGGGTAGCTGTAGTAGAAGTGAAGAAAGGAGGTGGTGCATTTTCCGTTGATTTGCGAGTAGAAAAGAAGTAGTGGCCAGTAGATTGGGTTATCCTTCATCACCACTGCCCGTATGAATTGGTTCGACGCCTTTTAGGGTCCCCAATGTACGGACCGTGCTAGCCCGGGATTTAGAAATGTTACATAAGCCACCCTAGGCGTATTAGGTTATTTTGCATTTAGTTTTTAATTCTGTTTATCGACGATGTCATAACCAGAAATGAACTGATCACTAAATATCTAGAGAAAACAAGATATATATATATAGTATCTTGGAAATCCTATAAAGGGTGTCTAAAAGGAACCTAATGTAATAATAATAATAATAATAATAATAATAATAATAATAATAATAATAATAATAATAATAATAATAATAATAATAATAATAATAATAATAATAATAATAATAATAATAATAATAATAATAATAATAATAATAATAATAATAATAATGATAACCTTCTTTATTAATTCAAACTGACAAGTACGCAGTAAGATTACATTGAAACATGAAAGTACAATCAAGATCTTAATTAAACACACGGTTTAGCAGCCATGCAAAGCGCCGCCCTAGAGGGGGGTTGCGGGTATCGAACCGCAATCTAATGCTCTCCTGGCCATGAGTGTTACCATTACTCTATCCCTCCTGCCCAGGAATATAATAATATTATCCATAATGTTCACTGCTTAGCGACATCTTGTGGTTGCAAGAGCCCACGAATAATGTTTTAATCATTTAACCATTTCCAATCTATTACAAGGTGTTTCTACATTACTACCGATGAAAGAAGTAAATATGTAAATGTAAATGCACGCGCTTTTATATTGCGACCGTATGGCCTCGACCCTGGTCATTTTACAATGAACTGATCGGGTGAGATCCTTCACCACTGCTGCCTGTTTGAATGGTCGCACTCCATTCAAGGTCCCCCGTGGGTTTGCGAACCTTCATCCTCTCGGTATATCAAAGAAAACAGCAAACAAAACAAGATTTTGTTTATTCGTCAAGCGTGGAATAAGCAACTCAACGGACAGCAAAAAAGCAGTTGTCACTGGTTCTGCTGACCACAGATGTCGCTACCGTAAATCCCGGAGACAAGGTCTTTCCCAACGGTGTCACTACGGTGGGCGTTTAAATATTGACGCAACGACAAAAACTAAACGAGAAATTTCAGACGAAAAACAGCCGACATTTGCTGTAGTATTCGGTTATGGTCTGTCGATAGTGTTTCGCGACATTTCGCTATAGATCTTCAGGACTGAATAAAATTTCGTCTTCTCTTCTGGCATTTGTTTGAATTTTTAGCCGCAGAAGCCTGCAGTCGACACCGAATTAGGTAAGCGTTGCGGTGGAAAACTTGAATTGATGAGCGTCAACGTGCTCGTTTGAGTAGCGAAGGCACTATTCTGCCCTCTCGTGTCCTCCCTTGTCTTCTCCTATCCTCTCCTCTTCTTTTCTCTCCTGTTCTCTCCTGGCATATCCTGTTATCTACTCTACTCTATCCTTCCCTCTCCTGTTCTTTCCTGTCCTATCTTCTCCTATCCTGTCGTCTCCTGTCGTCTCGTCTCGTCTCGTCTCGTCTCGTCTCGTCTCCTCTCCTATCCTATCCTCTCCTCTCCTCTCCTCTCCTCTCCTCTCCTCTCCTCTCCTCTCCCCTGTCCTGTCCTTTCCTGTCCTGTCCTCTGATCTCCTCTCCTCTCCTCTCCTCTCCTCTCCTCTCCTCTCCTCTCCTCTCCTCTCCTCTCCTCTCCTCTCACGTCGACATTAAATTAGCCTTAACCGAAAGGCAAGCACAAAAGCCGTCAAGTTGGCACAATATTCAGCTCTCGCCGTAACATTCTCTGTAAATTTCCGACTGTCGGCGTTGAGCCCATGGAACACTTTACATGCAAATCTCCTCTTCGTATTTATAGAAATAACTATGCAGGTTTCTGACTCGCAGACGTTGAATATAAGCACCAAAGGCGTTCCTCTGAGTACAGTTTGGGTGAAAGTCGGGTCACTGTGAACTATGACCTTTCCACCTTTGTGGATAATATCAACATTTCATTGTCGTTCGCATTCGTTATTAATCATTTCATTTGCAACAGGGACCCACTGCTCGTCGTCCTAGGAATTCCTTGAGCGATTGTCCGTATACGCGCGAATTTCTCCCTTCACTTTTTCTCATTTGTCAGCATTCCTTCGTTCTTTTCCTTCACATTCAACAGAAAATTACAGTATGATAAGAAATGTCGCAAACACTAATGTAGCTGCAGTTTTAGCAACTCCAAAGCATTTCCAGCTTATCTTCTATGCAGCATCTCCATATCTCTTAGAGAACCGTGTTGCATCGTCTTGAAAGCTGCAAAAACCTTCAGAGTTCCCGCCATGGTGCTATATAAATGGGGATACATAATTTCATACATGGCCTACATAACCTATCAGCTGCAACATGAATTATAAATAAAATATGACTGATACACGCTAAACTACATTTTTAAAGAGAGGCATTACGGAATATTTATTATTTCACGTGTGTTTTACTGTAATGCACTGCATTCTGTTATGTTGCATTGTGTCGCATAAACCTGAATTTTCAATACGTTGGTAATTGGACCGACTGATTTAGAATAACGAAATAGGCCATATACGAATTTCCAATTCCAGTAATATATCACCAATTCCTCAGATAAATCGTAATTGTAATATCAAGATTCCTACAGCGCCCAAAAAAGTTAACTCGCGGGAATTCACAGGCGCTCAGTGAAAACAAAGTCGATAGGCAGAGAGGTCAAAATCGGTACCAAAGGGTCAGATGCAGCGATATATATGCACATTATCCATTAAAACAAATGTTGTAGACAATTTTTCTAGTTAAATAAGTAAGAAAACGAATAAGACCCGGAATAGTACCAAAACCCGAAGGTAGGAGAACCTGTTGAACGTATTAATCCAAATTCAGGTAAGTTCTACAACGCCATTATCATAATAAACACAGGTCATCAAAGGTCAACACAGGTCATCAAAGGTCAACACAGGTCATCAAAGGCTGGTCGCTTTAAGTGAAACTGTTGTAAAAAAATCATTACAAGTCGGAGAAGGCCATTAGAAATTGGAAATGTCCGACAAACAAGAAGACATGGCCCTGTAGCAGTGGCGCCTAACCCCACCACTTCTGGCAACAGCGTGGGAGATCGTTCTCCCCACCCCTAACTCCAATGGTAGACGCCACTGTCAGGTAGGTAAATAAGTTTATACAGATCAGTTTCAAATTTAGAGCTGAGTGACTGCAAAGAATAGACAGAAGGCAAGATATATATTGGCCAAGGAAGTGGGCCACGAACAAATTCCAAGCTTTGGACGAGTCACGAAGAACGCCCGTAAACCTCACTCTGTGTCACTACTAGGCATATCAGACTGATTCATAACCCAAAGGCTGTATAGATCCATCGTTACGTAAAAGAGAAAATAAGAATATATAAGACCTTGAGAAACCGGTTACTCGATGTAATCTCCGGCCGGCCATAAATCGCTAACGAGGTATTTCACGAAATCTCTGTTTTATGAAATCTCTGACCGGCCATAAACAATGTTAACGCAATATCCTCAGGGTGAGGTCTCGCAGTGAACTCGTCGGCCATTCTTTTTGTCCCATTACCTCGCTTGCGATCGCTACCGTATGGAAAGGCAAAGTTATGATGCAGCATTACACCATGTGGCGCATACAGCAACCAACAATGTCTTGGACACAATAGGTCTGATATTCAGTGATATTCACTTGGGCCACACTGTAAATCATAGAAGTCATTTTAAGCTATAATACTAACTATAGTAGTAACATGAATGAAAACATTAATATTTAACTTCAGTTCAAACTACTCAGTGGTGTAGTGGGGCGGGAACGCGGGGGAATGCCGTTCCCACACTTTTTTCCAGGGAGGGAACGCGATCCCTCACTATTTTGCAGCATTTCTGCTGAAATAAATGAACAAAGAAGACTTCAAGACTCACAGTTTCAACTGCTTACTTACTGGAGCCTTTCGCAGTTTCGCAGATATATTTATATATGTGTTGGCTTTATAGGCCTACTAAATAACAAATTCCTATGTATAAATTTACATAATTACATTTATTAATTTTTTTGTTATTTTAAAATTCTTGCAAGATTGCACTTTTTGCTACAGTTGCTACTTCAATTTCCAGGCGTTCCCCCACTTCATTTTTTAGGACTACACCACTGAAACTACTTCGAAAAACAATAATAATGTAAATTAAAATAGTCAAATATCACAATAATATTTCAGTCCATAAAGATCTAACTTTTTTTAAATCATACTACATACTGCACACTCCAAAAAAATCAACTGCACACTCCAGACAAGTCAACTTAACACTCCAGACAAGTCAACTTAACACTCCAGACAAGTCAACTTAACACTCCAGACAAGTCAACAACACACTCCAGACAAGTCAACAACACACTCCAGACAAGTCAACTTAACACTCCAGACAAGTCAACTTAACACTCCAGACAAGTCAACTTAACACTCCAGACAAGTCAACTTAACACTCCAGACAAGTCAACAACACACTCCAGACAAGTCAACAACACACTCCAGACAAGTCAACTTAACACTCCAGACAAGTCAACTTAACACTCCAGACAAGTCAACTTAACACTCCAGACAAGTCAACTTAACACTTCAGACAAGTCAACAACACACTCCAGACAAGTCAACTTAACACTCCAGACAAGTCAACTTAACACTCCAGACAAGTCAACAACACACTCCAGACAAGTCAACTTAACACTCCAGACAAGTCAACTTAACACTCCAGACAAGTCAACTTAACACTCCAGACAAGTCAACTTAACACTCCAGACAAGTCAACTTAACACTCCAGACAAGTCAACTTAACACTCCAGACAAGTCAACTTAACACTCCAGACAAGTCAACTTAGCACTCCAGACAAGTCAACAACACACTCCAGACAAGTCAACTTAACACTCCAGACAAGTCAACAACACACTCCAGACAAGTCAACTTAACACTCCAGACAAGTCAACTTAACACTCCAGACAAGTCAACTTAACACTCCAGACAAGTCAACAACACACTCCAGACAAGTCAACTTAACACTCCAGACAAGTCAACTTAACACTCCAGACAAGTCAACAACACACTCCAGACAAGTCAACAACACACTCCAGACAAGTCAATAGCACACTCCAGACAGGTCAACAACACACTCCAGACAAGTCAACTTAACACCCCAGACAAGTCAACAACACATCCAGACAAGTCAACTTAACACCCCAGACAAGTCAATAGCACACTCCACTTTTCATCCAGGGTTGTGTCGGGAGTGCTTCTGAGTAGATGAACTTTGAGAGGCGCTATATAAAATCTCCATATGAATGAATGAATGCAAGTCAACTGAATACTCCACACAAGTCAACTGCACACCTTATGTCAGAAGACAGATAATTATTCGAGGCCCTGTTGAGCATAACTAACCTTCATCTGTATCGTAAATGTAGAAGACCGTCGTCCAGTGATAGTGTCTGGCGACATCCAAGATCGTCCGATGGTATCCGGGGACCAAGTGCAGAATATACTCTGGTCCCTCCACGGGACCGCGGTGAAGGATTCCGTCGGCTGCCTGATCACTGATGCTGATGTAGGGAATGTTGAAGGTGCGACTGAAGGAGTCAATGGCCCTCAGAGAACTCCGATGAACGGAACCAACAATCGCGAACACTCCCTTAGACAATGTCGAACATACTGTAAACGCATAAACAAACAGATCAGTTGGATTCTATCATAAATTATAATAAGCTATTCTGACATCATAGAAATTCAACGATGATCGTAATCGTTACTGGAATATCTATGAAGAAGATGGAAAAAGAACGAGACGATTAGCCAAAAATCCCTCATCTGTTTCATGCCTAATTAAGTAAATTATCTTGTAAGGGTATTGCCAGATGTTTATTAAGCCGAATAGCCTATGGCTTTGGAGAAACCTAGTGCTCAGCCCGTGCTTTGAATGACTGTGCTCTTGGATATGACTATTCTGAATCATTATGTAATCATTCTACAATCATTCTGTTATCATTCTGCAATAAATCTGCATCATTCTGCAATCAATCTGCAATCAATCTGCAATCATTCTGCAATCATTTGGCAATCGTCGGGTACATTTATTTATTATGAATTCATTAAGCGCCACTATCTTATTTCCAGTTGTTTTATTAATTGATGACTCTGGGCAATTGTTATCGAAGGTCCCTACACAGTAACCGTTTCAGGCGAGACTCGAACTCGTACTCTCCGCGATACAAGTCGAGCGCTCCTACCAATCGGCTGCCTTGTCCCTATAACTCTGCATCCGTTCTCTGTCTGTTTGTTTGTCAGTCTGCCTCTGTCTGCCTGCCTCTGTTTAATGTCGCTGTTTGTGTGTCATCATCGTCATCATCATCATCACCATCATCAACAGCAACATCATCGCCATCATCATCAAAAACAACAACATCGCCAACATCCTAAACAACAATATCATCACAATCAACAACAGCATCATCATCATCATCATCATCATCATCATCATCATCATCATCATCATCATCATCATCAATATCAACAACAGCGTCATCGTCGTCGCTATCATCACTGTCATCGTCATGAATGTCATCGTCTTTATCTTCATCAGTATCATCATCTTCATCAGTTGTAGTATCATCGTGATCATCACTGTCATCACCCCACACAACACCCTGATCTCATCAATGGAGACGACTATTATTGCATTTATCCTGTCTTACTGCCTCACCTTACATCCGCTTGCCTGCCATAACGTTGAATACCATACTTTGCCATATCATACAAAACCTCACTCACATTTACCTTGCGATACCTTGACGAACTATTATACCTCACCTTACCTAACTTTATCTTACCTTGCCATACTTTACACAGCTTTGCCTTACCCTACCTAACTCTACCTTACCTATCTTACCTAACTATCTTACCTTACCTACCAAACTTTACCTTAACTTACCTAACTTTACCAGTGGCGTGCAGAGGTTCTTTGATGCCCGGGGTCAACCCTTCATTGGATGCCCCTAAATTGTTCTTTCCCTAATTCATTCCCCCTCCCCTCCCACTGCACTGTGCTGCCCCCTCTCCCTTTCCCCCAGGAAATTTTTGAGAATTGCATATTGCCGTATGGTACTTTTAGCCTATTTTGACGATCGGAAACCGAATTGTAGACTTTGTATTTTACAAAATAGATAGGGGGTTGGTGATGGGTAAGTGGGACACTTAAGGGAATGGCGTGCAGTCGTGGAGTCGATATATTAAAACAGACCAAACTAAATGCATATACAGACAGTTTAGACTGTGTCTGATTCCAGGAGCTACTAAAGTGGGACAAAATAGGTATTAAAGTGGTCCACAACTTGATGTTGCTTAGGAAGGCACGATAATCTACAATTTTCTTCGGAAACGGTAAAGTGGTCCACTATTGCTACTAAAGTGGTCCAACACTGATAGGCTCTATGAGCATAAAAACTTAAAGGCCTATAGGCCTAGTTAACATACAAAAAGATAGTCAATGATAACTGAAGGCTAGAAGGTAAGTTGTTGCGCACAGAGAGCACAAAAAATCATCATCATCTAAAATTCCAATTATCTCCCCACATGGCTCGTGGCACCACAGAAAACAGCGGCTGCATTGTATCCAAGACTGTGCGACTTTCTGGTCGGCTTTACTGTTCTCGACAACACTACACTCGTAGCAAGTGGAGGGCTCATTTGTAGGCCTATAGTCGGTCGCAGCTTTCTTTTTTGCTTTCTTGTTTTTCGGCTTAGCTGTCACTTCATTTTCTTTCTTCTGTCTCTTTACTTTGCTTCCATTAGAAGTAGGGCCATTCAAGTTCTCCCCCCCCTTGTTTTTCTTAGGCTTATGTCGACTGACCTTCTCTTTCAGAAACTCGCCATGTTCCTTGCTGGTCAGTATGTGAGTAGGCGACTTAATCACTAGTCTAGTGCTTAGTTCAGCTGGAATAGGCTGTCCCACTTTAGCAGCAGATCGCTGTCCCACTTTGACAACACAGCTGTCGCTAAAGTGGGACACCTATACACCAGCAGGCTTTGTAAATGCATGTTGACATTTGGTGATAAAAACCGTTGCTGGTAATTCATTTCGTCAGTATATTTCAACATAAATTGCATTCAATATAATTATTTATCGTTAGTGTCGACAATGGCCTTAGCAAGTTAATGTTATCAAAATTATGAATACCGCAAATTCACTAACTTTCGAAAATTGAATGTTACACGCATAACCAAAGGCCATTAAACACTTACAAATAAAACGTCTGTACGCACATATTAATGACGTCGGGTATATTGCCATAGACTATGTATTTTTAGATTTTGGATGTATTGGACATAATACGCATGTAAGCCTCACTAGCTTAGTTGTCCCACTATAGTGGTCTGTCCCACTTACCCATCACTCACCCTAATAAAATTACTTACTGTTGCGTCTTGCCGAAAAAATTCTAACAGACGACGCTAACCTAATTATACCTAAAACCTATGAACGATAATACAATCATAACACTGCCGTTGTCAACCGCTGATTTCATAACACGCTAAAAGGGTTCGCAATGCATTAGACACTAATATTAGTACTTAAACTACGACATACGATTCGTGTGATACGAAATTAGTCCGTCAATACAAGCGCAAGAGATGTGACTGGGCCAACGCCAACCGTTGGATGCCCCCCCCCCCCGGCTGGATGCCCGGGGCCGTCACACCCTTGGCACCCCCCCCCTCTGCCCGCCACTGAACTTTACCTCATTTACGTTACCTTACCTCACCTCATATTGCCTAACTTTACCTTGCCTTATCTTGCCTTACCTTGACCTTGCTTCCACTTACTTAACGTCACCTTACATTCTTTTGCTGCACTCTACCTTATACTAAGTTGCCTGACTTTACCTTACCTTGCTTAAATTAACCTTACCCAACATTACCTTACCTAACTTTACCCTACAATACCATTACCATATAATAACACACGTGACGGCGCCTTACTTTACCATACTTTACATTACCCAACCTTACGTTACCTCATTGATGCCATGTGGTCCTCCTTCCCCAGCAGTTAACTCTCCACACGGACATCCTCAGCATGTCTCCCACCGGATTTTATGCTGCCCAGCGTGTCTCGGACTCGCTGTCAGGCGGGTCATTTGCGTGGATCGTCCAAATGCTGGCATTGATCTCCAGTGGAAACTAGTCCGGAGTTTAATGTTGCTCCGTTCTCAAGAAGATCTCCCTACCGTCTACGCTGCCCCAGAAAGAGGGGTTTTGGAATCAATACGTACTGCTTTTATAATTAGATTGGATTTGATCAGATTATATTTTGATCATAATTTTACTTAGTAAATAATAATAGTTATTAGGAACTTCTATTGCGAAGGTGTCAAATGTAGTAGGCATCAACCGATGGCACACCAAAACCAAGTCGTAATTAAGTTAATATCCAGAAGATCAGTCCGTAAGACAGAGAGGCAGCCATATGGATGATAAGCAATTTGATTAATGTAAGTCTTCAGTTATGAAGGAAGAACGAAATGTCATAAGTAGAACGAACACATACAGAGAGAGAGAGAGAGAGAGAGAGAGAGAGAGAGAGAGAGAGAGAGAGAGAGAGAGAGAGAGAGAGAGAGAGAGAGAGAGAGAGAGAGAGAGAGAGAGAGACAGAGACAGAGACAGAGACAGAGACAGAGACAGAGACAGAGACAGAGACAGAGACAGAGACAGAGACAGAGACAGAGAGACAGAGAGACAGAGAGACAGACAGACAGACAGACAGACAGAGAGAGAGAGACAGAGAGAGAGACAGAGAGAGAGACAGAGAGAGAGAGACAAAATCTTGGTCTAGCAACTGAGAAAGCTCGCTCACTGAGAGGGTTTTTGAATGGATCTCATGTACCGTCGCACGAAAGCAAATGCGCTCTGAGGGAAACGGAAATCACCCTGTCACCATGCCAACATGAACATGTCCCAACAGTGGACCATATATGGCCCCATGCATAGATTCCATTTGAGTCTCAACAAATATGGGATTAATTAATGACGGGGTGGATATCGACTCACGTTTTCAGTGTTGACGCTGAGAATATCTTATCAGAAAACGGTAACGACAAAGGCATTCCCGCTGGCAGATGGATGGATAGCTGGATGGATGGATAGATGGATGGATGGATGGATGGATGAATGAATGGATGGATGGATGGAGGGGAAAACGTAGGACAGACAGCAACAGACAGACAGACATACAGATAGACAGAAAGGCAGACAGATGGTAACGATTTTCAAGCTTGAGCAGCAAATTCAGTAAATCCCATTTAATGGAGCGTCTCCTGAAACGTCGAGCCACCGTTTACCCTCTGGGGGTTTTCAGTAAATCTCCGGATTGAGAAATCAGGATTCGAGGAATTA
>OY744602.1:99751623-99794123 GCA_963556255.1 Allolobophora icterica | reverse complement strand
ATGAGAGTAGAGGTGACCTTCTTAAGGTAGCCATTTTCTGGAATTCTGAAATCCTTGAAACCAAGGGTGAATTTGGCGTCGGGCAAGGAAATCCCTCTTGGAGTTCGAAGAACTCCAAGATCCGACAGTGTTTGGTTTTACCCACTGAGACGAGTTTTACGCGATTTCGGCGTACTCGACACAGGGGAAGTTCTACGCACTTTCGGCGTACTCGACACAAGGGAAGTTCTACGCACTTTCGGCGTACTCGGCCGGGAGGATTTTACGCGACTTCGGCGTCCTCGGCTGGGAGAGTTTTACGCGACTTCGGCACTCGGTGAAGTGACCGTCGGGATACCTGAAAAACCCGATTTAGTACAAAAACGATAATAAGGGTAAATTTGGCGACAGGCAGGATCGGAGCTTGTCCGGTTACCTGTGAGAGTAAGCGTGACCCTCGTTAGGGAACCAAAATTCGGAAATTCTTGGGAACAAAATTCAGGACATTCTGGTAACCTTACGGGGTCGGCGTTACATTTGGATTGTGACACTTGGATGGCTGACACGCCGGTGGAGCGTTGGAGGGGCTCCATCGCCCGGTAACTAAAAATAGTTACTGGGAAAGACCACTGTTACCGAAAGACCGCAGTACGGGAAAAGACCGCCCGACAACTGATTACAGTGCGGTAAGACCAGGAAAACGATAGAGTCAGGAAAATCTTGTATTCAAGCCAATCGTTATTCAGAGCAAATAACTTGGTGATCGAAACACGTAGTCCCGAGAACTGACCGAAGTGCGAAGTAGGGCCCACCTCGTGCGCCGGTCGGAACACAGTTCTGCGTGCGGTTAGGGAGGTTTTAGACCTAGAACCTGTCCTATCAGAAGAGAGTGTCGTGAGACCAGTATACCGCGTTAATATTACACGTGTATATATTATCGCAAGATGTTCGCGTGTTTGAGACGGCACGACGTGACGACTCGTCAGATGTACACCTTGTCCTCTCGGACAAGAGAACGTTCAGAGTTTTCCCCTATTGACGATAACTCGAGAGTCATGAGATGCAGAATGGTACGTGAGGGTTCGGTTAAGGTGGAGAAAAAGAGAAAGTCGTTGACTAAGAGATCTCACAGGAAGCTGAGGACTCCTGCCGGCAAGAGAGCGAACCCTGTTCTAAAGGACGGCCATCCTGAGGACGAGGACGTTGCCCACCCGGCGACCGCGGCAGTGGCAGAGTCCGAAAGTGAGATGGAGCTTGACAGCGACACTGTTCGCAAACAAGCGATACCCTCGGGACCTCCTCTTGGAGAAATGGGCACTGAGAGCGGAGACAGGGAACCGCTCGTCTACAGCAGAAGTAGACAGGATAGTGACCCGGGCGACTCCAGAAGGTCAGTTGGCTGGAGCCGAACCCAGCCCGACGACGAAGCAGCGTCTCGGGTAAGACCGACACAAATTGGTACCACGTCTGATGAAGGGTTAGTTGATCTCGAGCGACGAACGTCACAAACTGGTACCAGAAGTGGGGTTCTAACGTTTTCTTGTCACAGAACCAGGCAAGGTCAGGAAGATACCGAGGACGAGTCGGATGAAGTGCCCCATAGTGAGCACGGAGGCGCGCGTCCAAAGTTACGTAAACGGAAAAGCAAACGAAGGTTGCTTGATGAAACGGGTGCACCTGACGAAACCAGTGCATTTGAAACGGAAGCTGGAACCCGCAGTGGGCGTGAAAGAGGTTTCCATGAGGATAACGGATGGTTGATAACCGTTCCAAAGACTACTGAGGTAGTACAGAACGATGTGAATAACGAGACATTCACACACTGGCGAGAGACCGTTGGTGAGAGTAGGTTTGACAGGTCCAAACCACTCGTCGACAATAGATCGGAGAACCTTGTGCAGGTTCAAGTACCTAGTATTGTACGGGGCAGGCAACCTGTACAGTTGAGACAGGCTTGTGATAGGCCAAGAGACATTGAGACAGGCCTGAAACCGCGGGGTGACGCGGTAGTGCAGAAAACGAGTGGTGACATCGTGGCGCATCAGCGAAACGAAGGTAATCGAGTACCGTTTACCAACATGGAAGAAGGTCGCCCAAGACCTGTGACAGATGAGGTAGATTGGCAAGCGGAGATGTCTTACCTGCGACAGAGTGTGGCAATGATGAGTTCGAAACTTGAAGAACTGTCTGTTCCTGCTGCTCAGCATGCGAAGTCTTACCGACGCGAGACATCGGGGAAACCTACGGGCCCAGGTTACCAGATGGATCGCCGAGGGAAGCTGCAGATCGAAGAGCCAGCACGGAGCCGAGGTAACACAGAGACACGTGAGGAAGTTTCGCTTTCGGAAACTTCGGAAAAGTTACGTAGCCGCTATCTTCCCGAGGACAGCGGGAGAGAGTCACACGGAAAAACGGCAAGGCAATCGAGTCGACAACGTCTGTTGACACGAGGAAGAGTTGAGGCGAAATTACGTTCGTCAGTGAGTTCTTCGGATTCAGACACCGATAGTGTTGGTCCAGAAGAGGCCATGAGAACCGGAGTTTTTGACAGGAAAAACCTCCGCCAACGAGGAAGACATGAGAGTTATGAGAAAACTGAAAGGGAGACGTATGGTAAGGAACGTCTACCAGAGTACGAGAGACGCGGTTTAAAACAGGCACTTGATAGAGAAACCGAGAGAGAATCGAACATGGGAAGAGACAGAGATCATTTGGCCTGGGATGAGACCCACGAGCGGTACTCTAAAGGGCACAAACCAGATTCGAGAAGTCGTAATTGTCTTAGGTACGACGAATCTGACAGACCGCCAGAGTCAGGAAAAAGAGATATTCGCGAAGAAGACAGAAGAGTTACGTTCGTCAACGGAAACTCTCAGAGTTCTCGCAATAAATATAAACGATCGGAGTCCAAAGACTACGAAGGTGGTGAGCCTCGTAGAAAAGGTCAGAGACAGGCTGAGTACATCTCTGATGAAGACAGTGCAACGTCAGGCGACCGAGAGATGACTACGATGTCTTCTAAGTGGCGTACAGGGAAGACGTTGGGTACTCTGAGGGGACAGAGTCGGCACCGGTCAGTGGTGAGGACAGACGAGGAAAACGGTTCCAGGAGTAACGATGAGGACAACCGGAGAGGAAATCCCAAGAAGAGTGTCGGAAGATCACTTGTTACGCGGACAAGAGGCGGAGACCGATCGGATCGCGGTATACGAATCAAGCTAGAGAAGTACGACGGCAAGTCAGCGATCGCAGCCTTTCTAGCAAAGTTCGAAGTTTGTGCACGGTGCAACCGGTGGAGTGATCAGGAAAAAGCAGACCAGTTAATGTGTGCCCTAACGGGTCCCGCTTCGCAGCTGTTGTGGGACATGGGTGCACAGAGGGACGTGTCTTGGCGAGAACTTGTTGAGCGGCTTAAGGCCCGGTACGGGTCTGATGACCAAACTAGCCTATATCGGATGAAACTTCGCACTTACCGGCAGGCTCACGGAGAAACGCTGAGTAGTGTAGTGCAGGAAGTAAGGAGGCTAATGGCTTTGGCATACCCAGGACCAACAAGTGATATCGTCGAGACGGTCGCTTGTGACGCTTTCATTGATGCACTGGCAAACCAGGATTTGGGGCAGAAGGTGCGCGAGCGAGAACCAGTTAACCTCGAAGCGGCGTATAAACATGCGGTGAGGTTGGATGCCTATGGTCGATCTTCGACACAAGGTGGTGATTTAGACCGGAGACACGCGAGAGTTAAAGTTACCATGGAAGACCGAAAAGACTCGAGCACTGAGGGGCAACAGTCTCGTCGTCTAGAAGATCTCGAGCGAAAGATTAAAAATCTTTCAAGAGAACTTGATCGAGTGACAATAAATCAGAATTTGGGCATCGTCCCGAGAAAACCTCATGAAAGGGAGAACAGTTCTGATCTAGCTGTGGGAGATCAGAGGACAACCGAACCAAATGTGGGATGGCGACGGATTTATCCGCCCACACGGTTGCGTAACCCGGATATCGAATGCTACTTGTGCAAACGAAAAGGACACATAAAGCGATTTTGTCCTCAGAGAAACGCTGAGACGAATGGTGCAACCGGCACCAGTGAACCTACAAAGGCTGAACCGATACAAGAGGAAACCCAAAACCGACTGGTCAAAGGCAGTAGGGTGGCCTACGTGGTTGCGAGACTGGCAGGAAAACGTATACACTGTCTACTTGATTCTGGAAGTGAAATGTCACTTGTGCCACGACGTTTCGTGCTAGACGCTGTGCTAGTACCGTCAGAACAGCGACTCCTAGCCGCTAATGGAAGTCAGATTAAGGTGGATGGTGAAACTAACCTTAAGATTCGGATCGGAAAGCAGGTGTACCCTGTACCCTGTCTAGTTACAGACCAAGTGACAGAAGTGATCTTGGGGTTATCTTGGCTGGAAGCCAATCAGGCAAGATGGGACTTCGCAAGTCGATGCGTTTTCCTTGGGAGCGAGAAGATCCCTCTGAAAGAGGTCGTTACCGAGTCCATGTGCCGGAAGGTTATTGTGCAAGAGGACATAATAGTTCCTCCAAGGAGCGAAGTTGACGTTCCAGCTTGGGTAGTATACCCGCATTTCCAAAAGGATAACGAAGATTGGACGACCATTCCAATGGAATTATCAAAAGATTTGATAATCGGACGTACGTTGGTGACAGGAAGAGACACGGAAGTGTGGATCAGGATGTTGAATGTTGGAGACAGAGATTCGCTAGTCAAGAAACGGACTGAATGTCCGCTGGAGCGAGTGAACGTAGTCGATGTGACAGTTAATCGAGCCAGAACGGAATCGTATGATGAGCCTTACCGAAGCGAAAATCCGGGGAAGCCTATGGGCCCAGGTTATCCGGAGGAACGCCGAGGAAAGCAGCAAAGTACGATTGACCGGTTTGGATCGAAGATTAGTACAACGGCCAGTGTGGCGGAGCAGACGCTCAACCCACTTGCCGAACAGACCCTAAAACGACTATGGGAAGAAGTGCCAGCAGACATTTCGGAAGAAGAGCGAATCAGGTTACGAAAACTTGTGCTAACGTACAGCGCAACGTTTTCCCTTAACGAAAGTGATAACGGATTCACTTCGGTGATCCAACACGAGATCGATACAGGACAAGAGAAACCAGTTCGGCAACCTTTGAGACGTCAACCGCTTTCCATGTTACCGGAAGTTGATCGTCAGGTAGAAGACATGTTGAGACAAGGAATCATTGAACCTTCGATATCGGAATGGGCATCCAATGTCGTAATGGTTAAGAAAAAGGATGGCAGTATGCGTTTCTGTATCGATTACAGGCAACTGAACTTGAAGACACGGAAAGATGCTCATCCGTTACCCCTTATCCGCGAGAGTTTAGATACCCTGGGTGGCGCCAGATGGTACAGTACGTTCGATTTGAGAGCAGGTTATCACCAGATGGCCTTGCACCCAAGAGACAAACACAAGACCGGGTTCGTTACGAGAAGGGGCAGCTTCCAATTCAAAGTGTTACCTTTCGGATTGTGCAATAGTCCGGCCTCGTTTTGTCGACTAATGAACTTAGTCTTGACAGGGCTAAACTATGACATCTGTCTGGTTTACTTGGATGACATAATTGTGTTCTCGAGAGACGTAGAGACGCACATGCAACGTCTAGAGATGATTTTCAGGAGATTACAAGAGTATAATCTCAAGCTGAAACCATCCAAATGTTACCTGTTACAACAGAGAGTATTGTTTCTTGGTCACGTTTTGAGTGAAGAAGGGGTCGCGACGGATCCGAGCAAGATCAAGGCCGTAGAAGAATGGTCTGCTCCTCGGAACTTGAGGCAAGTCAGATCCTTCGTTGGTCTTTGCTCCTATTACCGACGTTTCATACATGATTTCGCGGTGGTAGCTCAACCACTTCATTTCCTGACCAGGAAAAATGTACCGTTCCATTGGACTGACGAATGTCAGGGAGCTTTCGAAGAACTTAAACGAAAGTTGGTTTCCGCACCTATACTTGGGTTACCGAACGACGAGGGCCAGTACATCCTAGATACGGATGCCTCGGCATACGCCATTGGAGCGGTGTTATCGCAAGTACAAGAAGGAGAAGAGACAGTGATTTGTTACGCGAGTCGGCTCTTGTCGACGGCGGAACGGAACTATAACGTTACCAGGCGAGAGTTGTTAGCTGTGGTGTATTTCTTGAAAGAGTTTCGTCAGTACTTACTGGGTAGTAAATTCCTACTCAGAACAGACCACTCCGCACTTCAGTGGTTACGCAGAACACCGGAACCGATTGGCCAACAGGCTCGTTGGTTAGAGATGATAGAGGAGTTTGACATGGAGATATGTCACAGACCGGGAGCAAAACACGGTAACGCAGACGCGATGTCTAGAGGTCCGGGTGAGGAACAACCTAAGGAGGTTACCATGAGAGTTACGAATGAAGACGTGATGTGGGCACGTCCGATCGGAGAAGTAACGCGCTCCGAGGTTACCAGTGAAGATACAGGCCAGGAAATCCGTTGGACAAAGGAGTTTCTTCGAAGAGAACAGCAGAGCGATTGCAATATTGGTACGGTCCTTGATTGGAAGGAGTCGAAGCATCATCCAACACAGGCAGAACTATCACCTGCTAACGGAGAGGTGAAAGTGTTGGTGAGCAACTGGAATCAGCTGGAAGTCCTGCAAGGAGTGTTACACAGAGGCTGGATTCAGGGTAACACAGGAAAAGCTGAGCGATCTCAGTTAGTTGTGCCCTTATCTCTACGGCAAGAGATGCTTCAGTTAACACACGCAAGCTTTGCCGGAGGACATTTCGGGATTCGGAAGAGTTTGACTCAGTTGCAACGCCGGGCGTATTGGCCGAGTTGGAAGGACGATGTTAGACGGTTCTGCCAAAGGTGCGATCGCTGTGCTCGTTATCGAAGGGAGAAACCTCCAAGACAGGGTTACATGCAGACTCCTGTGGTCGGTGAACCAATGGAGAGATTCGGAATTGATATAACTGGTCCGCATCCGGTATCAAGTAAAGGCAACAAATACATACTGACAGCGATAGATTACTTCTCGAGATGGGCTGAAGCTCTGCCTATCAGAAACCAAGAGGCCGTTACTGTGGCAGAATCGCTTATGGTACACGTGTTCTCGAGGTTTGGTATGCCACGCCAGATCCTGACGGATCAGGGACCGTGTTTTGAGTCGAAGTTATTCAAAGAGCTGTGTAAACGCATGGAGATTGACAAAGTACGTACAACTCCATATCGACCCTCTGGTAACGGAATGATCGAAAGGTTCCACAGAACACTGAACATGTTGATCGGAAAGGTAGTGTCGGAACGACAAAAGGATTGGGATGTTCACGTACCATATGTAATGGCGGCATATCGAGGTACTGAACATGAAGCGACCCAACGGACACCTAATTTCCTGTTCCTGGGAAGAGAGAACCATACGCCATTAGACTTGATTCTAGCCCAAGTTACAGAGTTCGAGAGACCGTCTTACAGTGACATGGAAGAGTACGTGGAGAAACAGAAAGAGAAAATGGAACGATCGTATCGGCTTGTACGAGAACAGTTAAAGAGAGTAGCAGAAAGAAGGAAAAAAGCCTACGATTTGAGAGTGAGACCTAGCAAGTTCGCTCAAGGAGATTGGGTTTACTATTACTACCCTCGGCTAAGAAGTGGAAGGAAGACAAAATGGGCTCGCTATTACACCGGCCCATTCTTGGTTATTCAAGTGCTCAGTCCGTGTCTGTACCGGATTCAGAAGAGTCCGAAATCCACGCTAATGGTTGTGCACGTGGATAAATTGAAGCCGTTTTACGGTAAACCTCCGAGTACCTGGTTACCGGAGAGGGACAGAAATCTTGAGTTACCTACAGTAGACTGGCCAGTCCTGGCTCAAGATCCTAATGCAGAACATGAACCAGAGGAACCTTCAGAAAATCCAGACGAGACCGCTGATCCAGAATTGCCACCTGGACGACGGACGAGACGAAAACCTCGCTTGGATGGATGACTACGACTGTAGAAGTCCTTGTTAGTGACCTTCTGAAGCAGACGTGTATCTAGGACAAACTAGATGAACGCTTAATTGCGTTGGTTTCATTGACTATTCGAGAACCATGTTTCAGTTGCCCTTTTGATGAGAGTATTTCTTTTGAGCGGTATCTGGGAGCATACAGTACCTGTGCTACCTGCAACGCTTAATTGCGTTGGTTTGACAGATTGTCAGTGAATGACTGTTTAAGTTTCCTTTTGATGATATGTTTCGGTTAAACATTGGATTAGTGGTTAGTACTGAAACAAGTAAAGATTCCAGTACTAGGACGCTTCATTGCGTTGGTTCTACAATATGATAACTTGTACTATTATTTTGCTTTCACGATTTTGAAGTGATACCGGGTGTGACTGATCGACGATGGTTACCAGATCGGGAGACAGTGGGCGACTTTTCTCTCCTTAAGTTCTCCTGGCCCTTGGGGTCCGGTAGAGCCTAGGTTCATGATAGAGGGCCTGTTAAGGTTGGCGATTTGTCAGGTACGACAGGTTGCCAGTAGGGTGGTGGTTCGGATCGAAAGCATCATTAAAAAGGCTGTCGCTATCACGGTTCTCATCGTGTTTGGCGTACGTGCGGGGTGCCGAGAGATCGAAAGCATCATTAAAAAGGCTGTCGCTATCACGGTTCTCATCGTGTTTGGCGTACGTGCAGGGTGCCGAGATTGTCGATAGACCGCCCTATAACCAAAGGTGCATTTGGTTCCTTGCTCTCTAAGTGGATCTGGGTTGGGGATGTTCCTGTCACGTTTGATTAAGGTCCCCGATTTTGGCAGAGATGCTCCGCATCTAAGTAAGGTGGGGAGAGTGTGGCGGTCAAGGCCACAGTGCGTAAGTGGGAAGATTTATTTTATGCGAATAGCATCGTTTTCTTTCAGTTTACATGCGAAGGGAACAGCATCGTTTCTCTTAATTTTTCATGCGAAGACCCAGCATCGATCATTTAATTTTTATTTAATTTCAATAGGCGACGGTCCGGCAACGACCGTGATAGGGAAGCCCGATCGACGGTGTAAAGCCAGCGCATAGCGAGCAGACGCGTTAATTTGGGATGCATAGAGCCTGCCTCACGGTGTGCTGCTTTATACGTGAAGAGTTGGTTCGACTCTTCATACATAGCAATACTGTGAAACAGCGTTGTTGGTTAGCGATTCAGTTACCGATTCAAATATACTGCACTCAGTGTGGTAGGCGAGTGATTTTGGTTACGACAGAGTCAGAGTTCGAGTTTCCGGTTAGTACAAATATATTTACGGACGAAAGGGGCGTCCGAATAATATAATCAGGCGATCCCGAGTACAGCTAAAGAAGTTCACTGTTGGGAGACGGGCCGACAGCGCCGATCCGGCGGGTTGGATCCCTCAGTTGATCGCGAAGCGGTCTAGATCCCGATCGTGGGAAATCTACGGCTGAGTAATACTCGGGGAAGGATACCGTTGATACACAGGAAAACCAATTCAGTGTGAGATCGAAAACCAGGGTGAATTTGGCGACGGGCAGGAAAGTCCCTCTTGGGTTTTGAAGAACTCCGCGATCGGAGCTTGTCCGGTAACCCATGAGAGTAGAGGTGACCTTCTTAAGGTAGCCATTTTCTGGAATTCTGAAATCCTTGAAACCAAGGGTGAATTTGGCGTCGGGCAAGGAAATCCCTCTTGGAGTTCGAAGAACTCCAAGATCCGACAGTGTTTGGTTTTACCCACTGAGACGAGTTTTACGCGATTTCGGCGTACTCGACACAGGGGAAGTTCTACGCACTTTCGGCGTACTCGACACAAGGGAAGTTCTACGCACTTTCGGCGTACTCGGCCGGGAGGATTTTACGCGACTTCGGCGTCCTCGGCTGGGAGAGTTTTACGCGACTTCGGCACTCGGTGAAGTGACCGTCGGGATACCTGAAAAACCCGATTTAGTACAAAAACGATAATAAGGGTAAATTTGGCGACAGGCAGGATCGGAGCTTGTCCGGTTACCTGTGAGAGTAAGCGTGACCCTCGTTAGGGAACCAAAATTCGGAAATTCTTGGGAACAAAATTCAGGACATTCTGGTAACCTTACGGGGTCGGCGTTACATTTGGATTGTGACACTTGGATGGCTGACACGCCGGTGGAGCGTTGGAGGGGCTCCATCGCCCGGTAACTAAAAATAGTTACTGGGAAAGACCACTGTTACCGAAAGACCGCAGTACGGGAAAAGACCGCCCGACAACTGATTACAGTGCGGTAAGACCAGGAAAACGATAGAGTCAGGAAAATCTTGTATTCAAGCCAATCGTTATTCAGAGCAAATAACTTGGTGATCGAAACACGTAGTCCCGAGAACTGACCGAAGTGCGAAGTAGGGCCCACCTCGTGCGCCGGTCGGAACACAGTTCTGCGTGCGGTTAGGGAGGTTTTAGACCTAGAACCTGTCCTATCAGAAGAGAGTGTCGTGAGACCAGTATACCGCGTTAATATTACACGTGTATATATTATCGCAAGATGTTCGCGTGTTTGAGACGGCACGACGTGACGACTCGTCAGATGTACACCTTGTCCTCTCGGACAAGAGAACGTTCAGAGTTTTCCCCTATTGACGATAACTCGAGAGTCATGAGATGCAGAATGGTACGTGAGGGTTCGGTTAAGGTGGAGAAAAAGAGAAAGTCGTTGACTAAGAGATCTCACAGGAAGCTGAGGACTCCTGCCGGCAAGAGAGCGAACCCTGTTCTAAAGGACGGCCATCCTGAGGACGAGGACGTTGCCCACCCGGCGACCGCGGCAGTGGCAGAGTCCGAAAGTGAGATGGAGCTTGACAGCGACACTGTTCGCAAACAAGCGATACCCTCGGGACCTCCTCTTGGAGAAATGGGCACTGAGAGCGGAGACAGGGAACCGCTCGTCTACAGCAGAAGTAGACAGGATAGTGACCCGGGCGACTCCAGAAGGTCAGTTGGCTGGAGCCGAACCCAGCCCGACGACGAAGCAGCGTCTCGGGTAAGACCGACACAAATTGGTACCACGTCTGATGAAGGGTTAGTTGATCTCGAGCGACGAACGTCACACCTGTACTATGAAATATATAATCTGTAGGTGAATTTCCAGCCATATTAGGACGCACTTCTTTAGAGCTGTTAGATCGCCATGTTAAGCGTCCATGTGAGATTCCTAAAGGGTGATTTACAAATAGCCACATGCATACGTTAAAACATACGTATTTGATGGGTGCTCAGTGATTCCTAGTTGCTACCTCCTCCTTCAAATGAGCACAAAGCACC
The DNA here is from genome assembly GCA_963556255.1 of Allolobophora icterica. Lineage (NCBI taxonomy): Eukaryota > Metazoa > Annelida > Clitellata > Crassiclitellata > Lumbricidae > Allolobophora > Allolobophora icterica. The sequence continues at coordinate 99,782,843 of OY744602.1, read as the reverse complement.
CACCATACTCAGGAACTACCTCCACTGCATAACAGGTACAGACAGTGAAACTAAGAACTACTGCAACTGTAGAACAAGTAACACTGTTTATATGTTGTCTGCTACCTTCATCAGCTGGTAGAGGTAGCAAGCAACAGAACAATGGTACTCGCTCTGTAATACAATACAATACAGTGCAACTGTATTTTGATATTGCCCTCCTTCTAAAGTGCAGAAGTGCACATGACCATACAACAGAGCATCGATGGCGCTGAGCAATTGCGAGTGAAGAACTTGCTCAAGGTCCCTACACAGTAACTGCCTCGGCCGAGGATCGAACCCTTACTCTTCTCGTTACATGCCGAGCGCTCTATCCAATCGACCACCTGCAGTGTAAGTTGTTCCTAATTTTATAACACAGTAACCGTTAGTCGATATTTGACTAATATTTTTCCTATGGAACAGTAGGCCTACTTGACTGGCGCACGAGTTTTCACTTCTACATGCAACAATTAATGGATAAATGTAAACGTACTCGTTTTGCCATAGCGACAAATATAGCCTATTATAGCCCATGACCAATGTTCTGTAAATTGATCGGGTGAGATCCTTTACCATCGCTGTCCACTTGAATGGGCGCCGTGCCGTGTAAGGTCCTGGTAAATGAAATATCCAGGTATCTTGGCCAGGAAAATGGCTGGCGAAATATTTAAGACATGCCGCACGAGATTACTGAGAATGAGAGGCGCAAATGAGTTCAGAGAAACACATTAAGTTACAAACAGGTTTTTTATACCGTGACATTTGCGACTATGTTCGCACGACTTACACGCTGGTGAATGAATTGGATTATTAATAGCGACAAAACGCGCGAGTATACTCACATACTCACATACTTAAACACACACACACACACACACACACACACACAGAATTCATGTCGATAACGTTACAAACATCGAAAAACAGGTAAAAATCGTAGTATCAAGACATTCAGTGATTTAACGATGCAGCCTCTTATAGCTTAGTGGACGAACACTTCTCTCACTCCTCAGATTTAAGTTGACTGACTACGTAAGCGTAGTCGCTGTAATACACAGTTAGATAAAGTGAATAAAATTCACAGGCAAATATAAGGGGTTAAACCTGTGAAGCAAGACGGATCTGAAGCTGGAAGTGTTGCGTCACAGCACGATAATCAAAATGGACGGGCAGTTCATCTCGACTGTATTTCCGCACCTCAGTCTTTCATGTCGGATAAGACTATAGACAGCATTGCACTCGACTGAGGAGGTGAGGACCTGCACAGGTGGCTTCATCTGATTATGTCTCTGCTTTCAGCTGACAATTCGATTACCGGAAACTCTTCGGCGATCCATGTTCCAGTCGCAGACCACAGGATGTTGACAAGAAGAGTGTTGTTGACTGTATATTATTTGATAGACCGCACTGAACACGTTATGCAGGCCCTATTAATTTATCTAATTAACCAATTATTCTTTTAAGTAGGCCTATAATCCATCAGGATATAAGAAACAATTGTCCACAGGCAGCGAATGACGTTTAGAACGGCTCCGTCTCATCCAGTGCTGGGAAAAGAGACGGTAATGGTAATCAACTGGAAAAATTTCTTCATTTATATCAGTTTATTCAGTTTATTCAGTTTGTTTTATACTTGCTGTTTGTGGAAGAGCAGTGGAACTTAATCTGATGTAGGAGACAATTGCGTGTGATCTACAGGTCTACATTGTCTGTTGTCGGTACACGGAGTATGTTAAGCAGCCTCGAATCCATAGTCGTTAGAATGCAAGCACCAAACAGACCATGCCGTATGTATTTATGTATGTTTCTATACATATGTGTGTATGTGTGTATATAAATTTGCATAAATATTATATTGTATTGTATTGTATATGGGCATTTATAAAGCGCCTCTCGCGGTATATACCATTCAGAGGCGCTCCCAGTGCGCGAGACCCCGAGAAAAAAAAACAGGATTCAAGGTGAGAAAAGGAAGAAGCAACGCTACCAGAGAGAATGGTGGTGCGGACAGAAGGAGGAAGTCGGTTCCAAAGTGAGGGACCTATGCAGGCAAAGGACCTGGACTGAGCCATAGTTGTCCTGACACAAGGAACTAAGAGGTCAAGTAATTATGTATGAACGTATATATACGCACGCACGTATGTATATATGCTGTATTATACCAAAATAAATACGTATTTATATTATTTATGTGTATAGATGAATGCATTATGTACGTATGTATACATGTATATATGTATGTATGCATGTTTATTAGTTTATTTGCGTGTTTGTACTTGTGTAAACATGTATGTATGTAAGTATGCATCAATTATCCTTTTTAAAATATATTTTTATATTGTGTGATTATTTTTTTCTGCTTAATAGCCTGCTGTCGTGTTGAAGAAATTGTACGTTAAGGATCTAATAAATGTTCCTACAAAGTGATCGCTTCAGTGGACGATCTAACCGCCGCATTTCGTGATAGAAGGCCAATCGCATTCTCACACCAGTAACCAGACAACAAGGGCTAACGAGGAGTAAAGAGTAGCACCCAAGGAGGCATGCACACGGACAGGGAGAGACTGTCAGAGAGACAGTCAAAGCGTCTTCTAATGGAGAAGAATCCGCTGTGTGCAAGTGGCAAACATTTATCTCCAGCTTAGGTAAACTGATATTTCTTTTGTCAGAAGACTTTCTCGTTGCATTATACGTTCTTCCGCCTTATCAAGATAAACGATGTTAGGCCTACTACTGATCTCCTGTTTCGTGCACTTTAGCGACCTTTGCAGGCTCTGCTCCATGCTTTTAAAAAACTCTTCTATGATCGCAACATCTACAGTCCTCGCTAAACTAGACTATAGTAACTGCAATAATTCACTTCTCGTGAATATAGACACCATTGAAATGGACTGCCTTGGAGTCTTCTGTAATTATATTGCTCATGCCGTCATTGCAACCAGGGTGAGAATTGTCGGGGAATTGGGGAATCTTGACCTGAAAACGATTCTGACTTTACCTGCCGACTTCGGTGGAGTCACTCAACAACGTAAAGGCCAAGCTCGGGCAGATGGGATATTAGGACATGTATCTGGTGGTGGTTCTCACACAGGCTTTAGTCTTCTGAATCACTGTAAACCTCTGTGTATACGTTATGCTTAACTTGACTGAGCGCCTGTGAATAAGCTGGCTCCCGTGACTAAACTTCTTTAGGTGTTGTAGATATCTCGAGATTATGATCACAGATTTATGTCCCCGCTTGAATTGGCGGTAAGACGGTTTTCATGAGAAACTGAGTCACAAAATCAAGACTGCATAAAATATTGTATTGTATTTAAACATGTGTAAAGCGCCTCTAATAGGGCGAACCGTCCGGAGGCGCTCTATATCTATGTAAATAAACCACAGATTTTCTAATTAAAAATAACCAACGTCAGTGGAAACTATAAATACCTTACATGATATGTAACTCTAAGAATATTTTCGAATATGCATCTTTTGTTTCACCAATTACGACGAAACGTCAACGGATTGTGGAGCCGTCTTGAGGCAATTTGTCGTCTACAAACACAGCGGACACCTGCTCCGTTTCATGTCACCCAGACTACGTTTTCGAAACGCGTGATTGATTAATCTCATATCCTTTGCTTTCTTGTGTTTCCCAATTTGGCCGCGTTCTCGTTTTTCTAAAAAAAACTTTATGGTCCGTTGGCTCCTTTGCGCTTGGCGTAGACCCAGGTGGTACCAAGTGCAAAGGGCACACAATGTCTGTTTTCACGTAAGCTGAAGACAAATTTCTCAGTATGATCTGCACGACCTGAGAAAGGCGACCTTTTCATGACAGCCGTCACTCTTCTGTTTCATGAAATTTAGATTGCCTTTTGCCAGAAGAGAATTGGTAACTTCGTGGTGAAGAGAGATGATTCAGAACAAACTAGACAAGTACGTTGACAGGAATGATGAGAATGGGAAGAGGGAAATACGTCCAGGCTCAGAGTAGGAGGGGTTTGGAGAAAGAGGCTCCAACTGTCGTCATCATCATCATCATCATCATCGAGATCACTGCTGTCGTCGTCATCATAAATGTCGTTGTTTGCGGTGATGATATGGAAATGTGCGTCCATAAGGACTTGGTCAAATTATGCGGAAAGCCTTCTGCGTTCCAATAAATTGCCCGGGCGACTCTCGGCGCTGGTCTTCCAAGACGGAGTCCGAGGTGTCAGATTTGGCAGGCAGTTAAAGACGCGCTGAGCCGGGATAATGGACGATAGAGTCGGTTGAGAGGAACTGGAGTCGGATCCCGGAAGAACGGACTTGGCGATAGGACGACGTGCTAAGCGATCAACGAAGCTCTGATTGACGTCGGATGAATGAGCCGCAGTTGCTGAACGGGAGCGTAGTTGCAAAGCGAGTGAAGGGGAGCAAAGAGAAATGGAGTGGAGTTAAAGGAGAGAAAGACGAGAGGAAAAATGACCTTTGGTGAAGAGTTTACGGGATGGAAGTATAGAGAGTGAGTGGTAGCGAGCGAGTAGTAGAGAGCGAGTACAGAGAGAGAGAGAGAAAAAGAGAGAGAGACAGACAGACAGACAGACAGACAGAGACAGAGATAGAGAGAGTGACAGAGACAGAGAGTACAGAGAGACAGAGAGACAGCGACAGGGACAGAGACAGACAGAGACAGAGACAAAGACAGAGACAGAGAGACAGACAGAGACAGACATAGATAGAGCCAGACAGAAAGACAGACAGAGACAGAGAGAAGAGAGACACAGACACAGACACAGAGATAGAGAGATTAAGTAACAGAAGATTTAGGAGATTGGGAGAGAGAGAAGGAAGGGGAGGTTTTGGGAGATCAGGATTTGAAGAGAGAGGATGGGGGTGGGCGATTAAGTGAGACAGGAAAGGCAGAAGGAGATTACTGTAGACAGCTGTTGACGAAAGGGAATTTAGAGCTAGGAATATAAGACAAACGAACAACAGAGGAAAGTTGCTGATTGGAAGTAGATAGTAAACGAAGGGTATTGACTGCGTTGGAGCAGATTCATTCAACATGGAAATGAAGAAGAAAAAGAATTAAGGAATGAAGAAGGAGAAGATGAAGACGAAGACGAAGAAGAAGAAGAAGAAGAAGAAGATGATGATGATGATGAAGAAGAAGAAGAAGAAGAAGAAGAAGATGATGATGATGATGAAGAAGAAGAAGAAGAAGAAGAAGAAGAAGAAGATGATGATGATGATGATGATGAAGAAGAAGAAGAAGAAGAAGAAGAAGAAGAAGAAGAAGAAGATGATGATGATGATGATGATGAAGAAGAAGAAGAAGAAGAAGAAGATGATGATGATGATGAAGAAGAAGAAGAAGAAGAAGAAGAAGAAGAAGAAGAAGAAGAAGAGCAGTAGTTCCTCAAGCTAGGCCGAGAGGCGGCCATAAGTATGAAGTGTCAACAACTTCATTTTCTTTACCTCGGCTTATGAGAGCGTGTGACCAGTCCTCTCACTCACCTTCTGCTCTTTCCACAGTCAGTGTGCTCATTATAGCTGAGTTGGCTAGGGGGCGCAGGTGGAGCAGAAATCCCGAAAACAAATTTCTGTCGTGGCGAAGCTTTGAACCCAGGTGTAGCGATTTCAGATTACCCCTATTTCACATTACCCCCCGGTAACTTGAAATCGCGTTCAGATTACCGGGGGGTAATCTGAAATCGATTTCAAGTTACCCCCGGGGGTAACTTGAAATCGATTTCATATTACCCCCTTCGATTTCAGATTACCCCCTCAAATTAGTGGGGCCCATTTTCGATTATCTTATATATTACTAATAATAATTGCCAATATTTATCGCTGAACTCTCATTATCCCCTTATAGCATGATGTACGATAAGTTCTTTCTCTATCTCTCTGCCTTAACTACATAAAACTCATGAAATGGAGCAGCTGACACGCATATATAGTACTGTAGTTGTCTGGCTGGCTGGGTTGACTGGTCAATCCTTGTAATCAGTGCGTCAGCCGTGGGAAGCGTTAATATTCTCTGTCGTTCGAAACAGCTCGGTGGTATAGTTAGCATTTTATCTTATGTGAACATGGCAGGGGTAACTTGAAATAGCGTTAAGATTACCGGGGGGTAATCTGAAATCGCGTTCAGATTACCGGGGGGTAATCTGAAATCGCGTTCAGGTTACCGGGGGGTAATCTGAAATCGCGTTCAGATTACCGGGGGGTAATCTGAAATCGATTTCAGATTACCCCCGGGGGTAATGTGAACAGCGCGGGGGTAACTTGAAATCGCGTTCAGGCTACCCCCGGGGGTAATCTGAAATCGATTTCAGATTACCGGGGGGTAACTTGAAAGAGGGGGTAACCTGAAGTCTTTACACCGGACCTCTCGTTTGACAGTCCATCACTCTAACCACTAGACTGTTACGCACCCCATCGGAGCGTGATCTAAATCGCCACAGCATCTGAGTACCAGGGTAAAGCTGCGTCAGTGAGACCATATAACTCACAGGTCCTTAATTAAATGGAATAGCCAGGTTGTCATTATACAATAGAACTGTGATTTTGATAATGCCCTCATTACAAACTTCAGAACTGCATAAGTTGTTGGGTGAACGTAGCACCGTTGCTACGTGGAAGTCAGGAGAGATCAATCGGAGAAACCGAGAGAGATGCGAAGGCGGAAAATACCGCTAAGTTCCGGATGTTTCAAGAAGTATAGTGTAAATTGTTTATTGCACAAAACAAATATTACAGTTATGAGTCAGCCAGTACTGTGTAACAGAAGCCGAGAAAAGATAGTAGTTTATGTATACTAACCTTGATTAACCATCTTTCTTGATTATTACTCATACATTATGATTATTACTTAATTAGTGCTTAAATGATAGTTATAATAAAATACAACTAGTCATGTACTAAGCAGCGCTGTTGGGAGGTGACTGAGGGGAGTAAATTAAATTTCGTTACATTATTAAATCTCAAGTATGGCGAAGGAATGGAAAAACCGGATGGCACAGTTTGAAGAGGTCAGTTTCCAATGTTAATTAATTTTCTCGGGATAAAGTCCAAGAGCGTTGGAGAAAGTAAACTAGTTGGACAGAAAGATTACTGGGCGTAGTTGGTGAGAGTGCGTAAAAGAACGAAACAGTGAGGATCGGAAAGATAAATGAGGAATATAGAAAGATATACTGCCGAGAAAACAAAGAACCTTGATTGAATAATAAAGTAGACGAACAATGGAAGAGATATATTATGTCGAACTAAGGCTTTGGACGCTTTGACTATTGTTGTGCACCCGGCATAAACGGTGCTGTTGTTACTGCTCTTCTCTGCAGCTGGTCCAAGACAATGGAATTTTCCGGTCCTGTCCGCTAGGGAATTACTGCAATGTCGTATAGGTCAGGACTGAAGTCCCACCTGTTTCGGATTGCTCATTGTCTGCACCCGATCCGTCTCCGTTCCTTACGGTTCAAAGACTCTACTGCACTGCACTGTGCCTCTGGAATGCGGATTAGTACTGAGGCAGCGACCAATCGATTTATATAATATTATTATTTGTGAGTTACGATATCGGTTCTATAGAAGTTTCAAGATTAGACAAGTGTTTGGATTTAGAAGAAGCAACTGGAAGAAAAAGAAAACACAAGAGATTAGGCAATTGTAATTAGTAACTTCTATTGCGCCGGTGTCTAGTGTCTTGGACGAAATTCAGCAGACAATCAGATGACGACGTAGCCTAAGTATTTGATATGCTTTGCACGACTGTCAAAGGCACGAGTTTCTTTGTTTCATTGTTTGGTAGTTGTGCCTTCTCGGTCTCAGGACTCGTAGAATGGAACAGTCTTCAAACTACAGTCCGTCAATGCACATCTGTTGCTCAATTTAAATCAAAATTAAAAACTCATCAATTGACATTGCACTATGACTAGGAATGCAGCGCAACGCACTCACGTATAAGACTTGTCTTGTAAAAGCACGCTATGAATCTGTAGTTGTTGTTGTTTTGTATTGATGAAAGTTGTACTAGGAGTTATTACTCGATGTTTCACTGCGACCAAGGCATTATTATTTGTCCCACTATTCTAGTCTTACATTAAACTTTGGACCGTGTAATGTAAGACTATAGAATAGTGGGACAAATAATAATGCCTTGGTCGCAGTGAAACATCGAGTAATAACTCCTAGTTAAACTTAGACCGTGGACTATGCAATTAGAAAGCAAGCATTCTTATTTTAAGCAGTGCATGCGACCCGCACAGAATTACAAAATTGTCTCGGGTATGCTTGCAGAGGGATACGGAAATTTCGCCCCCGGAAGATTCGCCCCCGACATTTCACCCCCGGGATGATTCGCCCCCGGAAGCTGGATTAGCGATTAAAATGTAACTAAGACTAGAAGCTGGATTAGCAATGAAAATCTTCCGGGGGCGAAATGTCGGGGACGAATCTTCCTGGGGCGAATCTTCCGGGGGCGAAAAGTCCTAGAACCGCTTGCAGAACATCAAATATTTAAGGCTGTAGCGATTGTTTTGGCAGTGAAATTGAGTTGAATAAATTATAATTGCTCAGCATTCCATTCAGACCTGCATTGTCTTGAAATACAAGAAGCATTAAGATGTTATAATCTTGCTCCTGGCGATACATATGTGACTGGTTTTGTTTCTATAAATGGCAGCTTGTGCGATAGAGATCGCTCAACTCCAGACCAATCAGTTGATATTCAATCATGTTAACCACTAAACCATTGTGCACCCCAGTTAACTTTTTTTTTATCTCGTTGCATAATAATTACCAGAGCTGTTTAGAATTATTGAGTTTGTTATTTTTATTAATAGGCCTACTGTTAATCAAGCTTTGTCTTGTGTTGTCTGATCTTTCTATGACATCATTGTCGACAAGGAACACAACCACTGCATTCCTCAAAAGAATCTTTCTCATCAATATCTTTGAGATATTTGACACTGTAGCTAAGACACACATGTGCAACATTTATATTCTTATATTGGGCTGAGATTGTGAACCAAGACATGGGATGGGGGCAAACCCAATTCTGCTGTTTAGCACTGGGGAAATCCTACCTATGAGGTTTTCTGGTTTGGTAGGGCCTACCTGTATTAGACCCCATGGCTTAGCTTATTGTCCTTGTAACCTTGCACAACCTTTTTCGGCCTAGGGCCACTAAACGATTTCTTAAACCATTTGGGAGCCAAACAAGTGTTACGACTCAGATAAGTTCAGATTAATGCATGCCAACTTTTATGAAGATGACGTGCGCAGTAAAACACATATAAAAGTAAACATAAAGAGTTATAGAGAAAAAGGACTCATAGTACTTCTATATTACTGAAATACTGATGGTTTTTTCTAATGACCACAATGCGCAAGTGACTGTAGACTTAATGTCAGTTCCGGTTCTTAAATAGTCTAAATAGTCGCTTTTTCTGTTGGACATCGCGGGCCATGTGACGACTCGTCGCGGGCCGGATTTGGCCCTCGGGCCGGACGTTGTGCACCACTTTTGTATACTGTTACTATAGTGACGCTAATCAACTTCGAAATGAAGGCTTCGTTAAACATACGTTATTATCAGACAATGAATGTGAAATTAATGAGTAAAACTTAATTATGATTAATGTTTAGCCATTGTTCTGAATAACGGATCATTGTAATATGAAGATGGTTTGAGATTAAGAACATGCGATAGATATGAATATAATTTTTTTTAAATTTCATGTGTGGGACCAAAAAAAACGTTATTCATTAGCCAACAACATAGGCCTATAATCTGCTTTTCTTTATAATGGATCATTGCCATAGAAAGATCATTGAATGCATCTAATGAAAGTGAAGAACTGAACCACATAACTTGAAGTCAGTGCATTGGCTTCCTGCTCAGTAAAGAATCTGTTTCAAACTGGGACTTTTAGTGTTGAAAAGCAATCCAGATTCCCCAGTCTTATCATTATTCGACTATGGGCCACCTGAATCCATTCTCTTATCATGTCTAAATGTAGAACTGTCCTTGGTGAACGAGCTTCTCCTTATTGCTAGACCTGGATTTTGGAATTGTTTCCCTGTATCTGTTCGTTTTGCGCAGTCGCTTTTGTCATTTCGCAAAGATTCATATTTTCTTTAAAAATTGCTAATCCGTCTTCGGCTATTTCTACATCGTAGTAAACCGATCTTCTCGAAGTTGACCTGATTGCGGCTCGGTTTTCGTGCACTGTTGCTTGATGCCTTGTGTATTAGACACCAGCGCGATAGACGCTACCAATTAGTAATAATACTGATCACGTTATGATCTGGTCCAGTTTCAAAAGTAGTTTCTGCTACACCCGAGGCTCTGGTTCCCTATATCGTATCGTATTGTATTTGGAGATTCATATAACGCCGCTCACAGCCGAGGCCACTCAGCAGAACTCCCAGTGCGAAGGCCCCGAGAGAAGAAAAAGGTTTTATAAGCACAGAAAGGGATATTGGAAGATATCCAGAAAGTAAAGTTACCCGTAGAGAGGAAGGAAGGGCATTCCACAGGGAGGGCCCTATGTTGGAAAAATATCTAGTGTGGTCCTGGCAGGCGGAACAAAGAGGACATGCCGGTAGCGAGAGCGGAGAGGTCGGTGAGAATCTGCAGAAAGAAGGGCCAGATGAGGTCCCCGAGTCTCCCGAGATATTTGGGTGTAGTACATGTACCCAGTTTGGACTTACGGACGAGAACAAGAACTTTAAATTGAATGCGGGCTAGGAGAGAGAGAGAGAGAGAGAGAGAGAGAGAGAGAGAGAGAGAGAGAGAGAGAGAGAGAGAGAGAGAGAGAGAGAGAGAGAGAGAGAGAGAGAGAGAGAGAGAGAGAGAGAGAGAGAGAGAGAGAGAGAGAGAGAGAGAGAGAGCCATAAACAAAGAGATATTTCTCTCTAACATGCATGCCAACCGTTTCTTTAATAACGTAATAATATACAGAGCTTGTTTTATGAATCCTGACGCTAACACAATTCCGATTCCTATGGATTCTTTCGCGAAACAAATATTATGCTCAGCATATGTTGTTTAGTCCGCGGGACATGCTGACGGTTATGCATCTTGACACTTACGCAGTTATGAGCTGTCGTCAATATTTCACTTCCTTTCCGCCAAGTAATTGCATTTCTTCCCTCGGGTCAGGTAGACATAATTAATGTTTAATATCTGTCAGTTTTTGGAGACCAGGAACGGATATGCATTACTTTATCATTTTTTATGAGCGCGTGTCTGCAATCTTCATTAGTTTCCCGAATCGAATTTAAAATCTTAGGTCCGTCTTCGCGAACAAACCTATGTTAGACATATGTTTTGACCTCGATACAAGTAGACCTACATTTGATGGTTATTTTTTTTTATCAAAGAACAACTGCTGTACATAATCATAACACTAGAACCGCAGAGGGCCTAATAATAATAATGATCATGACGATGGCAGTAGTATTAGTAGTAATAGTAGAAGAAGTAGCAGTAGTAATAATAATTAAAGTAATAATAATAACTATTATTATTATTATTATTATTATTGTTATTATTATTATTATTATTATTATTATTATTATTATTATTTTTTTTTTACCCGAGGTATCAAGGATCCCTCAGGATTTGGGAAAAAAATTGTTATTTAGGAGCAGAGGTAGTGTCTGGAGGGTCAGGCCTCGTCTTCGGGGGAAAGCGTGGGGAAAGTGCCTTTAAATGCAATCAAATTATAGCGTTGGATGCTGATGGACAAACGCTGAAAAAGAAAAGTTGATTCGCGTCTTTCGCCACTGATGGAAGAAATTCGACTGCCTATATCGCTGATAAAATCTATTATTATTATTATTATTATTATTATTATTATTATTATTATTATTATTATTATTATTATTATTATTATTATTATTATTATTATTATTATTATAAGAAGAAGAAGAAGGAGGAGGAAGAGGAGGAAGAGGAGGAGGAGGAGGAGGAGGAGGAGGAGAAGAAGAAGAAGAAGAAGAAGAAGAAGAAGAAGAAGAAGAAGAAGAAGAAGAAGAAGACGAGGAGGAAAGGAGGAGGAAGAGGAGGAAGAGGAGGAAGAGGAAGAAGAGGAAGAGGAGAAGGAAGAAGAGAAAGAGGAAGAGGAAGAAAAAAGTGGAAGAAACAGAAGAAGAAAGAGGAGGAGGGAGAAGAAGAAGAAGAAGAAGAAGAAGAAGAAGAAGAAGAAGAAGAAGAAGAAGAAAAAAAGAAGAAGAAGAAGAAGAGGACGAGGAGGAAAGGAGGAGGAAGAGGAGGAAGAGGAGGAAGAGGAAGAAGAGGAAGAGGAGAAGGAAGAAGAGAAAGAGGAAGAGGAAGAAAAAAGTGGAAGAAAAAGGAAAAGACAGAGGAGGAGGAGGAGGAGGAGGAGTAGGAGGTGGTGGTGGTCATATAAAGCCGTAACAAGCCGAAGAAGGATTGTGGCGAAAATATTGAGGTGGAGAAAGAAAAGCGAGGATGTAAGATCGGTTGAAGAGCAGAGGTGAGTTGAGGAGAAGAATTACCAATGAGAAAACATCGAAGGAAGAAGAAAACAGTGACAAACGGGAGGACTAGGTGCCTACACAGAAGATAAAACCGGTGGAAGAGCAGCAGTAAAGAGAGGGTAGGCGTGACACAGCGCACTGAGGAAGGCTGAGTTGGCAGGGACAGTAGCAGAGCAGAGGGTAGAAGAGAAGGACAAGGAGAGGACGGGACAAGCGGTGAGTGTGACGGAGTGGGAGGAGAAGAGGCGGAAGAGGAGGAGGAGGAGGAGCAGGAGGAGCAGGAGGAGGAGGCAGAGCAGACAACTAAGGACTCAGATGACAGGGACGCACATAACTCTTAGATCAACAGACAAAATTGACCAGATCCAGTTAATCTTTCATCCGCTGGGGATCATAGCATGCCGCGCCAACCCATACTACAGTGTCGTCGCTCTGGTCCTCGCCCCATTTATCGTGCTCCACCAGAAAGGACGCCCGCCCGTCCGCCCGTCTGTCCGTCCGTCGTTCCCCTCCCAGCCACTCCACGCCCCCGCCGAGGCGAGGGTACGCCCCCCCGCTGGCGCTCTGTGCCGCCCGGTCGATGCGGAGCCGATATATGAAACGTTGAACATCGTTGTGTGTGTATCCTGATGGTGGTAACGCGAACAGCCACTGTGTGCGTTGGCATCGAATCCCTCGAGTCATCGTGTGATCTAGGACCAAAGAGCCAGCGACAGCCGCGCCGGCAGAATGCGAATTAGCAGCAGAGCGTTCCTTCTCGTCAGGTAGGGCAAGGTAAGATCAAGGATGAAAGGAAGGGTAGGAACTGGAAAAGGAAGAAGAAAAGGCGATTGCAGGGAGATTACAAGGAGAGCATAGGGAAGAGAAGGTAGCATGTGCCAATATAGTGCAGTCGTTATCAAGGCAGGGTAAACCCAAGGAAGGCACGGTGAAGGAAAGGAAAGCATTGTAAAGGGAAGGAAGGCAGAGTAAAGGGAAGGAAGGCATGGAAAAGGGAAGGAAGGAAGGGTAAAACGGGAGTAAGGAAGGGTAAAGGGAAGGAAGGAAGGGTAAAGGGAATTAGGAAGGGTAAAGGAAAGGAAGGCAGAGTAAAGAAAAGGAAGGCAGGGTTAAAGGTAGGAAAGCATGGTGAAGGGAAGAAAGGCAGGGTAAAAGGTAAGAAGGCAGGGTAAAGGGAAGGCAGGCGAGGGAAGCTAATTGAATACAAGACAAAAGCAAGGTAAGAAAAAAGAAGGAAACGAAAGGAAGGCAGGTGACGATAGGGATAGTAAGACAAGCTAAGTAAAAGGAAGAGAGAATAAAATGGAAAAAGTAAGGTGAAAGGAAAGCAAGAGCATTAAAGACAGTGAGACAACATGGAAAGTTACGGACGAAAACTAAAAGACTGCACCTCGACTATGAAACGATCTTTCTCCTGAATTTCGAAATTCTCTGTTCCTCTATCAATCTCGTTTCTCACCCGCAATCGCCTTCCTCGAGCTGATCTATCTTTCGCTTCTCATGCTTTCCATTAAAACCTAGTCTTACCTTCTCAAGAATTCCTGATCCATCTTCTCCAATGCTTCTAATTTTCTCATCTAAGACTCAACCCATCGTAATGGTTCCTCCTTTCTCTGGTCTTTCGGCAACCAGATTTTCTTATTCAATTCGTATCGTTCGATGACCTCTCTGACTTGGCGCTGATGAATAAGCTGGTATTCTGCGCTTAGCTATTAAGAGGCTCCTTGGAAATTTTCGGGCATACAATTACGAAAAGAAGACCTTACAGAGAGCAAATGAGCTAAAAGCATACAAACGCGTAATGTCTACTGCAGTAAGTAAAGAAGACAAATGAAAACAGGGAAATATAGCGCATAATTTTCAAAAGAAACAAAGAAAGGTTCATCCGATAGAAAAAAGAAAAACAGTAAAGTCTAACAGAGAAGGCAAAACAGAAAAAAAAACAAAAAATAACCAAGAGAGAAACATAAAGAGAAACTCTTGGATACCGAATAAACAACACAGTCGAAATCAAAACGCTCATTCTCGTTCTACTCTCACAACCTTCAAAACGCTTCAAGATCTTCTATATAACAACAGAAATGACTCAGACTCATTAAAACGCCGACAAAAGTCCGCTTACCGATCGGAATCCTCTTGGGAAAGGCGCTGACGACGAGCCTCGTAGAAAGCGCAGCAATCCAGACGCACAACCAATTCCTAATGGCGTTGCACCTCATATTACATTTCCTTAAGTCAACGATACGGCGCGTGACTATGATATATTATTCCACATCGTACGCATCTTCCTCCGTTCAGCCCAACAACACCCCTGTGATGCCACTGTATAATTCAACACTGAACGGCCGCTCAGAGCGCCCAAGCTCCTTCATCGTGCGAAGGGTACTGTACTGCGCACGATTTTCCATCAGATGTAATTAACTGTCGTTTTCTTCCCGATCTAGCGATAAGACGGAGAGCAGCAATTAAATCCAGTTCGGTCGGCGTTCTGACTGTGCAGAGGAAACGGTGGAGAAGTCCGTTCTGTGCGACGAGCGAGGTTGATACGCTCGTTGCAGACGCTTTGCTGTTGACTACTGAACATTTATTGAGCGGCTCGTGACACAAGTAGATTGAATCCGCGCTGGGCTGGACCGTGCGGCGTCGACGCAGTATTCGCCGGTGGATGGAGCGCAGGAGCCGAGGGGACTGGACGAGACGGGCGGCAGGGGGCGCAGCGGAAATCTGTGCAGCAAATAACAATTAAGAAATCTCGGATCAATTGATTGCGGATCGATCATTCGTCCATTTCGATTGATCAGCGGAGGTGAAATGTTCGGCGGCGCTTAGGGAGCGTTGACGAAAAGGGTTGGTGAAGTTTTCCTTCAGGGAGGGGGTGAGGGTGTGGCGACGGACTGAAGGTAAATGTGTGTGTGTGATGTCGTGCGTGGATGATGGATGTCGAGCGATTGCACTGCGGCCAATTGCGCCACGCGTGCTGTTTATGACGTCCTGTGGCCTCTTGGTCTTACTCTGTCTGCGTCTGTCTTCCTCTATGGCACACTCTGTCCATCTTCCTGTATCTCTGAAATGATTTCGTCTCGGTCTGTGGTGCGTGATGAGCGATGAAAACAAATTAAAAACATCGTAACAAATACTTAAACACTTTTACAACGAGAGTGCACTTAGTGCGACTGGGAACCCATTCCACTACGTCGTTAAAGTGTTAAATTATGAAGCAAATGTTCATCAGAAATTTAGCAGCCCAAACAATTAAGATCTCACCTTGATAGAAACCAGCAATGGGTATATCACTACTTCAAATCACAACTACAACAAATAAAGCGATGACAACAAAGGCAACAATAACCTCCAAAGAGATAATAACAACAATAAAAATTGCAACAATAACAATGACAACAATGGCAGTAACTTCTGTGAAAAGAACAACGCCTCATTTTCTCGGGAGCTTTATTGTCTGTTATTTTTCTGATTGTTTTTCAGGTCGGTTAAAAATATCAGCTGTAATTTCAGTAAGAGCACAGTCGGATCGAACCTTGCAGAAGAAAACAACAACGAAAACAACAGTGGCTGTAAAAACAATAAGTATAATTACTCTGAGAACTACACGGATGAGAGTAACTTCAATAGCAGTAACGGTGATATCAAAAACAACAACACAGAAGGTCCACAAATTGTGGAAGCTTTAGTCGATGGCAGAGACGTCTGCTAATCAAATTGCGCGAGAGTTATTTGGCTTCTGGTGTTCATGGCTTCAATCGATAGCCAACGTTTAATCAGGCCTCAACTTCGACCTGAATTGATTGAAAAGAATCAAGCCTTCGACAAATTACACAAAAACTACAGACGCCGCCAGATGTGTCTTTGTGCGCAGGAAAAGCGCTTTAAGGAGCATCCATCACGAAAGGCAAGACTAAGGAGCGTTTCTGTATTTTGAAAACGTCAGGCTCTTTCTCCATAAGAAGAAAAGTAACGAAGCCATTAACTGAGAGATATTCTCATGAAACGTAATACTGAGTAGCATTGATGCATTTATAAACTGTACCTGTATCATTCATGTAGTTATAAACTGTTTCCGTACCATTGGTGTATTTATAAACTCCATCGGGCTCTACCTGGTGTTTCCTTGTGAGCTAGAAAACCGATGAAAGCATCATGTAATATACTAAGGCGCACTAAATAATTTTCTATTGAAAATCAAACGCTATCGGCTGTTTCTTTGTAAGCATTGAAGGACTAATTGTAATTGTAATTGGTAACTTCTATTGCGCCTTCATCTAATCTGCACGAGGCATCAATCGATGGCACACCAAAAGCAAGCCGTAATCCAGAAGATCAGTCCATAAGACAGCTCAAGGTAAACCCTTATATATAACACTCCTCATGAGTATTTCCATATTGAAAACCAAAGAGAGAAGGTATTGGCTGTTACCTTGTAAGTAGGAAAAGTGTCAATACAGCCAGAATCTCTGGAAACCGGACATTTCTGCATTTTTCGAAACATTTTGAGCCAAGTGTTTGTAGGCATTGAAAATTATTGAAACCATGCAGCAGAATAAACTGTAATGCTTAGGTTTTAAGATGCAGTAAAAAAAACTTCGGTTACATAGACAGATTATTTAAAAGATTTGATTTTCGGGTTAGCACGGTCCGTACACGGGGACCCTAATTGGCGTGGTGCCCATTCAAACGGGCAGCGGTGGTAAAGGATCTCAAGCGATCAAGTGACAGAAGAATGAACAGCGTCGAGGCCTAATACTGTCGCTACATAAAAACGTGTACATTTACACTTAATTGTCTAGTCCTCCGGCTATTTATTGTCACTGCTTGCTACTTGCCTGCTACCTCTTAGTCATTTGTCGAAACAGAAACAAAAATCCTGATAGATGTTCTTTGATTTCTGTGTATAAGTCGCATTCGTTATATAAGTCGCAGCAGATCATAACATGAGACGGGCGTCCATCTCCCCTAACGGAACACTAGGGCTTGTCACTCGTTGAAGTCCGGTGACGGTCGGATGTACTCGACTGACAGATTGGCCGAACGACCATCCCCCACAAGATGTCGAGGCAACAGAGATTCAGACAGCTGGAGCATAGTTGCTGCTGGCAACGGACAGAGAGGTCATTTGGAAGATAGACACAGGACAGTGACCCTTACGAAAAGGCCAAGTCGACGAACATCCGTATTCCTTTATCTCATTTTTTTCTGCAACAACGCAATCGGGGGTTAAAAAACAATAGCAGCAAATATATATACACATAGTTTTATATACATACATACATGCGTACATACATACATGTGTACGTACGTACATACATACATACATACATACATACATACATACATACATACATACATACATACATACATACATACATACATACATGCATACATGCATACATAAATAAATACGTTCATACATACACAGGCTACCTAGTACCTACACACGTAATATATGTGTAGCGGATGAAGTATTGATGAAGGATGTAGAGTCTCTTCATTTAGTGTAGTAGGCGCTCGTGTAACGTAGCCAGACGCGATTTGTTATCGTCGCTGACAACTACCAAGGCCAGCATGATGATCGCTCGTGCCGCAGCCATGACCCGGTCAGGATCCCAACGGCCATGACCGGGTCATGGCCCCAAAGGCCGTTGTCGACTGAAGTCGCCCAGCAGAGGTTATTGCGTGTGATTTTTTCGGTGAATGTGTTCAAAGATGAAGGCAGTAACGAAGCACAACACTGTTCTACGTGAACGTATTCTTTGATAAAAGTAGTAACCAAGCCTAGCATTTCCTTAGGATATTGCAGTGTCACAAAACAGTATACATCATGGCGACAACGAACGCTGAACCCTCGATAGTTCTATTGTGCTGCTTGTCTGACACCTCCTACCTACGTATACTAAGATCAGCGACTATTATACGCAGAAAAAGTAAGGCTTAGCTGATGGGCTAGGTTTTCGATTCAGTCAACAAGGTCGAATTTGATCAGGTGATCAGCAACATTACACGTATACTGGTTAACTCACACCGCTGTCTTGTTTAATCCCTCTGGCCGTCTCTCTATCTGTCTGTCCCTTTCTCTGTCTCTGTCTGTCTGTCTGTCTGTCTGTCTGTCTGTCTGTCTGTCTGTCTGTCTGTCTGTCTGTCTGTCTGTCTGTCTGTCTCTCTCTCTTCTGTCTCTCAGATATATGCGTGTGTGTCCTACACGCCAGTGTGAGAATTGTAGAAAAAAGACTGGGGGATCAGACTTTTATGAGTTTGATCCTTGTGGAGTTGAATATTTTATCCGTGTTTTGCAAACTAAGAAAATTAAAAATTCAATAGAAAGCTTAAACTCCTTAAAGTGATGACATCACCAAATTTATTAGTATACAATTCACATGGTCACAAATCTCACAACAAACCAGGGTATTACGTTGTTAGTAACCCACAAAGGGATTTGTGAAAGAAAATGCTAAAATATATGCACAATATAATCCAGGGCCGCATTAAGACTAGTGCGGGTCTGGGTGCTGTGACTGGCAGGAAAATTTTATGACCTTTTGGGGAATTTTTGACCTTTTTGGGGGAATTCTTCTTACACAAACTTTGATGACCTTTTGGGGGAATTTTTCATGACCTTTTTGGGAATTTGTTCTTACATTAAAATTTTTTATATTCTTCAGAAAATGCGAGCCCCAAAATCTGCGGGCCCGAGTACTGCAGCACCCTTAGCACCCCCTTAATGCGGGCCTGAAATAATCACACTAACACAACTGGGGGTTGGAAACGACCCACCTGGGGTGTGCAATGAAGTCTTAACTGGGGATCCTAAGAAAGACAGGAGAGTTGAACCCCAACCCCGACAAGTTTCACCCTGTGCATATGCATAGAAGGCAAGTCGATTGGAAAGGCTAATCTTAGATTAATTCGAAGATGAACACAGACCTATTGCGTGTGATTGTTTGTGTGAATGTGTTCAAGGATGAAGGCAATAACGAAGCACAACAGTCTTCAACGTGAACGCATTCTTTGATAAAAGTAGTGACTAAGCCTAGCATTTCTCCTGGATAACAACGACCGATAAGAGACAGCCAGAGCGAAGAAGTCTGACCGCCCAGCGACAACAACGAAAGACCAGAGCTGCAGTCTTTTATCTTTTGACAATTCCGATTCCCATTAATCAATCACATGAAAGCATCGACAAGAATCGGGCGTTGATCGATTATTCATCTCCGAGACCAAAGTCCGTATCCAGTCCTCTTAAATAACAGCCCCATCGTTGTCATGTCGAAACTCGAAAGATATAGGCCGAGGGGACGGTGACTGACGAGCCCCCACAGAGTGACGACCGAGCCCCCACTGAGGATTCGCACTGGGCGCTCAACGTCTGCACATAATTGATCATTCGCCGGTCTGCGGTGCGACGTCAACCAATTTCACCAAGTGCAGGCCCCACTCCCGGCGCTGAACCACCCAACCGGAGACTGCCGAGCAGAAACAGATTCCGCGGACGTAAAAGGGCTACTTGCTTATCTCAATCCACGCTCATCGTCCGTAAATTCATCACTCGGTCTAGATACATCCATCTTTTATCGTTCTGGGATGTCAGGCCAAGTGAAGCACAATAGCACCGGGTGAGATACGATTCAGAATTTCGGTGTTTTTTCGTATTTTTTTTCCTACTGTGCGCATCACATCGGATGCCTGAAACTCAGTACTTATAGGCGCTTAGTTGTGGAGCTCTGGCTTTAAGCGTGTTTGTTCAGATTGGCTTCCAGACTAACTGTATAATACGTTTTGGTCACTCTAGGTATTACACGCGCACATGAATTGCGGCGTTTCTCTGCTTATACCAAAGCCTTAAACTGTATTTGGTACCCAAACTTTACGGTTGTTGGACCTAAGTATCTTGGAATCATCTTGCCGACCTGTTTATTCTGGTCAGTCTCGCATGTCATTATGTTTCAACTTAAGACTACCTACCTATTACGTTTCGCTTATCACCATAGGCTGCATAAGTTGCCTCTCTGTTTAGCGGACTTTCTTTCTTGGTATATAAATGTTTAGATACAATACAATACAATTACAATCTGACTATGGCTTGATTTTGGAATGCCTGGTACGCCATCGGTTGATGCCTTCCGCACTGTCACAGACGCTATAGAAGTTGGCCATTTATAGTAATTAATAACTATGTTGCACTTATTTATTTTATTAATTCGTCTATTTCTTGCACATAAATCCTCTGTAACTCGTGCAGTGTCAGTAATTCGTAAACTCCAAACTTCCTAAGCGAATCAGTTTATTAATAAACACTCAAGAACAGCTTACATGTATTCGGGTTCGTTAAACTGAGTTTTCTCGGCAGGCTCAAAGCCGTATTCGTCGAATTACAAACCTAGCGGGCTATCAATGAACGGCATATTGTATGGTGCATGTAACTTATTCTTACCACACCCGGTCCAGTTTGCATGTAAATGCTCCTTACCACACCCAGTGCAGTTTTGTTGTTTGTGCATATGGCTCGCCATCTGTCATTTGCTTGTCAACTATATCAGTTTTGTTTATGGTCCAGAACCAAATCATATTCATGAGACGTAAACAGCGAACCGTTAACTCTGTGTTTGCTATCGTCTGTTGTGATGCGCGATAATGGTTATCCCACTGGACTGTCAACCAATGGGTCGAGGTTCAAATCCCAACCGGTAGAGAAATATATGGCATATCTTGATATTTCTGCTTCATTAGCGACACTCCTAGTAAATCAGCTACGAAATAAATGCGTTGTCGATGGCAGGATCAGACGGCTAAGGAGTGAGGACTGCAGTGGTGGGTAAAAACTGTTGAAAGTGTTAAATTAATCAAATACTCCAGTGTAGTTAAGGCATATAAACCAGATCCAGAATTCAAAATTAAGATACAATTTAAATAATTTAAAAGTATTTTAAGTACTATTTTATATACTTTTCAAAGGTATCTCCTCCATTTTTCGGCAACAAGCTTTTGAAAAGTATCTATCAGTTTCTTAAGTTGTATTGAAAATACTCCAGGACTGCTTTCAATACTATTCAAATAGGCCTACTTCTCAAAAGTATTTTGTCCATGTTGCCCAAGACTTGCCACGTTAGCTACATTGGTTAAAGCGTATATATATGTATGTATGTATGTATTTATGTATGTATGTATGTATGTATGTATGTATGTATGTATGTATGTATGTATGTATGTATGTATGTATGTATGTATGCATGTATGTGTGTGTATGTATGTATGTATGTATGTATGTATGTATGTATGTATGTATGTATTTATGTATGTATGTATGTATCAGAACACTTGTATAGCTCCCTTACAGTAACTCACAAGGGAGCTCCGGTACGGCTACCTAGGAATCACAGAACAAATGTGTGTTAAATCGAGCAGAAAACGTTTCCTGAACTGTTGAAGATGCTAGTGGTCGTATGTCCGATGGCAGATTGTTCCAGAGAGACGAACCCGCAGAACGTCCAGCTCGCCTAGCGTCAAGATTGCAATGGTTTATTTAAGAGTTTAACATCTTAGGCTAGCACGGTCCGTGATACACGAGAACCTGAACTGGCGTGGAGCGATTCAAATTGAAAAGCGTGTACATTTACATTTACTTACCAATCCTCTTATCGTCACTTTTTGACTGGTCGCAATGCGAGGAGTGGTACAATGTTCGTTTCATCCAGTGCCGACACCTAGCGAATAAGTAACAAATAAGAGTAGACAATTCAACCATTTCCGTATCTAAAGTTCTTAACGACTCTGCTAGACAAAGTCGTTCAACGACGAATCCGGTGGTTTGGACATGTAGAGAGCTGAAGGCCTATGCCAGTTGACAGAATGCCACACAATGCAGTACATGGAAGATTCGAAGGAAAAAGAAACAAGAGCAGATCAAAACTACGCTGCAGAGAAAACATAAATGAGGACAGAGCATCGCATGGACTAACACTAAGAGAAGTAATGGACTTGACAAATGACCGAGGACAATGGAGATCATTTATTCGTACCCATCGCCGTCAAATGGCTGACGTCAGGAACTTATGATGAGGAAAATGAGAAAGATTAGGACAACTAGCGAATAGAATGAAAGCTATAGACAGCCATCTGGTGAACAGGTCTGGCATCGTCCTTCATCATCTGACATAAACTCCTCTATCATTCCTCAGGCTTTGCACTCCAGTTTAAAGTCTCGCTTCTTCAGGAAATACTACCCTGATCCATCCACTCTCTTCCTCCTTCCTTTTTCTTCCTAGACGAAATCCGCCTTAGCAGCTGTTCTGCCTCCTCTGTCTGGTCTCCCTGGCAACCGGACTCTCCTCACTTGTAATATGTTTACAACTGGTTCTGGAATGCGATAGGCCTACCGCTTAGCAGCGACATCGATTCATGCCTTTGTGCATTATCATAACTACGCTTTGGAGGTCCCCGCATTAGAGTTTGATTAATCGTCATCGCAAATTCCAAACTTCTTAAGCGCTACTCTAAACCTAAGCGCAGGGCACCAGCTTATTCACAAGCGCTGCTTCGTGTCTAAGGGGGATTAGTCAGAGATGGCAAGAGAAGAATCTAGACCGGTTGCCAGAAGACCAGAGAGAGAGAGAGAGAGAGAGAGAGAGAGAGAGAGAGAGAGAGAGAGGAGAGATGAGAGAGAGAGAGAGAGAGAGAGAGAGAGAGAGAGAGAGAGAGAGAGAGAGAGAGAGAGAGAGAGAGAGAGAGAGAGAGAGAGAGAGAGAGAGAGAGATAGAGAGAGAGAGAGAGAGAGAGAGAGAGAGAGAGAGAGAGAGAGAGAGAGAGAGAGAGAGAGAGAGAGAGAGAGAGAGAGAGAGAGAGAGAGAGAGAGAGAGAGGGGGGGGGGGCAGAGGAGCTGCTAAAAGGGATTAGGATGAAAGAGATTGGAAGGCAGAGGAGCTTAGGGTTCGGGGTAGGAATTCTTGAAAAGTTCAGAAAAGATGAAAAAGTTCAGAAAAGATGAAAAAGTTCAGAAAAGATGAGACTCTGCTGTAGAGCTGAAAGTCTGAGGAGTGATAGTCAGAGGAGCTTGAGGTAAATGATCCGAATCTGAGATTAGATTCACTTGATAGCCTACGTCATGTTGCTTTCGTTCCCGCCAAGTTTAAATCTTTTTCAGGAGTCATCAAGAGTCGTACCTGGGACTAAGATTGCAAGGGATATGAAGCTGATGAATATAGTGTCTTTGGTCTAGATTATGTGTGTGGCTGAGTTTTACTTCCGGTACCCTTGTACGGATCGGCTAGTCAAACATGGGTCGCTTACAGCTGACGTTATAGCTAAATAAAAACGACTTTTATTAATAAGAAAACGCATAATTATGTCCCTAACTGTAAATCGCTAAAAAAAACACGTCTAGACCGATGCCATGTGCTGTATTTATTTCAAATCATCCCCTGCTAAGTACCCGGATGAAGCCACAAACATCGCCTGCGATGCATCAGAAAAGACGAGCTGTGATTGGCTGACGCGTTGCCGCTTCATATCCCTTTAGCAATCTTAATCCCAGGTCGTACGAAAGCCTTTTGGTGTCCACATACGGCTCTGAAAAGGGGTCCGCATTAAACTTCCGCTGAAGGCTCTTTTGGCTTCCGCTCGTGGCAACGCAGCGAAATGTTCGGTTAAAGGCAAACCGCATTTAGTGCAGTAATATTCTGATCAGAATAATCTTCGATCGTCAACTCACTCGTAAACTGTTTTTATCAGTTAATGTGCAATAAATATTAATGTTGACCATGTGCATGGGCGGTGATCTGGCTGGGGTCGAGGAGGACAAGACCCCCACCTTTAAGAGTGGGGGACACGCCATACATTTGTCCCCCCTCCAATTTTGAAGAAACACCATAAAATGCCAAGAAATGTAATTGTGCGTGAGGGTTTTCACTGCCTTTTTGACCAGATGAGGTAGAAAAATTTTCTTTAGCAGAAGTGTCCCTCCGAAAATTGTGAGAAAGAGAAGAAGAAATTAGTAAAAAAATGTCATTCAATGTTTAGGGGATGAATCTGGAAAAAAGGTCATGAATTTATTTCCAAGACGAATTGAAAAGTTGCAAGTTTTGTAGACGAAGGTAATCACATATTATAGGTGGGAGACCCGGGAAAAAGATCTAAAAAGAGGTGAATGACTAAAAAAAGTGTCATCACCTTTTTTGGAGATGAATTCGTAGAAAAGTTAAGTTTTTGTGGAGATGAATTGCTGAAAAGTAAAGAAAGTTTTGTTTTGGGGACATGAATTCCTAAAAAAGGTCATCGACCAGACCATTGCCGACTTTGTCCCCCCCCCCCCCCACCTCTCGGACAAGATCGCCACCACTGACCATGTGTATTTATGTCCATATGCATGTATATATATATATATATATATATATTTGTGTATGTATGTAGGCTTATGTATGTGTATGAATGAAGAATGAATGTCGGCCTATAACATCATTATGAATGTATGAGTGTATGTATATGTAGGTTTGTATGTTTAGGAATATATGAATGTATATATATATAATGTATGGTTGTAGTACAAATATTTCTTTGTTTATTTATGTGTGTGTATATATATCAAGCCATTTATAGTTCCTTCCTACACCCAATTAAACAATCTATACGTGGGTTTTATCAGAAATCAGTTGCAAGCGGATAATCAAGTTAAAAACTTAAGCCTTAACTTAGCTTTGGCTTCAATTTCAGCAACGAACCGGTTCAGTTTGCTACATCGGTTACAGCGCACGTCCCATGCCCCAGTGTGCGTCGGATTCCGGTTCGCACACCGATGGTGTCCTATTTCAGAGTTTAATCTTGGGCTAACACGATCTTTACACTGGCGTGTTTACTGAAATGGCGTGGTGTTCATTCAAACTGGCAACAGTTATGAAGGATCTCACCCAATCAATTCATTGAGAAAAGAACTGGGTCGAGGACATCGGTCGCAATTGAAAAACGCGTACATTTAAATTTATTTCGCTTCAATCGGTAGTAATATTGAGACATCGTGTAATATACAGGGTGGGCCATTAAAAATGAGAACATCACGTACAATCGTGTTTAATACAATATCAAATATTATTGTGTTTTGAGTAAATCGTAAGCACCTAAATTATCCTACGATGTACTTTCTTACCAAATCAAGCCATAAGTCAGTTTTTCGTCAACTTCCGGTCGCCATCTTTATTGTGAAGCAAGATTAACAACTTACAGCGTACAAACCCGTGATGGGGAAGGTGATGAACGAAGGCTGTAAATTAAAACGCCTGCAACGAAGTCAGCAGCTACTTGAAATGTTTCCTAACGAGAGAAGTGTATGAAGCATTTGGTTCACATATGAAAAGACATTTACAGTTGCCACACCAGTTAATTCTCAATATGATCGTGTATATTCTGATGCAAGACAGAAAAAGCAAATTGCGTCAACAAGACTCGTACGTGAACGTGAACATTCATCATGGTTTCAGTCGGTGTGTCTCGGATGGGAAAAACAATGTAACTGTAGTTTTTTTTAACCCGGTGCCAAAGTAAACAGTAAATACTATTGTGATCACATTCTAGAAAAAGGCTTACTTCCTAATATTCGAGCAGGATGTAATAGTTACAATTGGACATTGTAACAGGACGGAACTCCTTCATTCACATCAAAAAACACTATCTCCTTCGTCGAACCAGATATATTATGACCGATGGTCCTATAAGCGATAGCCCAGGCCTAAACCCGGTAGACTATCAGTGGCGTAACAGCCATATAACGAGGGTGGACAAAGTCCAGGGGCCCCCGAGGTCCCAGGGGACCCAAGCTTTTTTACTGTACACCCTGTCACTGTGTCACATTCTGCTTGAGGGCCATAGTCTTTCATTTTGCTCCAAGCACATATTTTTTTAATATGGTTAATTGTTCCATCTGATGACATATTTAGCCTACGGTTTTCAAAAGTGCCACAACTAAACAAGGCTCATGTAGGTCTGAGCCTCTCTGCAGCCTGAAATAGCTGTATGTGGGGCGTGGTGGCTCAGTAAATTCGGCGTCTTGTGACCGGAGGGTTGCAGGTTCGAATCAAACTCTAGCCGCTGCGTACGGACCTTGGGCAAGTCCTTCACTCGCAATTGCTCGTGGCGCTTCGGCGTGAAAATTCCAGCACAGTATCAATGCTGTAGTCGGAAGCGCCTCTGAGTAGTAGTTGACTTCGAGAGGCGCTATAGAAATATCTGGAATAAAAATGTATGGCTGATGCTTCATGGTGCATGCATGATGCACAGGGCCACAGACGTACAGTATGTACGTGTGGTGTATGTCTAGGTCACCGGGTCGCCGGGGTCGGGGTATGTGACCCTGATCGACAGTAGAATCGAAACCACTGCATACACTGCAACAGCATATGCACATCTCTCAGCTCCAGAGGAGCTAAGAAACACCTGAAATAATATATGCCTAATTGTTCGTCTCTCTTTCGCTCTCTCAATCGCTCGCTCTCTGTCACTGTCTCTCTCGTATCTGTCTCTGTCTTTGTCTCTGTCTTTGACTCTGTCTGTCTGTTGTCTGTCTCTGTCTGTCTGTTGTCTGTCTCTGTCTGTCTGTCTGTCTGTCTGTCTGTCTGTCTGTCTGTCTGTCTGTCTGTCTGTCTGTCTGTCTGTCCCTCTCTCTCAATGTCTCTCTACAGCATTGTGGGCTATACACTACACTGTCTTACTTCTTCATGCTCCGCCGCCTTACGTGAAAGTATAGTCTTTATTGCTCGCTTACGTTCAAAGAAAAAACGACTTCCATTTAACTTTTTAATCGACGGGTACAAGAGGCAGCGAATCTAAGACTCAACTGACGGTAAGGAACTTCTTAGTTTAGAATAGCAGTTGTTGCTTTGCTTTTTAAAGTAGTATATAATTATAAGTTATCTGCTTCACTGCGTGAAACATTACTAATGCCTTTTACTTATAAAACACGTATCTTAGATCCACTATCTCACAGGACAGGCTTGATGGTCTTGCTCTTCTTGCGATCGAAAACGAATGCGCAAAACAATTAAATATTGATAATTTGATAAACACATTTGCTAATAGTAAAGCTAGAATAGCCAAATTCATGAAGTAATAATCTCACTGGCGATGGTGACTGGGAGAGTGACAAACAGCACACAGGCATTAGCCAGTTCCAGAATAGATGACGTGACTTGAGAGCTCAATATGAGAACAGACATTACATTACTGTGCACGTTGGCAATACATTTTTGTTGTATTCTTGTTTTGTCCTGAACTATTAATGTGACTTGAACTATGGATCATTAATGAGAACGTTTAATACTTTTCTTAACCTAACTGCAGTTTAAAATAGCTATCTCATTATTTTAACTTTTTAATGGGTAAGGGCCCCCAAGCTTAGAATGTCCAAGGGCCCCCGGCTAGGTTGTTACGCCACTGTAGACTATGCTATTTGGGATGCCCTCCAACAAAAGTCTACCTTCGTGGTAAATTTACAACAATAGAACAACTGAAATTTGCCATTGTTGAGGAGTGACGAAAAATGTCCAAGCGATTTATAGACTGGAGCATTAACGAGAGGCGCAGACGTTAGAAGAAAAATGTTGAGAACCGAGGCGGACATATGAAATATAATTTCTAATTTCTTTGAAATTAACATTTAGCAACAAATTACTTGCATTTTAACGAGAAAAAAATATAGTAGTTAAATAAATAATTCAGATTGAACGCGATGTTCTCATTTTTAATGGCCCACCCTGTATATAAAATGACTAATTAAAACAAGAATCGACGTCAGCAGCTCTGATAACCACAAGATGTCGCTAAGCAATGAACATTGTGGATTATATTGGGTTCTTTTAAACACCCTTTATAGGATTATTCAAACAATATATATGACACTAGTTTTCTTTAGATATTTTAGTGATCATCTAATTTTATTTCTTTTCTTGTTATGACATCGTCGACAAACAAAATAATAAACTAATTGAAAAAATAACCTAATTCGCGATGGTGGCTTATCTAACAGATTTAAATCTCGGGCTAGCACGGTTGGTAGCCTTAACGGGGACCTTAAAAAGAGTGGAACCCATTCATACGGGCAGCGTTGATGAAGGATCTCGCCTGATCAATTCATTGAAAACGAGCAAAGTTGAGGCCATACGGTCGATATAGAAAATCGCGTACATTTACAGTTATTTCAGTTCAGCCGCTTGTAATATGGAAACACCTTGTTTGACTCAAATGGCTCATTAAAACATGAATCGATGTCAACGGCTCTGACAGCCACAAGATGTCGACAAACAGTGAAATTACGAATAATAATTAGGTTCATTTTAGACACCCGTTATAGGATTTTGTTGAAGACATAAATACCTTGTTTTCTTTAGATATTTAGTGACATATTAATCATATTATTGATCATATTAATTCTACTAATTATCTTGAACTTTCAGAAATTTTTACTTTAATGAAACTGTATATAGTAAATAAATGGCAATTAGAATATACTAACGATAATAGAGGTCATTTTTATAAATCTATTTGTCCAATTGTAAGTACAGATATTAAATATTTAGAACCCTATAGGCATAAGGAAGTCCAAATTTCTAGATTGCGTCTGGGAGTTGCGAATACTAATCAAAGGCTGTTTATTATTAAACGACATTCAAATGGTTTATGTGATACCTGTCAGGTCAAGGAGACTATTCACCACCTCCTACTTGAATGTAAAAAAGAAGATATATCTAAGTTGTTGCGAAATAAATGTCAGTTGTATAAAAATGAAATTTCTATTTTAAACCTTTTAACAATAAATATGTTTCAAAACGAAGTGTATAGGTTAGTTAAAATAATTACTAAAGGTCAAATTTTGTAAATAGATATGTTATGTTTGCTACTGTAAAGAGTTTGTTTACACTAGTTTTTTTTTTTTTTTTTGTGCATTTTATTTTATTGTATTAGGCATTACATTATTATAATACACTTTTTATAATAACACCCTTATGCAACATTCTTTAGTTGTATCTTTTGCATATTGGTTATTTTCTTATCAGTTGTTATATTATATTATATATGTAATAAAAATTTGATGTTAGTAAATTACATATATAAAATATTGATTATTGAGTATTTATGTTACTACCCTCTAACATTTTGTTGTTTAGATATGGTATGATTTGGTTTATGTATTGGAAAATAAACTATATTGTATAGTGTTACAATATTGTGTTGCAATACAGGAAATATAAGGTAATTGTGAATACAATACACTGAAACACAACTTTAAACAATTGTAATTATATGTTTATATATGCTTTGTTAATTAAATACATTTATGGTGGAGTGTGTTAAATATCTGAACAGTGTAAAAAAAAGCAACTTGGTATACCATATGTTTCATTTAATGTGTATGCGGTTTGTGAATTTGTTATTATTTCGTGCATGGTGTAATTGTAGCAGTTGATATTACCATGGAATGTCGTTAAGCTGAAGAATAAGAAATAATTGATTAGAAATTTCAAATGTAGAAAAAGAATATAATGTCATAATTATAATTATATGTACTGTGCATTTATATTTGAAATTGTTTAAATATATCTTATGTGTGGTAGTTATTGTAAAATACTGTTTAAATTGCATCAAGCATTTTATTAATATGTGTATTATAATCTCAAACAATATTAGATATAATACTTTAAATGATGTGACATTCTATGACATTGTACGGCTCTGGTTGACACTTTTAAATGGTGTCTTTCGGACGCTATAAGTATCTTGTTTTCTGTAAATTGCATTTATGAATTGTCGTCAACGGCCTTTGATGCCATAAGACGACGTTAAATGTTTGGATTAATAATAAAAATATTTAGTGACCGAGTTTTCTCGGCAGGCTCAAAGTCCATTCTTTTCTCGTCATAACATCGCTGTTAAGCAGAATAATATAAACTAACATAATACTCCCACGTAGCTTATTTGAGATTCACATCTCGTGTTAGCAAGGCTCGTACAGTAAAAAGGGCAGCCGTGCTGAAGGATGTCACCTGATCAATTCATTGAAAACGAGCAGGTTCGAAGCCATACAGTCGCTCCAGAAAGCATTAACATTTACATTTACTAACAAAATATAACCATACCATAGCCATACGCAAAGGAGAAGAGAGTCCGTGGTGCTGCCGTTCAACTGCTGTGACACTCTATACGAGTAGAAGGACTTGGTTCTCCACTGACCCAGTGGCAGAGGATAACTCGGGAGCAGCTGCTTCTACCATCTTCGAGGGACTGTTGGCTGGTGGGGTTCGTGTGTTACGACCCTCTTCATCTGTCGTTAATACTCTTCATTCACGTTGTTTAGTCCAAGAATTCCGAACACAGTGTCTACTATTAGCTGTGGATGGGAATCCATCAGTTGACGTGTACGTGTCTGCGGGAGCTCGCCAAAGACGACCCTTCGAGTTATCTGGGACTGTTCGCTTCATTAACTCTTTGTTCTTTTAGGACTTTCACGTCACTTAGGCCAACACAGGCAGCGCTTTTGTAAGGTATTTAAAAGGCGCTGTAGTAAATGTCTACATAGGCCTACATATAGGACCTACATACATAGGACCTACATTTGTAGATTCATTCATGCCTCAGCAAAACCATAATAATGTGAACTTATTCATAAATTCCTAAACCGCGATTCATAAAGAAGAGTTGGTTCCTTGTCGTTACTCAATCTAACGCGGTTATCACTT
>OY744602.1:99651167-99751423 GCA_963556255.1 Allolobophora icterica | reverse complement strand
TGTTCAGGGGCGTCTACACCATAGAAACCTTGGAGCAAATGCTCCATCCAAGAAATAGGGGGGAAGATCTGTCAGTGTGTGTTCCACCATTTTAGGGGGGAAGAAACGGGAAGGGGGAAGAAGAGAGGGAAAAGGGACGTTGCTC
This sequence comes from Allolobophora icterica, assembly GCA_963556255.1. Lineage (NCBI taxonomy): Eukaryota > Metazoa > Annelida > Clitellata > Crassiclitellata > Lumbricidae > Allolobophora > Allolobophora icterica. The sequence continues at coordinate 99,751,278 of OY744602.1, read as the reverse complement.
CAATGACTTAGGGGGGGATAGACGCCCCTGCCTGTGTTTTGCTTTTGGGTAGCGGTTTAGTGGGTTCGAATTTGTGAATAAGGTTTCCACCCGCCCCCCATCGTCCACCTCAGGCTCCTCTATCTATCATCACCCCAAGGCTTTCCACTCAACACTAAAGTCTCACCTTTTCATGAATTCCTACCATGATTCGCCTGATCCCCCCCCTTCCAATTCTCTCGACCTAAACGACACTCGCCTTGGCAGCTGCCCTACCTCTTCTATTGATCTTGACCCCCTGAACACCGGACTCGGACCTCCTTATGACTACCCTTCGGAAAACCGCTCTGGACTTGACGCAGCACTCGTGAATAATCTGGTGCCCTGTGCTTGACTTTAAAGTGGCGCTTTAGAAGTTTAGAGTTTATGATTACGATTACGATAGTTGGTGCCAATTCTTCTAGCATTTTAAAATTCATCCTCTTTGCAGATGACACTAATGTATTTTATTCCAGTGAATCCTTAGGCCAACTTGTAGATACAATAAATGAAGAACTAAAAACAGTAGCTGACTGGTTTAGAGTCAATCGGCTCTCACTAAATGTGAAAAAGACTTGTTTTATTATATTTCGATCTGCTAAAAAGTCACTTCCGCCACTCCTAAACTCCCTCATGGTAGATGATATAACAATCAGTCAAGTCCAATCCACTAAATTTCTTGGGATCATTATTGATGAATGCTTAACATTCGAAACATCATATCAATGCTGTGGCTATGAAAGTAGCTAAGAATATAGGTATACTGTCTAAAATATCGTATCTTATACCTGCCCATATACGGAAAAGCTTGTACTATACATTAATATACTCATACCTTACTTATGGTAATATTATCTGGGCATCTACATACATGTATATCACAAGATTGAAGAAACTCTCAACACTGCAAAAAAGGGCTGTAAGAGTAATTGCACTTGACAAACGACATTCTCATACTAATATTAGATTCACTGAATATAACATTATAAAATTTCTAGATATAAATACTATGCAAGTTGGTATAATCATGTATAAATATTTCAATAATTTGCTACCAACTTCTTTTCCTAGGCTTTTTACTAAAATAACTGAATACATAGTCATTTTACAAGGTCAGCCATGGCAGTATCTAAAATATATACAAGAACTAATTATTACCGATTTTCCCTTCGTTCTACTGGACCTAGAATATGGAATACTATAACATAACATAACATAATATTTTATTGAACCAACTGAAAAGTACATAATTTATAACAGATTGAACTGGGTAACAGTTCCCAGATTGCTAGAGAAACAGAGATATATAAAATTAAACAAATGCAGAATACAATACCTGGGTCAACGTACACACAAGTCCAAAGTTCACATCAAATCTGACAGGCCCAGGAGTAAACTGCCTACAATACCACACTCAAAAGGGGGTGCCTTTGAATATGAAGTAATAACAATCAAAATCAAATCGGATAGTTGAGCTCAATTGGGAGGTCCAGAAGGGATTGGATCCCGCTAAGGAGGGCCCCCTATTACAACAGAAATTTTTAGACAAGATGGCTTTCAGAGAAATAAATTAAATTGACTTGTTTTAATGGTAAACAGGCTTGTAGCATACATAACAAAAAGAGAGAGATTAAAAATATTAAAAAAAATAAACAGACTGGATCAACTGGATGCTGACAGACAAGCTGGGCAAGTTTAGTGTGATGATGTCAATCTAGCCCCTCAGATCGGGGGCAACCAATTGGAAACAACTCCACTGACAATCAGCCAACTCCTCAGACTATGCTTAAATATATTTATAGATGAACTAGATATATACTATACCACTGAGCATCCGACATCTAGCCACAATTAGTAGCTTTAAAAAACAATGGATCAAATATTTAAATGCCAAAGGAGCCTACCAGGTCTAAAAACATGATTGGGGAATTCTTGGTCTGCATGGGATATCAATGCTGATCCAGCTTTGCTCACTGATTGCTAAATGTTTGTTAACTTGCTAATTAACTGTCAAATAGCTGCTTAATGAGCGGTGCTGTAAACCAATGATAAAATAATGCATTTGCCATCAATATGTAGATGGAATGTGGGTTACCCTAATAGAGCGGGGCTTACGCCCCTTTTGGGTCGCCCTTGTTCCCGGTCCAGTGCAAAATGTGTTAATTCAGTCATAGTGCTTAACATACAGTATTAACTCACTATTTAGAAAGTATAACAGCGAAGGTTCTAATGTTACTCTCAAACGTTACATATCAAATAGGGACCTGCGAATCACAAATTTTCCGTCGAATCGAATCTCGAATCGAATCGGGGGTTAAGATTCGAATTCGAATCGAATCTCGAATCGAATCATCGGGTACCAAAACCATGTTTTAATATTCAAATAGTGTGTATGTGATAGCACAGGCGTACCACAGTATCGACATTTCAATAACATTTTTGCAATTTAAAATCAATTAAACTAAACATTAAGCTAATTAACAGAATAACTCACAAATAATTTGAGTTAAGTAAGTAAGTATATTCTTTATTGTACCAATTGCATAACCACACTTTGGTGTACATTCATCTAAGCCAGGCATGGGCAACTTCTTTTAATAGAGGGCCGCCCTAAGATTTTAAGGGCAGCTCTGGGGCCGTATGCCAATCGCAGGTAAATTTTTGCAGATTAATTTGCCCCAGAATATGAGAAAATATTAATATCGGTTAAACATCAAGTTTAAAATAAATGAAAATAATTTTATGATGAAAACATAATTATCCTAATGCCTACAGTTCTACACTACAATTAAAAACAAAATATGTTAGTCTAGATGTGCAATATTTAACACAAATCCGGAATGTTTGCTTTAATGTTCGAAGTGCCAATTCGAAGTTCATTGGAGAGATTGTCATCCGTTAGTCTGCACCCGTTTTTGCATTTTGTTAGTTTCATCTTTGAGAAGAACTGTTCACCAATTCGCGAATATAGTCTTGGAAACAGTGCAACCATTTTCAGGGCATGACATCTATGTGAAGGGTAAGAATCCTGAGAAATATACAGTTTATAGAACTAAATCAGAGGTAGGCCAACTTCACGAAATTTCCTTTGCAATTCACTGTTGCCGAGGGTTTGCTGTCGTCGTGTGCCGCGTTGCACGCAGAAATTCAACAACCAATCCACGCGCAGTAAACAATTAAAACAATTAGTTGACAACAAAGGGCTAATCATTTTTCCGAAAAAGATTCGAATTTTTTCGAATCATGACATCATTTTCGAATCGAATCGAATACCGCCGCCCGATTCGTTTTCGAATCGAATATCGAAGCTTCGCAGGTCCCTAATATCAAATGAATGAATGTATTAACATCATTGCTTTAATATTTCACATATTATGATGATACGTGCACTGTTCAAGGAACAATAAAGACTGATTTGATTTGATTTGAACCAAGAACTGAGCTCTTGAAATGTAATAGCCAGGAAGGATGGAATATTAAGCATTCCGGTTAAGTTGCGGTGATTCTAACACAGGTTACATGTCTTCTGAAACACTTGAGATCTCTGTTATGCAATGCTATGTCGTTTTATGTTATGTTATCGCATGGAATCCTATCTTATGTTATGTTACCTGATCTGATCTGCACTCAGGTGGACTTTGACAGTGCTGTGTACATTGGCCTTTCCTCGTCCAACATGCACAAACACCAGACTATTCTTATTGCTGCTGCTCGGCTTATATAGGAGATAAAAGTATTCGTAAGTTCGCCAACATTTCTGCCTTTATTCGCAGTGGCGTCACTAGGGTTGGTGTCACCCCAATGGAACTCCTCCCTTAGTCCCTTTCCAGACCATACAGTATCCTGAATCGTAATTCCTGTATATCATTGAATGTAATGGTAATAGCTTATCCTATGTACTATGTATAGGGTAAGGTCGAAGTCAACAGGACTGCATTAAATCAAGGATTGCTGTTAGACACCTCTAAAACGTTGCCAATCTCAGCTACATATTTACCAATCGCGTTCAATCGCTAGGTTAAACACCCATTATGGAAAGTCGACGTTCATGGGGCTGCCACCCACAAGATGCCGCTAAACACGAAATAATGCTGCATGAAATCATGAACTTCTATCTATCTGTCTGTCTGTCTGTCTGTATGTATGTCTGTCTGTCTGTCTGTCTGTCTGTCTGTCTGTCTGTCTGTCTGTCTGTCTGTCTGTCTGTCTGTCTGTCTGTCTGTCTGTTGTCTGTCTGTCTGTCTGTCTGTCTGTCTGTCTACGACACTCCGACCCAGGACCGATCTATATAGGCCTACAGTTGTGTTGTATTGTATTGTATATACTATATATAGTAGTTCGTGAATAAATTCACCACTGTAGCTAAACGCCTTTAAAACGCTGTCATTCTCAGCTAAACAATGGATTCCTACTAATCGCTAACTTATTACAAAACATATCACAAGTAGGGTTTGACCGACATTAGCAGAACTGACACCCACAAGATATCAGAAAACACGAAATAATGCTGCATTAAATCATGAACTTCTATAAACAGATGTATTGTAATAATTGTATTGTGTTGTATATAGAAGTTTATGATTAAATCGACGACTGCAGTTAGACACCTTTAAAACACCGCCAGGCTCAACTACATAGTTATCAGTCGCTCTCAATCGCTAGATAAGAATCTCTCTGTCTCAATCTTAGAATAAAAGTCTCTTGTCAAAATTATAGGTATTGTAAACTTTCAAAGCTATTTTATAAATAAATTGAAAACTAGATTAAGAATCTCATGTACATTATAATGTTCATTAAGAATCTTTCTTTTAAATTTAAACACATTTCTTGTGTGTGACTATTGCTGCAAAACATCGTTTAAGTTGCCTCAAAGATAATCCTATTGCAACCGAAATATCGTACCTTATGGTTGACAGGGTTATGGTCATGGTTAGTACTTAGTTAGGAAATCACGTGATTGGAAGCGTTATTGTAATTGGGTACAATGACGGCACTGGCCGGAGCGCATTAGAAGGTGCTTCCTGCTTTTCTTGTTCCATCCTTTTTCCTTTTTTCAAAAATCAAGGGGGGCGGCAAATGCTCCTGGCCCCCAAATAACGTCTCTGCTTTATCCCACTACGGGTTATGGAAATTTTACTTTTAGGTATACCCATTCTGATTCATCGGAATAGTATTCTGGAATTGATTGGGTTTACTGAGAGACGTTGACAGATTGTGCATTCTATTCTGATCTAATCTGATCCAATCTGATCAAATCCGATCTAATCTAATCTAATCTGATCTGATCTGATCCAATCTGATCTGATCCAATCTGTTCTAATCTGATCTAATCTAATCTGATATGATCTGATCCAATCTGATCTGATCCAATCTGTTCTAATCTGATCTAATCTAATCTGATATGATCTGATCCAATCTGATCTGATCCAATCTGTTCTAATCTGATCTAATCTAATCTGATATGATCTGATCTGATCCAATCTGATCTGATCCAATCTGTTCTAATCTGATCTAATCTAATCTGATATGATCTGATCCAATCTGATCTGATCCAATCTGTTCTAATCTGATCTAATCTAATCTGATATGATCTGATCCAATCTGATCTGATCCAATCTGTTCTAATCTGATCTAATCTAATCTGATATGATCTGATCTGATCCAATCTGATCTGATCCAATCTGTTCTAATCTGATCTAATCTAATCTGATATGATCTGATCCAATCTGATCTGATCCAATCTGTTCTAATCTGATCTAATCTAATCTGATATGATCTGATCCAATCTGATCTGATCCAATCTGTTCTAATCTGATCTAATCTAATCTGATATGATCTGATCTGATCCAATCTGATCTGATCCAATCTGTTCTAATCTGATCTAATCTAATCTGATATGATCTTATCCAATCTGATCTGATCCAATCTGTTCTAATCTGATCTAATCTAATCTGATATGATCTGATCCAATCTGTTCTAATCTGATCTAATCTAATCTGATATGATCTGATCTGATCTGATCCAATCTGATCTGATCCAATCTGTTCTAATCTGATCTAATCTAATCTGATCTGATCTGATCCAATCTGATCTGATCCAATCTGTTCTAATCTGATCTAATCTAATCTAATTTGATATGATCTGATCTGATCCAATCTGATCTGATCCCATCTGTTCTAATCTGATCTAATCTAATCTGGTCTGATCCAATCTGATCTGATCTGATCCAATCAGACCTGATCCAATCTGGTCTAATCTGATCTGATCTGATCTGATCTAATCTAATCTGATCTAATCTGATCTGATCCAATCTGATCCAATCTGATCTTATCTGATCCAATCCGATCTGATCCAATCTGATCTAATCTGATCTGATCTGATCTGATCTAATCTGATCTGATCTGATCTTAACCACTCTGATCTGATCCAATCTGATCTAATCTGATCTGATCTAATCTAATCTGATCTGATCTGATCCAATCTGATCTGATTAAATCTGATCTAATCTGATCTAATCTAATCTGATCTTATCTAATCTGATCTAATCTGATCTGAACCACTCTGATCTGATCCAATCTGATCTAATCTGATCTGATCTAATCTGATCCAATCTGATCCAATCTGATCTAATCTGATCTGATCTGATCCAATCTGATCTGATCCAATCTGATCTAATCTGATCTGATCTGATCCAATCTGATCCAATCTGATCTTATCTGATCCAATCTGATCTGATCCAATCTGATCTAATCTGATCTGATCTGATCTAATCTAATCTGATCTGATCTGATCCAATCTGATCTGATCTAATCTAATCTGATCTAATCTGATCTGAACCACTCTGATCTGATCCAATCTGATCTAATCTGATCTGATCTAATCTGATCTGATCCAATCTGATCCAATCTGATCTAATCTGATCTGATCTGATCTAATCTGATCTGATCTGATCTGATCTGATCTGATCTAATCTGATCTAATCTGATCTAATCTGATCTGATCCAATCTGATCTAATCTGATCTGATCCAATCTGATCTAATCTGATCTGATCTGATCTAATCTGATCTGATCTGATCTGATCTAATCTGATCTAATCTGATCTAATCTGATCTGATCCAATCTGATCTAATCTGATCTGATCCAATCTGATCTAATCTGATCTGATCCAATCTGATCTAATCTGATCTGATCTGATCTAATCTGATCTGATCTGATCTGATCTAATCTGATCTAATCTGATCTGATCTGATCTAATCTGATCTGATCTGATCTAATCTGATCTGATCTAATCTGATCTAATCTGATCTGATCCAATCTGATCTGATCCCATCTGATCTGATCTGATCCAATCTGATCTAATCTGATCTAAAATGATCTGCTATAGCCTATTTGGAAACTGTTACTGTTATTGTAAGGCACACAACATGACCAATCGTAGACTCCAAATTTCTAAAACGCTACTCTAAAGCTAGTCGCAGAGCGCCAGCTTATTCACGAGCGCCGCTTCATTGTCAGAGAAGTTCTGAGTCAGGCTGCCAGAGAGAGACCACAGTGAGGAGGAACTGCTAAGGCGTCGGTGTTTTGAGGTCGAAGCAAAAACCGCTTTCGGAAATCACGGTCCACTGCAGAGAACGAGTTGAGTCCGATGAGACCCGTAGACAGGGAGACAGGCTACGCAGAATAAACAATCAGTTGAATTATTCTACCAACGAGGGACTGTTGGGCGACAGCGTCATCGTGTGCGGAGAGCGCTACCAACCGTCGTCGCAACAAACCATCTTGGTCCAGACACTCCGAGCATGAGGCTTCCTGTCAACTATGAGCGCGATTCATCCGTGGGTAGGGCTTGTGTGTCGGAGGGAGGCCACTTGTGACTCAGCTAGTTTTCTGAGCACTGTTTTGGTTACTGATGAAATTTCTCTTCTTATTGACGTTGATCATCGTATAGTCTATGGCACTGATTGGTTTGCTATTGAAGAGCAGCCATATTAAATTTAAAACCACAGTCACAAGGGAGATGTTAGCCTTGGGCTATATGATATCATAGAAAAATGGCGCAGCCGACAGCGAATTACAAATCCTTGGGCCGACGACGAAAAAATACCGGGACCAAACCATTCAGGATTGTTCTAGTTCTGGATAAAAAACGAAGCTGTGCTGGAGATAAGTCTAGTAAGCTTTTCCACCATAGGCTACCTATCGGCTTAGTCACTTTCATTAGGACCTATGTGATCTGAGACTGAATAGCTTGATCTGAATAGCTCTCAACAGCAGCATAGTAGGCTATCTTTTGGCTGAGTCTAAATTACGGCATACCCGGAAATCGCCTCGGACATTTGCTTTGGCCGGATATCCCGTTTTCGGAACTATTCGGAAGTATTCGCCTCGGCAAATACTGTACAGACAAATAGTTGCAAATAAAAATTTTCAACTTGATCTAGTGCCTGGACGTTCCTTGAAGGTTAGGTCTGTCGATCTTCAACTTAAACAATCGCTAGATGACACTATGTTTCAGTCTACTATCTTCAGTCAATGCCGACTCCAAAGACCTCTCTCTACTCGACCAGATTGCGTCTGTGACAACTTTATGATGAAGAAACGAAAACTGATTGATTGACTGATTAAAGTCCTCCGACTGTCCGACTGTTCTGCGGATAAGGGCTGCTCTCGGTCGGAGCGCCTTCTCTGTTGCTGGCCCTAGACTCTGGAACTCCGGCAAAAGATCGCTCTGAAAAGTCTGTTCTGGCCTCCAGATCTCGACTATAAACTCGTCTTTTCCTGGACTCATTTCCTCCGTAGCTTGTCTACGTGTCTTCTCGGATTCCCTGTTTGGCTTTCGAACGGACTCACCCTGGAATTCGCCTTTCACAACGATTTTTATTGATAGCGACCATAGGCTGATATCGTGAGCAATATCAGAGTGGCGCTTTAGAAGTTCTTAGATCAGACTAGATGAGTAGTTCCACGATGGTCTGTTCTAAGCTATCGCTTTAAGCTATCGTTATGTTTGCTGTGAGAAAATAGTGTAAGATAAGGAAAAGCAAATCGACGCAAGACGAGTTAAGGCACGGTAACACAAGTTAGCCAACGTTTAATCAGTGGTGTAGACGAACCGAAGCGGTCCGGAGCGGCGTTCCGGTACTTATTATTTAACCGGAGCGCGCGCTCCGGCACTTATTGTCAAGTCAACCGGAACGCTTTCTACTTAACGTTCCGGCAATTATTTACAATGGCCGGAAATAATGATTATGAATTTGTAACGTCTCACTGTTTTAATTACTTACGAATTTTGAAGAAAGACCAAAAAAGGACCCAAAAGTTTTCGCGTGCGAAAATGTTTTTAAACCTCTTTTTGGACCACATCAGTTCAAAAGTGTCCCGGTTCCGCCACCTGTCAAACAAGATCGCCGTCTCTGCTGAGCGGTCAACAATATAAATCACAAATGTATCACCTTAATGTTGCTCAAGCTGCTACATGGAACCCCAGTTGCTCTGTGGAGACCAGATAATTTCGTGACAACTTGTAACAGATATAGATCAGCCTTCGACACTCAAACAAGAAAAGCGCAACCCACGTATGTAACTCAACAAGTTGATCCTTGTTGGAAATTGTTTTAGTTTTGAATCGGACACTGTATCCAAAATTCTGACTCGTAAAAATACAGAAGTTGACTGCACATAACGAATGACTCGATTTCGATTCTTGTCATTTTACTGCTAGCTGGACCTACACTTTTGGGCATAAATGTTCACTAGGGAGTAGGCCTAAGGAGTAACGACGCTCCTCTGACCCTCTAGTCGTCTGGAGAGGGGAACAATTAAGTCCCCCACCTTTGACAGTGGGGGACACAGTATACAGCTGCACCCCGAATTTATAAAAAAAAATTATTGTTATTTTTGCAACATATTTGCCAAGTGGAAACTGGACCACTAAAACCGGCATCTGACACGACGTCAACACGTTGCCAACAACAACTAACAAAAAATACTGAGTTTTGTTTATCATTATTCTGTTTACATGTATATTGTTTCGCACTATGTTGCTAACTAATAAACATGAAATAACTTTAGATATGAATCAGTTTTGCATGTGATTATAGAATTTGACGAAAATATATCTGCATGCCGTTACAAAGTGACCGGCCCATACTTTTTAACGCATATTTCGTGCAGGAAACAGGCTAAAAAATGTTTTCGCGCGCGAACGCTGACATTTTTTAAGTTCAAAAGTTCGAAAGTCAACAGTGGCGCTCCGGTACTTCAAAATTTACGTCTACTCTATACTGCGTATAATAAGTTATGGGGAGGTAAGGTAAGACACGGGTCAGGTAAGTAAAGATAAAGTAAGGTTTGGTAAGCTTAAGTAAGGTGTGTAAGCCTGTAAGGTAAGGTGTGATAGGGAATTGTATGATTAAGTACGGTGTGGTAAGGTATGGTAACGTAAGCTACGATAAACGTTCGTATGATGAGGTGTGATTGCGATAAGGTTAGGCGAGATAATTATTTATTTTTACCCTTCTTTATTTTTTCTCCTCTTTTGTTCTCAGATGTCATTAGTAAATAATTAGTTAATCCCTATCTTAATTTACATTAATTGTTTGTATGCCTGTCTGTCCATCTGTCGTGCCTATCTGTCGTGTCTGTTTTTCACGTTTGTATGTCCGTCCGTCTGTCTATCCGTCTGTCTGCTCGTCTGTCTTTCAGTCCGTCTGTCTGTCGTGTCTGTCTGTCGTGTTTATCTGTTTGTCTATCTGTCTGTCTGTTCTCTACCTGTCCGTCCGTCCGTCCGTCTGTCTGTCTGTCTGTCACAAACCTCTAAATTCTACTTACGCATGCTATTGTATATGGTCATTAATATATAAACGTTAAAGGTGACAAATATGTCTCGTGTGTCGCAATTCGGCTGAGAGGAATGCGTGTCTTAATATCGGAAGATGTCTGAGGTTCATCGTTTATGTCCCATCCGTGCCCGTTTCTCTCCCGTGGTCAATTCACTCTTTCCCCTTCCCGCTGTCCATCCAGACAGTTGAACAGCACGCAGGGTCCAAAGGCACCGTGGTCAGTAATTTAGATGGCAGAACTGCGTGACACCAACACGCGGAATTCGCGTGGGCGAAACGAGTATGGAGGACGGAAGCGGACCATCATTACAACGCTGTTGAGAGCATCGGATTTAACTGTTCCCATGTTATAACTCACGCAACGCATCAAACATTAAGTATTCCGTTTACAATCTGGAGTCAGTTGGTAACTTTGGTGTAACGACTCAACCGAAGAAGCAGTCCCCAGTTTTTAACGACATATCTGATCATTGCTTCATTGATGTAACCCTCCTTCTTTATCCAGGCTTGGGACTGGCACTGTCAGAATACGGGCAGCGATGGGGTTAACTGAATTGAAGGGTCGCGCTTGGTTTTAATTTCTCTTGTGTTAACGGCACGAATTTTTACTTTCGGGTTTAGGTTTACTGCGGTTTTTCAGTCTTAGCGGTAATTGAAGTCTTAGCGTTGAGAGCTCGTAGGCCTAATGTTCTCCCAAGTTAGTTATAGGTCTGGATTTGCTGTCCTACTTAACACTCGACTAAGAACAGTGGCTTAGATTTTTCGTTTGGTCTGCCCCTTGCGAGTCTGCGGCTATCATTGCTATGACTAAATCAATGTTTCAATAGGAATAACGCTTGTGGGTAACTTTTACTACTTTTACGCTACATGTAGATAATAGTAGCCCTACTTTAGAAGTTGTTTTCATAAGGCAGTCGAAATGTTTATTGTGAAACGCAGACTAGAGGAGGCCCAATCTTGACAATTCTACTGTTATATTTTTCAATGTTACTTACTGCGGTTTGTCAGTGAGCTTGTCAATAAACACGAATACTGTCATATAAATTATAGTCAACAACACCATATGGGGCCTATGTGCGTGATAGGTGGGATTATGGGTACAAGCACGCCCATATGGGACGCAGTGTACACAGCATAGATCATCATTATTATCGTCGCCATCAACATCATCGTCAAAGTCATCATCATCGTCATCATCATCATCCTCATCCTCGCTGCCCGTGTATTGAAAGCCCGTATACAGCTGTTCGTAGCAAACTGGATCGTTCCTTTCAACACTGCTCTGTCCTGAGCTACAAGAGTCAAGTTGTGAACATTTTTAACGTCAGTCTACTAAGCAACCAAGTCCTTCTTTGCAAGGTCTTTCTCCTTTTGGAAATATGGATACGGTCGACCATGAAACGAGGCAATCACATTTAACAGTAGGTTTACATAAATTTATAGCAGAGGTTTTCCAATGGCTCTGAAAACATGCAATATTTGTTAGAACCACTGCACGTTAACGTGGAATGCCCCAAATCCCATCCTTCCTAGCTTATTCGTCAAACCTGTAGTAGTTTCCACTGAGACAGTACCGTCAATCAAACCATTCCAAAAGCTGCAGAAGAAGCCTGGATGCCGACTACCATTGTTTATGACCGTAGCGTTTCGTGCCTGCATTTCTTGTCGAGCCCTCATGACAAAGTTATTCAGTTCTTGGATTGATGTTGTCATCAATATTTTGTGCTTTTCATCCGAAAGCTCATTCACAACGTATTTCCAAACTTATAAGGACGACCACTGATTGAGGCGGATAGTGGGGATACATAAACCAATATATCTTAATTAAAAAGACATGTTGAGTTCTCATAATCATAACTCGGTCACATCCTCTTAAAAATCAGTATAAAACGGAGTAACTAAAGACATTTTATTTCCAGTCAGACGCTTGTTTACCTAACCTCATTTGCCTTTTCTTTGTTTTAGCTTATCTTAATTTACCAGACCTTTTTTGACCTTATTGGCACGTTTTAGGTACGTTTTGCTGCAACTTTATAACCCACTTCTAAAAATTGCAGCGTGTAACGCAACATCCGATGGGAAGGCGAGATTTCCATGTCCGTTATCGCGAGATCAGAACCATTGCATCGAAGACCGCCAACTGTGCAACGGTCGCTACGACTGTCCTCGACAAGAGGACGAAAATCCGGTCACGTGCTTCTTCTATAAATTTGTAAGTCTCCTAAAAGTAAAAGTCATCTGAATCCTTATAAAAACTAACCAATTCTCATAGATCCTATAGCATCGTCGAAGTCACTAAATAATTTAGTAAGTATTTAAGTAACAGCATGCCCGCATACCAAAACGGAACCATTTTTCAACGTTAACCTTTATAGGGTCTATATTTGCCCCATTAAGTAATTCTGGGTATGCTGGTAGATTACGTAGGCAAAGTAGCTAGCTAGGCCAAATCTTTCTTTCGCGAAATAAACGAGTACTAGGCCTATTTCAAAATAGCAATGCCTATAAAACAGATGAAAAGAACAATAAAGTATCACACAGCAGTTTAAATCTAACTTTATTAGATTTTATGGTACGAAAGAAGATTTAAATAGATGCGTGTTAGGTTAGGTATCTTTGGACCTAATTTACACTTTTACAGTTCTCCAGCAATGTCTTTCACTCAAAACTGAAACATTCCTCTACCACAGATCCTATCCCATATTTTCTTCTTACCCTAACATCCTCATTGCTTCAATTCTAAACATCATTAACCACGTTGCCGTCTAATTGTCTGCTTGTCTGTCTGACCCTTGAATCTTAGCCGATCTAAACATTGCACCGATTCTGACCTTACATGCCTATCGCTTTTTGCTTTGACTTAGCGTCTGTGATTAAGGTGCTTCCTTCGACTTAGGTGTTATGCGCTGTAAAAATACATACATACATACATATATACATACATTCATACATACATACATACATACATACATACATACATACATACATACATACATACATACATACATACATACATACATACATACATACATACATACATACATACATACATACATACATACATACATACATACATACATACATACATACATGCATATATACATCGTTGCTTATAAAAGGTAAATTGTTTTTGTGTGTAGATAACTTCTCATATAAATTCTGCGATCAGAAATCTTGGAAGTAGCAGCAGCTCAAGTACAGCGACATAAAATGCGTTGCCGAAATGAACGCAAAATCTGGTGGATTTACATTTATTGGGGCCAAGGACTCGCTACAGTGCTCGTGAATAAGCTGGTGCCCTGCGCATAGTAGCGCTTTAGATATTTGGAGTCTACGATTACGATTACAGGAGCCACTAACGCTTGAGTGTTTGGTTTCTTACAGTGTTCTACCTGCCAGTAATTTATATCAATATACAATGCCTTAGAAAGGCCAGTAGGCTACTATCCGCGCAATGAGAGACATGTAGCATAAAATAATTGTGCATCCAATATGTGACGTCAATAAAAAAAATTGTTTGCCACGCTCAGATATATACATCCCGTGTAAAATTGAGAAATGTAATCGCTTTTCAACTAAGCTACTCTAAGAAGCTATTGCATACAAGCAGGTCTTACACTAGGCTTTTAAATAACTTTAGTAATGTTATTGTTCTGATCTGATTTTACACGCGAGGAATGACAATTAGTGCATTGCAACTTTGTTTTTATGATTAATTTTTTGCCTTGGCAGCCAAACACTTGAAGAAAATATAGAAGCAGTTACCTAGATTTTAAATGTGGTTTACTAGATTTTAATTGTAGTCTTTTAAATTGTTTCTTTGATTTCTCTGATAATGCTTCTGTTTTACGACTACTACTAATAATCGAGTTGTATTATATAAATATGTTTTCATAGGTGTATATTTGCTTTATGAATTGTGATATTTGTTTCAGATATTTACTTCATTCATAAAACTTTATCTGAGATCTCGACATCAGCTTTTCATTGTTTACTGTAGCGGTCGACGATTAACATCTCATGATGTAATTATAATAAAGAATTTCAAGCTGACAATTCTATGCATGTAATATATAGGCTTAGGGTTCATTCACAACAAAAGAAGACAGTACAGAAAAATAAAGTAGGCCTACAGGCTGATGCAAAACGTGAAATGATAACTTATGTGATTTAACATAAATAAGACACATCAATTACCTAATTATGTCGAAGGGGTGTAAGTTCAATATTTAACTATAGCTTTTGCCACAAACACTGAGAACAGTGTTGGTATACTTGCCATGCAACAATCTACCAAAAAGGTGTTTACGCAGGTATAGCATACGAGGTCAACACGACCGGAATAGAATTGAATGTCTAAAAGAACCCGATTAATGCGTGTTCAATATCTTTCTGTGTTATAGCCTACATTATTCCAAAGAGACGTTCAACTGACATCTGGGCTGTTGATAAGTTAATATCAGACTAATCCAGATTCCATACTCATGTTGAGCCATATTATGTCGGTTATCTGTCTGAGTACATTCGGTCATTCTGTGCTTGCTCTGATATATTCATGGCCCGCAAATGCTATCCTGATCTAATCTAGACTACTCGAGATCAAAAGCCTGCAGTTTCAAATACCACGAATGCCCGGAATCTGCGTTTCCCGTTACATTCGTCTGCTGTAGTCTCTCGCAGCAAAATGTCTTTCCAAAACTCGTTAAATAAAGATGTCACATAAATAAATATTGGATAATGTAATTTGTAACTTAAATGGATATTTATTGAGCGCCTCCTCGAGAAAATTCAACAGGGATCTCAAAACCTCGACCTTCCTTCAGGTCGGGCTGTTCTTTTAACTAGGGAACCTGCATACACCTTTTATAAGCATCTGAAAACTGGTCTTTATCGCCGGAGTTGGGTGGTGACGCCTCTGAGTAGATATCTAGGAGGGGCGGTATATAGAAGTCCTCTGAATGGATGAATAAAGAATACACGTCCAGAATCGAATAGCAATGTCTTCGAGTGCTTTCGAAATGCAGGCAGAGAGAAGATATTCATGTCGCAGACTGCATGATAGCCTGTTCCAGAACGAGGGACCGAACTCGGCAAAACGTCCGTGTTTTACTGTGAAAGACGTGGTCACCCTGTGTTGCCGATCGAAGATACCTACTGCCAGACGAGGGTTAAAACTGATAAACATAGCTCCCTAAAGGTGGTACAACTAATCAGGTGTAGTAATGCGTCAGCATGAAGATATTAATTAACCCTATGACGCACACCTTCCGATCCAACACATTTAGCACAACTGGGGTCTAATGGACCCCATCGATAACACGGCCCCAGTTCTACAATTTTAATAGAACATGGAAATGAATGATCCTAGTTTAGGTGGGAGAGAGTGCATGCACTTATGCAACATGTTTGGATCATGGTATGATTAGGGACCTGCGAATCACAAAGTTTCCTTCGAATCGAATCTCGAATCGAATCGGGGGTAAAGATTCGAATTCGAATCGAATCTCGAATCGAATCAGCGTGTACCATGTTTGATATTCATGTAGTGTGTATGTGATAGCACAGGCGTACCAAAGTATCAATACCTCAATAACATTTATGCAGTTTAAAATCAATTAAACTAAACATTGAGCTAATTAACAGAATTAACAATTACACAAATGATTTATGAGTTAAGTAAGTATATTCTTTATTGTACAAATTGCATAACCACACTTTGGTGTACATTGATCTAAGCCAGGTATGGGCACTTCTTCTACCAGAGGGCCGCCCTAAGATTTTAAGGCCAGCTCTGGGGCCGTATGCCAATCGCAGACTAATTTCTGCAGATTAATTTGCCCCAGAAAACTAGACAATAGGGCCTATTAATTTTATTCAAAATAAATATTGTGGAATAATTTTTACGGTTAAACTTCAAGTTTAAAGTAAATGAAAATAATTTTTATGATGAAAGCATAATTATCCTAATACCTACAGTTCTACACAACAATAAAAAACAAAATATATTTCAAGTTTCTTCAGTTTAAAAATACATAAAACTGTGTACAATGCATCCATTTGCTAGATGTGCAATATTTAATATATCATAATGATTAAGGTGAGATCTGACACTTCTTCCCACCAAACAAATCCTGAATGTTTGCTTTAATGTTCGAAGTGCCAATTCGAAGTTCATTGGAGAGATTGTCATCTGTTAGTCTGCACCATTTACCATTTACCATTTACCATTTACCATTCCCCTAAACACTACACTGACTACAGTCTGCATTCGTTTTTGCATTTTGTTAGTTTCATCTCTGAGAAGAACTGTTCACGAATTCGCGAATATAGGTGCTTGGAAACAGTGCAACCATTTTCAGGGCACGAAATCTATGTGAAGGGTAAGAATCCTGAGAAATGTACAATTTATAGAACTAAATCAGAGGTACTTCACGAAATTTCCTTTCCAATTCACTGTTGCCGAGGGCTTGCTGTCGTCGCGTGCAGCGTTGCACGCAGAAATTCAACAACCAATCCACGCGCAGTAAACAATTAAAACAATTAGTTTACAACAAAGGGCTAATAATTTTTCTGAAAAAGATTCGAAATTTTTCGAATCATGACATCATTTTCGAATCGAATCGAATACCGCCGCCCGATTCGTTTTCGAATCGAATATCGAAGCTTCGCAGGTCCCTACATGAGACTATCAATTTTACAGCGTGGGGTTTGTTGGACCCCAGGTATGCTAAATATGCCCGAGGTGTCTATTTGATTTTTTTACTCTTTAACAAAAAACATAAATCTCTTCAAAGTTATCCACAAATGTAGGGGGATGAATATCTGAGGAATTAGAAATATATCAGATTTTTACTATTTGTATCGACGTAGTTATCAAGAAACTGCCATCGCTGGGGTCCAGTAGACCCCAGGTGTGCGTCATAGGGTTAAACTGAATTTGTCTTCTCGTGTACTACCGATGCAGCTCGTTTCGCACATGTAGTTTTATATAGGACTGCAGTGCACAAGGTCGAGCATTAGGCTATAACTACGTGTCCCGAACAAGTGTTTGATGCGAAAGGAAGCGTTAACATCCTTAATTAACTGAGGTCTGTAAAATATAATAGTTATAATAATACTAAACATAACAATTGTAAGAAATTCGTAAAATGAAATAAAAACGTCTCATGAGAAACTTCAATGTTCGGGCACCACCTGTCGGAGGCTGAGAGTCGTCTCACCGTGTTCATGTGACCTTTCCATTTCAACAGATAAGTAAACCTCTTGCGCGAACCACTGGCACCCCCAGTGTATTCACAGGCGCTTAGTCAAAAGAAAGTGGATAGGCAGGTAGGCCCTAAGGTCACAATCCATTCCAAGTCAAGATCCAAGGTCAGGCAGGCAGACAGTTAGACGGCTAAGGATGGTGGTGTTTAGAATTGAAGCGGTAAGAGAGGTAAAGGAAATTGAAGGAATCAGTATAGGATTTGTGCAAGAGCAGTGTTTTCAGTTTTGAGTAAAAGACCTGTGGAGAAATAGCAAATATGAGGTTTCGGTGAGTTCGTAGGATGGATCAGATAAATTGTCGTAATTATTCTGGCTGGAGCTTATTCCACAGAGACGGAACAGCTATGGCTATGGAGCGATTTTCAAGTTTTAGCGATGAGGTGGAGATTCGAAGCGTTAGGGCAGAAGCGGAGCGGGTTGAGCGAAGTGGTTGGACCGTGAACAACTGATGGAGGTATACGAGGCTTTGGGAGGATTGAAGTGTGTTGTAGGTGAGTGATGTAGGGCCTATGACTTTGTATTCAATGCGTTCAGGTGTTGTGACGCAATGTTCTACCCGGTAGCACGCTTGGTCTCTAATCGACAGATTGCGCGTTCGAAGCCGCTGAGCGGACTTCATGCAACGACTATATAGAGAGGACTGGCCAATCGCCCATATCCATATCGAGGTCATAGGTTCAGGCCCGGTTCGTCCATATGGGCAAGTGGGCAACCGCCCAGGGCCGCCGATTTTTAGGGGCCGCCAATTTTCCAATTTCCCAAAAAATTTGACCATTTTTATTAGCTAAAAGAGGTGAATGACTAAAAAAAAAAGGTCATCAACTTTTATTTTGTGCTTAGGGCCGCTGATGTGCGGATTTTCGAAAAAAATTTCCTATCATTACGTGCTAAAAGAGGTGAATGACTAAAAAAAAAAAAGGTCATCAACTTTTTCTGTGCTTAGGGCCGCCGATTTGCCGATTTGCCCAGGGCCGCCAAATGTCTTGAGCCGGGCCTGCATAGGTTATTAAATCTATCAGAGTGTATAATATTTTCCTCATGTTCTTAGACGTTGATGTTAGTATGCCTATTCAATTATTAATAGTAATCATATTCTTACAATTTGAAGAAAGAAGAAACTCAGTTTGATGGGTTAAGTTCCTAATGTTGTTGATTGTTTAGGCCTACATCTTGTGGTTGCCGCGGCCGTTGACATCGAACTTATCTTACCATGGAATGGGCAACGCAAGTCATTATATAGCGATTGAACGAAAATGAGGAAAATATAGCATTGGATTAAATTGAATTAACGGTGTCTAAAAAGAACATAAATTATGCGATAAACTACTTATGTTGTTCGTTGCATATCGACATTTTGTGTTTTACCTCAACCCTGCATTACCGTGCATTATAAATTATTGGCTATTAATATAATGTAATAATATAATGCAATCAATCATTCAATCAATCATAGAATTTATATCGCGCCTCTTCAAGAAATCTACTGAGAGGCGCTCCCGAGCGAGGCCTGATCATAGAGGAAAGTCTTCAATAGGGTGTAGAATGGAAACGAGGAGATAGGCGAAGGGAAGAAGGCAAGTCATTCCACACTGTTGGACCAACAACAGAAAATGCTCGACGCTGCATTGTATACCAGATCGGGCAAATGGAACCAGAAAGTCACCCCGAGTAGAGGATCGAAGAGCTGAGCGACCAGTAGAAGAGGAGGAGAGAGTGAAGATGGAGCATAAGTAGCGAGGAGCTGTGCCCAAAACGCTTTGCCAGACAAGAGAGCAGAGCCGATACAAGATACGCTGCCGTAGGGGAAGCCAATGTAGAGTATGGTACATGTAGGAGGATACGCTACCATAGCGAGGAATAGAACCAACAAGGCGCGCCGCAGACCGTAAAACCCTCTCAAGAGTGGACAAACAGACTTCGGGAAGACCAGTGTATAGAGAAGAGCAGTAGTCTAGCCGAGAACAGAAGAAAGCGTGGATGAGAGTAGAAGCAGCAGAGGTTGAAAGAGAGCGAGCAACGACCCTAAGCTGGCGAAGATGGTAAAAGCAGGAGCGAGACAGGGAGGAAAGGTGCTTAGTAAAAGTTAATTCCTGATCAAGGATGACACCAAGATCACGTACCGAGGTAGCGAATGAAATTAAAGGGAATTCAGCTGCAAGGAAGGTCAAGTCAAGTTTTGCCAGCTGCTGTCGGGTACCCAGCCATATGAACTGGGTTTTAAGAGGATTAAGTCTCAGGCGATTGGAAGAAAGCCAGGCAGACAGAGTGTCAGTTGCACGAGACATCAAGCGAACAGCACTCAGAGCATCCCGTGCAGAGCAATGCAGGTAGGATTGGAGATCATCAGCGTAAGAATGGCTAGAAAGAGCACTAGCAGTAAGAAAAGATTCAAGGTCAGCAGTAAAGAGGATATAAAGAGGAGGGCCAAGCACAGAACCCTGGGGGAGGCCAACAGGTACAGGAATCCAAGGGGAACGCGAGGAGTGAAAGACAGTAGACGAAGAGCGGTCAGATAGGTATGACGAAAGCCACTGTAGAGGTAAGTTGGAGATGCCAAGGGAGGTAGAAAGGCGACGCAGTAGAAGATCATGATCTACCGTGTCGAAGGCTGCACTTACATCGTAAAGTGCAAGAAGAGTAAGTTGAGAGCGATCAATAGCACTGTAAGCATCATTAAGAAGACTAAGAAGGAGGGTCTCAGTAGAATGTCCCTTACGGAAACCCGACTGACGGCAGGGTAGAAGGTTATTAGAGTCTAGGTAGATAGCGCAATAGCGCTATCTCATTGTTGCGGTAAGGCCACAAGGCTTGAATGAAGGCATGTAGACTAATAATGGTTATCTTTATTTAATTAGACTCTTAATCGACGGGTGGCGCTTTGTAACTGTTCGATTATAATTATAATTACATAATAATACTGTAGTTTACTCTTGCCATGTTAGCGCTTAAATTTATTAATTAAACTAAAAGAATAATTAATGACTAAGCATAGGGTGCCGCTTAATATAATTTGTAGATCTCTATCAGTGTGCAATAGAGACCGCTACCGGTAGGCCTACCTTCCGAAGCAGAATATATTATTACCGTGAGGCCGGTATATGCCGCATACGGAAATTGAGCGAGAGCCATATGTGATTAATACGAGTTGCACAATAGACAGGTGCCTAGGACTACATGACGTAGAGGCTTGTCACGTGTACTCCTTGTCTCCGGAACTCAGAGAACGTTTTGTTGTTCCATACTCAGATTTCAGATCAGGTAGAGAGGAAGAGAAAGCTCGTAGCTAAGAAGGCACACGAAAAGAGAAAGACTGCTGCTGGTAAAAGATCGAGCCCTGTTCTCGCGCAATAAAATTTGTTGACCTTTTTCGGTGTTTCTTCAAAATTTGGGGGACAAATGTATGGTGTGCCCCCCACTCTAAAAGGTGGGGGTCTTGTCCCCCTCGACCCCCGGATCGCCACCAATGGTACTCGGTATAGGCCTATATAATGCGTGATGTACAATTTAGATAGGCCTATGAACATTGATGAAGTGGCATTATATTGGTTAATTTTCTTATACCGTATTATATAATTATAGGATTAATGCAATAGCATTTTATTATTGTAGGCCTAGCTTGCATTACATAAGGAATCTATATTTAGTATAATAGGTCATAGGGATTTGCACAGGTACGTATCTAGCGTTGGGCTTGGGGGGCTTAAGCCCCCCCCCCAACGACGTCGAAGCCCCCCCCCCCAAACAAGTCGAGCAATTAAAACGGCTAAAATTCGTATGAACACTGTATAAATGTTGCCATGCTCAAGGCTTAAGCCCCCCCCCCCCAACGAAAAATCCTAGTTACGTTGCTGGATTTGCAGGGCAACAGGATAGAAATAGACTTCTATCGGTTATAGGCCTAAACAAGCTGATTCGACTGGGATATCTCCCTAGTGATAATCCGACTTTTGCTTAGGCCTATTTATGACTCCTGTCTTTTTTCTGATATTTTGAATAACCCGCGGGACATGTTTTGCATGGAAAAGAACACTGGATATACATTGCGACGAAGAACTCACAATCGGACATCACCTAAGACTGATGGACAAATCAATCAACCAATCAATCAAATTCGTTTATTCATACAATAAGTCGACACAGACGCAACTTAGACAAACTAGACTAGGCCTATGGGATTGGGAGACAGTCATAATAGGGCCAAGAGTGCAGGGTTTTGTATATGAAATTGTCAGTAGGCCTAAGCATTCTTATAAAGGATGCGTGAAATGTAGTTGAGTCATTTTCCGGTAATATGTCACATTCACTAATTGAAGAAGCCAAAAATTTTTTGGGGCAAATTACATTGATTTTTTTTGGGAGCAAATCTTCAATATTTCTATTTCACTAATATATATTTGGTTTTGCACTAATATGTAAAATTATGAAGTTTTTAGCAGAAAGAAAATAGCCCTACGAAAATGTTTGTCCACTCCGTTACTCCATTACCAAAACACGTATGAGCTATTTATATATAGTAGACGGCTTCCTACTGCGTAGTTTGACATGCCAATATGTTCTTAGTATTAATGTTTATAAAATAAATATAAAAGAAATTACAATACAAATGATTATTTAATTTCATCACATTTTAAACTTTGTTAAGGTGTTCCACTCCGTTACCGAAAGAAAAATAGGGAATCTAATCAACGTAAAGTTGACTGTATTTTTTTGGGCCAAATAACAAAATAAAAATCACCTCAGCTAATCATTACCAGTTATCAAATGAACAAAAAAAAATATTTATGATGTTGTCTTAAAAATCTGCTCATAACATAAAAATTACATAAAAAAATTACCATAAAAAGTTCCGCTCCGTTACCATTTGTTGAGAATTGAGCACAGAATGTGAAAAGTGAACTTAAAAAAAACAGTCTGCCGAAGCAAAAATTTATTTAAAATGTCATATATTGCTATAATTATAAGTTGTATTAGAAATGATAATTTAAGTAGACGACTTATCCTGACAGTGGAATAAATTTTAGTACCTCAAGGGTCACAATTATGGTAACTGAGTGGACAGTTAACGGAGTGGACAAATTGTGTATCAGCACGGTGAATATCATATTATCTCTCATGCGTCCACATTAATCGTCGGTACAATCATTATATAGCTTATAAATGTTATATTAAAAATATTATTTAAATTAAATTTATTCATAATCATTGCAAAAATGCAGTAACGGAGTGGATGTATTATGAAAAAACACATGAGGTACGTAATAAATGAAAATTTGTAAGAAATTTGTCTTAGCATTCAGATCCTGTATTAAGACATACTTACTTACATAGATCTTCACAGAAGAGATGTGTTAAGTTGCGGGACCAAAGAACTTGAAGGGTTGTGAGATACGAGATAATTTTCACATGTTAACGGAGCGGACATAATTTTCCGGGGACAAGTTAAAATATATTTTTAAAAATTATACTGAAGTTGTAAGTTCCTAAGTTGTATTTAGAAATATGCAATTATGTTTATTATAAAAGAAACAGTCACATTTTTTGGTTTAATGCAAATCATTTTGAAATTGTAGACGAAAGCAATATGTACTATAGCCTAGGGACGGTAACGGAGTGGAACATTTTAAATTCAAAATAAATTGTAATAAATTATTTTATTGCTCTGAATTACTTTCAAAGGTTTTAAATTGTTGACTGATCAATAACGTTTTAATCTAATCACTTAGCATGATCAGACTAGGCATTGTTTTCTTAGAAATGACCGGGGACAGCTGAATTGTCAATTTATGCATTTACCGGAAAATGACTCAGTTGCGGTCATCTTTGTGCGGCAGGGAGAAGTTATGAGATCTAGTACGAAGATTATGACCACCGGTGCTACGAGGAGGGGGTCAGACCCCGAAGGACATAGTTGGGATCCTTACAAACAGCCTTTAAAAGACTATCATCAGATGCCTCGACCATGCTTGCCGCATTGGCCGCATCCGCAGGCAGGAAACCCAACCGGATCATGCGGTTGATCAGACTTTCAATCCTGTCCCTGTCCTTCTGGGAGGTGAAGCCCCACCAAGCAGGAGAGGCGTAGAAGATCTGTGCAATAGCAGTCGCCTTGATGACGTCATGTAGGGACGCTGATGAGAGACCGTGAGAGCGAAGAACTCTTAATGCAAATAGAGAAGAAGAGCTGCTTGCGAGTATGTTGTCCAGATGTGAAAGACTTTTTTGATCATTTTTCTTATTTTTCTCGTGGTATCCTCGTGTTATATTAATATTAATTTTATTATTGTGATTAATATTATTAGTGTTGCTATTATTATTATTATTATTATTATTATTACTATTATTAGTGTTGCCAATGATGTGATTAAACTGTTGACATATGGACGGTCTATTACCAGCCACTATTTTCTTATATAATAGGAGGACTCGATAAGCTCATCTGAGCTTTTTTCCCCTATTGAGTTGATAAATGGGCCGGGGTCGTCCAATGAACATAGGTTATAGGCCTATTACT
This sequence comes from Allolobophora icterica, assembly GCA_963556255.1. Classification (NCBI taxonomy): domain Eukaryota; kingdom Metazoa; phylum Annelida; class Clitellata; order Crassiclitellata; family Lumbricidae; genus Allolobophora; species Allolobophora icterica. Next base: position 99,726,641 of record OY744602.1, on the reverse strand, counting down.
CGTAATCAAATTTCAGAGTATAGGAGATTTAGGTATTAGTAGCTCCCTGTCCTTGACCAGGAGCTCGTTGGGTGATCCGGTGTCCCGATAAGGTAAACCTTGACGTGGTAAATTGGTTTAGTTCCTCGGTGAGGATGTTGTCAACTGTTTTGTTATCTAAATAGACTGTTGTTAATTATCGAACAGTTGTCAAATGTAAAACTTACTGTAAAGTCGTCAATTGTCAATAAAGTTTGTCATCATTGTCATCATTGATCATGTTCTAATTGTCTGACATGTATGTAAATCAGAGTGCGTTGTGTCAACTGGTCAAATATAGAGTATACTTACTTACTTACTTACTTACTTACTTACTTACTTACTTACTTACTTACTTACTTACTTACTTACTTACTTACTTACTTACTTACTTACTTACTTACTTACTTACTTACTTACTTACTTACTTAGGGCCTGTTCAGATTCTTTTACAAGAGCTAGTGCCCTGATTTTGACTCTTGAGTGGCGCTTTAGAAGTTTAGAGTTTACGATTGCGATTACGATTACAAGAGTTTAACCAAATATGACATATGAACTTGGCCTACATGTGGTTAAAAAGTGGCAGACTTTAACGTGCTCAGAGGCTGAGTGCATGTAAGTGAAGCGTCTAACCTAACAAAAGCCGCTGTCAAACAAGACATGCGGAATATTTTTTGTTTCGGCGGTTCGCGCAGCCTTGACCCGAAATCATAACAATTTTAATACTTCAATCAGACGGAAGATTTTCATTTCTAGATGGAATAAAATAGTTTTAATTGTTGATCAGAGTGTAACTAACGTTCAGAATTCATCTTATCTATGCGCAAAGAGCTTAGCGGACCGAATGCATGACGTTTCGTGTGTAGAGGTTACGCGTGTTAAAATTAATTGCAGTTGCTTTTGGCGGATACGAGAAACTTCTCTGTAAAATGATCCGCTGAGATTTACCATCACTTGATAATGTATCGCATGCTTAGTAGGACGGCCGGGTGTTGCTCCCAGGGATGGGGATACTTCCCACGGACCGTCGCTCGATGGAACGGCGGGCCTCAAGGGCGTTTCTTGGCGGTGAGCGTTCGTCACGGGTCGGGGAACGTCGAACCTGGAACCTCTGCGCAGGAAGAGGGCTTTCCGACGGAAGCGAAAGTGGTCATCGGTGGAGGTGGAGTTATTGGCTGCTCTGTTGCTTACCATTTGGCCAAGGCGGGATGGAAGGACGTACTGCTTTTGGAGCAGGGAAGGTAGGATTCTCTGCAACAGCATGTCTCTTATCTTAGAACTTATGTAGCGCAGTTGAACATCAGTCGATGGCATTCCAGAACAGATTCACAGTGCAGTCAATTCAAAAGGTCAGTTGGATGATCATAATCATGGGCGTCCGGAGGGGGCAAGGGGCATTTGCCCCCTGGATTTTGAAAATTGTCTCATTTTCAGCGGTCAAGAATAGTTATGCGAAAACGTAATTTTGCCCCCCCCGAAAGATTTTGCCCCCACTAGAATTTTTTTGCCCCCTATAAAAATTCCTGCAGACGCCCATGATTATAATCATAACCGTAAACTTTACATTTTTAAAGCACCACTTGAATGCGAAGCGCAGGGCACCATCATCGAGTCGGGGTAGTCTAAAGGAGGTCTGAGCGCAGTTGCTAGAGGGTCCAGATCAAGAAAGGAGGCAGAGTAGCAGCTAAAGTGGGTGTTGTTTAATTCGACAATTGGAAGATGGAGGATCAGATGAGTGGAGGGGTAGACATTTTAGAAGAGATGAGACTTCAGTTTTAAGTGGAAAGCTCGAGGAGTGAAAGAGGAGTTTGAGGCAAAGATGATGGAGAAAACAAACATTTGCGGAATTCAGAGGGAAGATGGTTCCAGGGTCTTGGTGCAGTGTGAGATATGGCTCGGTTGGAGAACTTGAGATGAGTTCTGACCGGGAGTCGAGAAAGACTTAGGACTTCGGTAGGAGAACAGAAACGTAGTATGCTGAAGTAAAACATCTCAGGTTAGGATGGAAAGACATCAAAGTCCTGCATTACAAAAGATTTTATGTATTTTTATATAGGTACGTGCATATGTACCTATATGAGCATTTATGTGGCACCTTTTTCGGCATTGGAAGAGTTCTGCGATCATGGCAGGTAATTTGCATACTTGCATACGAAAGTCTAATTAGTTGAAAAAAATTGTAGATTGGGTTGCGGCAGTTCGTGGATAGCTTCAGCAATTGTTGGCAGCCTTAAACCGACAATGGCCGACGTTGCTGTCATCACCAGCAGCATTAAGCTCTACAAAGAACTGCATGAAGAAGGACTAGACATTGGTCAGTTTTAGATGTATTACTAGTTATTGTTACAAAGGTCAGCATTTGACTTATTTCTAGGACCATTATTCCGACTAATTAATCTGATCATGTGAGCTTAAGTCAGACTTTAAATGTCAGTTAGGATTGGCCAACTGGTTGAAGATTTATTACTGAGGAAGTTGTTGCAACTTAAGTTGTTGCTTGGGCCTCATGTACAGCAAACAATCTTTCAATTTGGATTTTGTGGTTTATAAGATATAGATTTCTAGCCTCCCTCAGTATTTAAACTCAATCGTTATTCGTCAATCTCATCACTAATCATCGAGGTCTTGTGATTGTAAATGTAATGTACATGTAAATCTTCGATATTTCTCTGCGCCACACAAAAGCCGCATCAGGGACTTCCAGCTTGCTCACCGGCGCTATATCAAACCAAGACCCCAATATAGCCAGGCTGCCAGATTACCTTTCGTTAGCCATACCTAAAACTAGAACTGTGCTTGGTGAACAAGCTTTTATGTTGCTAGTCTAGATTTTGGAATTTTATCTGTGTATCCATTCATTGTACTCTGTCACTTTTGTCATTTCATTCTGAACTTCAAACTTCACTTTTCCAAATTGCTATCTGGCTCTCTGTCTCAGTGAACTAATCTCCTGGTTGCTGACCTGATTACAGCTCTTTGGTTTTGTGTGCCATCGGTTGATGCCTTGTGCAGGAGATACGGAAGCTACAGAAGTTACTAACTGCTGATAATAGCTAGGTGATCAGTATTGTGACTCACTCAAAATTGTTCAACACCATCAACTGACACTTGGTCAGTAAATAATGGTGCTTATTAAATGCATAATAGTAATTGTGACTTTAGCATGGCAGTTGTAATTTTATTAATTGCAGGTTTCAAACAAAATGGATCCATTAATCTCTGTCGTACGACGGACCGAGCCATTGCCTACCAGCGAAGTATCCTACTCACTGAGTAAGGTCTTTGGAAAAAATGCGCCTGTTACGTTAAGGACTTAACATGTTGCATTGTTTCAATGCATGCGAAGAGTTCCTTCATTAAATAAAGTTGGAAAGAATTAATCATCAAAAGCAAAATTAACTAACTTTGAATTACATTTTGTCAGTATTTACTTCCTAGATGTCCTTCGGTTCTATTCTAACCTAATGACTTTTATAGTGCCGTTATAATGCACAAAGCATTTACACTCTCCACTGGCTTCCTGTGCTCCATTGCATCCAGTTCAAAATTTTAACTCGTATGCACAACTGTTTGGTCTGGGTAGCACCTTCATCCTCAAGACCTTCTGTACCTTGGTATCTTCACTCCCTGGTCACAGTGGTCACTCCACTCTCCGCTTGGCCACCCAAGGTTTTCCGGTTGTTCCCTGCATGCGCGTAGCTACTGCTCAGTCTACAAGTTTTGCCTATGTTTTAATAATCAACATTTTTCCAGTTGGAAATCTCTTCCGCAGGAATTTCAGCTTGAGTTCCTCAGCCTTTCTCTACCCGTGTTCCGGAGACCGCAGAAGACTGTTTCATTTGTGATAGCACTGACTTGAGTCGGAAGTGCCTCTGAATCGTAGAGTGGTGCTTTTTATAAATGTTTGATTACCATATGTCCACATGCAACCACACACATAAATGTTATTTATTAAGATGTGTTGTTAAAGTAGGAATTGTTTTTCTGATTGTTTAGCTACTTTGGACCAGTTGTAACAGTTTATTTATAAGGCCTCTTAAAAACCTTAAAGTTTCTGGAACATAGAGCTATACATCTTGAAATAACAAGTAATGTTGTTGACTCTCCTGCTGTTGTTTACAATGGTTATAGTAAAAATTAGTTAACTTTAATGATGATTTGTTAACTTTAATAATCAGATAACTAAATATATGTTTGTATTGTAAGCTGATCTTATTGTGGTTTCAATGAGTGCTGGAAATAGCATAACATTGTCTGAAAATTTTTATGTTTTCTAGGTCGCTTGGATTTGACGGTGAATATCTATCACCTAATGAAGTGAGAAATCGTGTTCCAATACTCAAAACAACTGACATCTTGGTTTGTTGAAAATTTTATAAATAATTTTAATAATCAACATTTTTCATTTCGAAATGCAAACATGTCTGCAGGTTGCTTTCAAACGTCCTACTTTTCTTCTACAGGATGTCATGTGGTATTCCACAGTCACTCATCAAAATAATATCTTGATCGCAGACTTATATAGCACCTTTTCCAGAGAGTCTCATCAGAGGCGCTCCCAAACTAATGACGGAAAACCAGGATTGAACAAAATAATTTTCAAACATTTACGGAATAGAGATAAATAAAGACCAAGGCGCTGATGCTATGCTAGACAACCTATTCCAGAACGTTGAACCAATTGCAGTGAAGCTTCTGTGCTGCACTGGTGGTTCTGGCCTTGGGAAAACACGGTCACCCAGGGTGTGGCAGAGCGAAGAATTCTACAACAGGAATGGACGCGACTGAAGGCACTAACCCAGCTTGATTTAGTTTAACTTCCCTGCACCTGCTAGTATCCTATGAACAACATCAAGCAGCCAAGGCTTAAGTGTCAACTTTCTGGGATTGCACATCCTCCGTGGCCTCTCTTCTGGCCTCGGTGGGTGCCTCACAAGTCTCGACTAGTTCTGCCCTATGGATCATGTTTTGGTTAGAAGTGATCATTGACTGAAGCCTTGTGCATTACTACACTGGCACACTGGAAGCTTCTAGATGAAATCAGATGAGCACTAAATTATTACAGTGATATGTGACACTTTTCAGCCAGATTTCCACCCAGCCATCATGTGACACCAAATGACATGCTATTTTGACATCATGTGAAAAGTCCAGAATTTTTCCTTTTGTCTATCGTGCAGCTAATATGCTTAAATATTACCTATGGACTGATCATCTGGATCAATATGATCAATGATCAATGTGATCATGGCATGGTTTTGGTGTGCCATCAGTTTATACCTTGTGCATTAGACACCGGCACAATAGAAGTTACTAATTACAATTAATTACGATGATGTGGTTCGCAGAGGAAAAGGCTTCTTGCCAGTACAGACTATTAATATACAGTGTTACTCAGAGTTGAGGCTTTTACTGAACAAGGACGTGCAGATTGGCAGTTGCATGTATTTCATTCTTATCAGTTTCTGAAACACTTTGAGAGAATAAAAATAACCTGTGGAGCTGATTAACACAGAACAGGAAACCACGATCAAAGTCCAGATTCAAGTGACTGGTCGTGATCGGATCTACTTTAACGCAATCTAATCTGGGTGCTTTGAGTTAATTAGTCGTTCCTCTGGAATATAAAACATTGGAAATTTGGATCTTATCTCTACAGACTTGACATGACCTAATTTTGTTGTTGTTTTGCACAAATTCACCTGACCTGGCATGACCTATTTTGTTATCCTGAGTTTTACATTTCTACTTTTAAATTGTCTTATGAATATACATGACTTTGCATGACCTAATTTTGTTGGCCTGGTTTTTACTTGTCCTGACCTGTACTTATTATCTTATATATATCAAATCAGTTTACATGACTTAATCAAGTATTGTTGACCTGGTGTTTTTACTTGACCTAACCTGTTCTTTATTGTCATGTATAAAATCAATTACCTGACATGACCTATTTTTGTTGACCTGGTTTTTTACTTGACCAAGCTATTCTTTATTGTCTTATATAAAATCAATTTACGTGATGCAACATAACTTAGTTTTGTTGACCTTGTTCTTTCACTTGACCTGACCTATTCTTTATTGCCTTAAATTCAATTTACTTGACACGACATGACCTATTTTACTGGTCTTGTTTTGTTTAGGGTGGTATGTGGATGCCGGACGACTGTTTCGTTAACCCAGTCAAACTCACTTTGGCGCTTGCAAAGAAAGCTAAAGATCTCGGTAATCTTAGTCTCTCCATACTGAAAAAATACAGTGCAAGTCCCTGCCTAAGCCAACTAGCTAACTAACTTATTCACAGGTGCTGTTCAGGGTTGTGGCTTTATGCTGTGTTTATTTAAGCATCTAATCTTCTTTAGCACCGTTATAATGCATCAGTTGATGGCAGCTTAAAGTGAAGAACAAGAAAAGCAGTCCCTTAAGTTAGCCCTGAGGCAGCCATGGGTATGAAGTGTTAGCGACTTCATTTATTTAGATTCTGCATATGAGGGTGGGTGACTTGTCCTCTCCCTTGCCATCTCATCTTCCCATCGATCAGTTGGCTCAGAGGTGCAGGTGGAGCAGAAATCCCAAACCTAATTTCTGCCCAGGTGGGGATTTGAACTCTCAACATCTTGACTGACAGTCTAGCACGCTAACCACTACACTATCGGGCACCTTTCAGATGAAAGCGTGATCAGAAACCGTAATTCACTGGAGAAGACAGATTGAATTCTGATAGATCAGAGAAATGTGTTTTTGATTAACTTGTCCAACCATCACAAAATGTGCAATTAAGATCCCTCCTGCAACGATACTGCTAGTAATGAACGACTCCTTTAAATTCTTAATCTTCTAGTTAAATTTAAGCTTTTAAACATGAACTTGATGGTAGAATCTTAGACCTATTGTTTTCTGCTTATATAGCACCTTTAGCAGTCACTGAAGTATTAATGTCTACTGTCTAGCAGACGTAGGAGAAGGATCTGCAATGTTTTGCAGTCACTTGTGGAAGGTGTTCGCTGTAGTGAATGGCAGGTGATATTTAGCTGCAGCATTGGTGATAAGTTTTTAGCATTGTGGGGCACAGTAGCTGATTCGTTAGAGCGCTCGCCTTGTAGCGCGGAGGGTACGGGTTCGAACCTCATCCCTTGATACGGTTACTGTGCAGGGGACCTTGAGCAAGTCCTTCACTCACAGATGCTCAGTGCCATCAGTTGATGCTTGGTCATTAGATAGTGGTGCTTCATAAATGCATAATAATAATTATAGTGACCGTGTTTTCTTCTGCAGGTGTCAAAATCATTGAGAACTGTCAGATAAAACGGGTTCTGACGTCAGGCGATAGCGTTTCGAGCGTCGATACTGACAAGGGATACATTCAATGCAACATTTTTGTCAACTGCACTGGCATGGTGAGAGACTCTGATTTGTGGATTGTAATTGGTCGGTAAAACCAAATGGACAGTTACGTAACAGTCTGTGCTTTGCTGATGATATTGACTTGATTGCAGAGTTGCCATACCAACTGCAGGAACTGACAGACGGAATACAGGATGGCAGTGGAAGGTTTGGACTCAGAATAATTGTCCAAAAAACGAAGACAATGACTGTCGGAAAACAACATAAAGAGCTGAAAATGAGACTGGATGGAGAGGAGCTGGAGCAAGTCGCAGAGTTTATGTACCTGGGAGGATTAATAACGGATTGGCGGCAGCGATTTATGGCAGATTGAGTAAAATGTGGAAGACGAGCAGGATACCAATAGGACCAAAAAGTGCCCTATAGGACATTTGTCATCCCAGTACTGATGTATGGGTCTGAGTGTTAGTGCTTACAGAAAGAAGGAGGATGAAAGGAGGATTCTAGTGGCGGAAATGGGATGGCTAAGAAGATTATTAGGGAGGACCAGACGAGACAGAATTCGAAATGAGGTAATCCGGAAGTAGTTGGGACAGAGAGAAACACTGATAGACAAGACCAGAAAAAGTAGACTACATGGTTTGGATACATAAAACAGGAATGGACGACAAGAGGTTACCAGCAAGGGCATTACGTTGCCACGTGGAGGGAACACGGAGTCGAGGAAGACAAACAAAGACATGGATGGAAACGTGATAAAACTTCTTGAAGAACAAGACACGGACATGAGAACGGCCCTGGACACTATCAGAGACAGGAAGAAATGGAGCCATCTTGTAAAAAAGAGAAAAAGAAGAAGTCAATACAACATCGATAGACAGGTAGGGTCGAAATCGATTCCAAGTCACAACCTAAAAGGGTCAGGCAGGCAGACAGTTAGATGGTTATGGTGGACAGTGTCTAGGATTTAAGCAGGGAGGGAGTTAAGGGAAAGAGATGGAATCGGGAGAGGATTTGTGAAAGAGCAGTGTTTTCAGTTTTGATTGAAGACCAGTGGAGAGATAGATAGCAAGAGGTGAGGTTTTTGTGAGTTCGATGTTAAGCGAGGCATTTCCATTCCTGTGTATCGTTGGTCCTTTAGATCTGACTATGCTTCAGTGTATTCAATGCTTTTGAGAAGATAATAATAGTAGTAATAAATAATAAGATGATGATTTGAATAGTGCCATTACACAGCTGAAGCTGAAAAAAAGGTGTTTGTGCATAAGTTCAGTAAAATCAGTGACAGTCATTATGTTTAAAAAGATACGTCTTGAGCTGTGATTTGAATGACTCCAGAGATGGTGCATTCGTCACGTGGTCGGAAGACTTACATGCACTTGGGTCCAGCGACAGAGAAGGAACAGTCGCCAAACCTCGCAAACCGTGTGCGCTACTTAAATGCCTTGCTATTTTAAATACATATTTGTATGTAGCGTATGTATTTTCAGTGGGCGAGGGAGTTGGGCCAACTGACGGATCCTCACGTCCGTGTACCTCTGCATGCGTGTGAGTTGACTGAGGTGATCACAAAGCCGTTGGAAGGCATCAATCCAAATATGCCAGGTTAATGAGTTTGTTAATTATGACTCGGTTAATTCCTAAGCACATTCATACATCTGTTTTTAAATATTAATTCATTTGTTTGTTAATTCATTCGCTTGTTCACTCACTGAGATTGTAAGTCCAGATGATGATAAGTTCTCTGCCCAAAGGTCCATTGGCTTTATACCACCCGGGGATGAGGTGAGTGAGGTGGTTTCCCATTGCCTTCCTCACAGACAATTATGGGTGAGCAACTTGTCCAAGGTCACTACGCAGTGACTTGAGGTAGATTCGAAGGTGCAACCATCCGGTTACAAGGCACAGAACATACCGCGACAGCACCACGGCCAGGTCAAATAGGTTAATGATTTTGTTATGAACATTTATATAGCCCTACTTTAGGAGCAAAACTAAGCATGGCACTCTGAGCTAGCCGATATATGTGACCTCGGCCGAGAGAAGGGACCACTTGTCGCTTTCTAGATTAGCCGGAAAACGCGTTTTTACGCTAAACCATTATATTGATTTTTGCGTCTAATAAATCAATCTGTAGCTCGGACTCACTGTACTACGACGAATCTTATGCTACTTGATGCGTTAAGGCTAAATTTAGGCATTAGTGCATTTGGTAGAGACACATTAAATTTTTTATGCGATTTCCCGCCAAATGATATTTTATATTTTTGTGAAAAAGTGCATAAATTATGGACCAAACGCTCTGAAATTTTTTCCTCATTTTACCTAAGGTGTAAGCTTGTGGAAACTGCTAATAAGTCCATTTGCGACAAGTGGTCCCTTCTCTCGGCCGAGGTCACATATGTGGAACGCTGTAGCCGACTGGTGAGAGCGCTTGCCTTGTAACACAGAGAGTACAGGTTTGAGTCTTCCCTGAGATGTTTGTTATCTAGGGACCTTGAGTAAATCCTTCGCTCACAATTGCTCAGCATCATCGACTGATTATTGGTCATTAGGTAGTGGCGCTTAGTAAAAGTTTAATAGTAATATTAATAATATGTAATGTTCAATGTCATTAAGAAGTGTTAGCAAAACAATGCATAGAAAACCGGAAGAGTCACCATTGGTGGGCCCTCGCACACATGTGGAGCGCAACCAGTGAATTCCCAGCCACAGTTGAAACATATCACATACTTCTGAGTATGAAGCCCATCTGAGTATGTGCCTCTGATGATTCTCTCTTGAACTGGTGCTATATAAATTTGCAGTTACAATTAGTAGCCTTAGATTCACATTTTTGTGTGACTTTACACGTGTTAAAAAGGTTCATAATAAATAAATGCTGTTTGTGACGGGCAATTTTATCCAGTACTCTGCCATTAAATATTATGTTAATGGGTTTGAAAGTTGTGATTCTTTTTGATTTTGTGTTTAGCGATTCGTGACTATGATGGCAAAATATATTTTCGAGAGTGGAATGGTGGAGTTCTGTGCGGAGGATACCAGTCGTTTGCAAAGCCTGTCTTCCACAAGGGAATACCGGATAAATTTGAATTCCAACTCCTCACAGAAGACTGGGATAATTTCCGTAAGGCTAATGGTGCATTGTAATGCTTGGTTGTTGTATCGTGGGAGAGTGAACGTTTTCATAGATGTTTGGGGTTCATGTCCGCGATTGTCTAGTGGTTTGCATGCTGGAGTGTCCACTAAGAGGTGGGGGTTCATATCCCCTCTAGGAGAGAATTTTGTTGTGAGATTTTTCTGCTCCTCCTGCCCCATAACCAAATTGGCTATAATGAATACACTTACCGTACACTGTCGATGGGAAGATCTGATGATGAGAGACGGTTGACTGGGAACTCTATCTATATTGGTCTGTCCTCTACTAATACATCTAAACTTCAGTCCATCCTTAATGCTGCTGCTCGCCTCATAGGGGGCATCATGAAGTTTGCCCATATCTCTTCCTACATCCGGGACTCCCTTCACTGGCTTCCCATTCACCAACGCATCCAATTTAAGGTCCTTTCCCTCATGCGTAACTGTCTTGTTGGCTCAGCTCCGCTGTATCTCAGGGCTTACTACACCCCAGTTTCCAGTTTGTCTGGTCGGGCCTCTCTCCGGTCATCTGCCCGTGGCCACTTGCTAGTTCCTTGGATGCGCACTGCTACTGCCCAGTCCCGTAGTTTTGCGGTTGTGGGCCCTTCCAGCTGGAACAGCCTCCCTCAAGGCTTTAGGCTTGTCCTCCTCTCTCTCTCTCCTGCCCAGTTTCGCAAGCGCCTGAAAACATTTCTCTTTGTCTAATTCTGATTGGCGCTATATAAATTCTCGATTACAATTACAATTACAATTGGCCATCTGCCCTCATTTGCTGAGGCTAAGAAAATGAAGGCACTAACACTTTATGCCCATGGCTAGCTCTCAGGCTAGCTTAAAGCCAGTTCTGCTGTTCTTAATGTTTCCGTGTGTAATGATTGCTCCATGTAAGTTTGTCTCGAGTGTCATATTCAAATGGTGTTTAAGTAGTTGGAATACACCTCAGTTGGCAGGCTCACACACACATGTAGAACCCATACAGTTGCACTGTTACATGTGTTGTTGTTGTTGTTGTTCAGAGGGTCTTCTGGAGCAACTGTTGCACCGAGTGCCTGGATTGGTTAACGTTGAGGCTCAGCAGTTGAAGTGTGGACCAGAGGCTGTCACTCCTGATGGAAAGTACATCATGGGACGAGTACCCGAGGTAGCGTCACTTTCCATTTTACGAAATTTATCTTTATGTTTTAATTTTATTCATGTCCACTAATTCCTTCATCATCCTCTTCCTCCTCCTCCTCCTCCTCCTCCTCTTGTTTGTCATCCTCCGCTCTTTTTCCCAGCAGAATGTATATCTTGGGCCAGACACCCGAGGTAGTGTCATTTCCAAATTACGAAATTTATCATTTATTTACTTATTTGTCAATTATTTATCATTCTTCTTTCACATCCTCTCCTTCACCATCATCCTCATCCTCTCTTCCTCCACCTTTTCCTCCTTCCATTCCTCCTCCCTCTCCACCTCCTCTTTCTCCTCCTCCTTTTCCTCTTCCTCCTCCATCTTTTCCGCCTCATTTTACAGCTCAGTTTGCTAGGGGTGCAAGTGGACTGGACATTTTAAACATCTCTGCTCTTATGGCATTTGAACCATAACCTCTTGGCTAATAGTCCAGCATGCTAATCACTAGAGCAGCACACACTATAGTGATGGGAGTAGCAGTAATAATAATGACAGTATTATTCACAATGTTAATTCTGGCCCTATTAGCTACATTGTCCCATGCACTTTAGTGCATGAGTACGCCGGTTCACACACCGAGTGTGGCTTTTTTTATTTAAGAGATTTATATCTTGGGCTAGCATGTTCCGTAAACAGAAGCATTAAATGGTGCGGGACCCATTCAAATGGGCCGCAGGGGTTAAGGATCTCACCCGATCAATTCACGTAGAGCAGGGTCGAGGCCATCTGTTCAATATAGAAAACTGTGTACATTTGCATTTAATAAAAATACTTTTATTAGAATAACTTCTTATATTGCATTATGATGATGTTTGGCAGATTTTCAATTACTATGTGGCGGCTGGGATGAATTCGACAGGAGTCGCGGCTGCTGGTGGAATTGGAAAGTACTTGACGGAGTGGATCATAGACGGAACATCGAGCATCAACCTGTGGGCGTTCGACGTCCAACGCTTCGTCGATCTTCATAATAATAAGAAATTTCTCAAGGATCGCGTGTCGGAAAGTCTCAGTGAGGCGTTTTCCAGTGCCTGTGCTATTGTGTCACCATCATCATCAGTATCGTTATCATGCACGAGCATTGCTATAATCATATCATTGTCATCATCGTGATGTCATTATTATCATCGTAAGCATTCACAGACATTGTCATAATGATATCTTTGTCTTGATCATCATCATTCACAAGCTTCGTTATAATCATATTTTATCATGAGCGCCATAATTGTTATGTAATCATCATCATTCTCATCATTCACAGGCATTTCCATTATGTCATTTTTTAATTATACTGTCTTGAGTGCCATGGCAATTATAGCATTGCCATATTACTACCATATTATCATAAATTATTACCATATCGTCATATCATTACCTTTTTATTATCATGTCGTTACCATATTGTCATAGCATTACCATATTATTACCATTATTTCTCTGATTAACTTGACTTATTTGTTTCCCGAGTGAGAACGGCGATGGCCCAGTCTCGTTCTTTAGCTAGTATAGCCCTTCATTGTGAAATCGGCTTCCTCCTTCGATATGGGCTGCACTACTCTATCTGGTGGCCCTGCCACAACTTTTCGTTGTCTTAAAACTTGCCTTTATTCACGAGGACTCTCCCACTGGGAGCGCTTCTGATTGGTGGACACTAGATAGAGGTGCTTTAAAAGTTTTTGAGTACAATACAATAGTATCATATTACCATATTATTACCATATTATCATGATAACTATATTATTTTTATCATCTCATTTGAGCAACAAATTCCAGCTGTACAATTGTCTTTGCACAGGTTGTGTGGCACAGGTGCCATACTGGGAGGCGGATATGATCGGCTGGGACTCTGGAAGACGCTTGCGAACATCGGCCATCTTCACTCGCAATGAACCCTATGCCGTGTTTGGCCAGAGCATGGGGTACGAAAGACCGCTCTACTTCCACAGCATCAGTCAAACAGATGAGGATTCGGACAACGTCTGGACAATGCCAAAGCCGGCAGCCAGCGTTCACGGCATCCAGGCCTGTACGATATAACCTTTGAACTGGCCTGTAATCTGTGCTTTGAACCTTTTAGTAGCCTTCTATGGCCTTTGAACTGGTCTAGAAGCTGTGCCTTTTGCTGTCTCTTAATTGCCTTTGACTGGCCTAGAAGCTGTACCTTCAATGGTCTTTGAACTGACCTAGAAGCTGTGCCTTTTCTATTTGTAAATGGCCTTTGAACTGACCTGGAAGCTGTGGTATTTAGTATCTTTTAACAGCCTTTGAACTAACCTCAAAGCTTTGCCTTTTACTATCCTTAAACCCTTTAACGACGCGAGGGATTAGTTTTCCATACATTATACTTACATACTCGTCATTAACGTGTTAATGGTCTTTGAACTGATATAGAAATTTTCTTGAACTATCGTTTAATGACCTTTGAACTGACGTAGAAGATATATCTTTTACTACCCTTGAACAGACTTTGTACTGACCTGAACATGTGCATTGACAGTTCGAATGGCCTTTGAACTGACCTAGAAACTGCCTTCAAATTATTCTTTATGTGCTCAAATATTCTTAAAGGATTAATAAATGTAGCATTTCCTTGGGACCAAACTGGCTGTTTTATGCCTTGTAGATAAGTTGCATGAAACAGGGCTTCCACAGAAGGGTACGTTTGGAAAACCGTCTTGGTTCGACAATGTTCGTGCTGAGTACTGGGCGTGTCGTGAAGGTGTTTGTCTCATAGACATGTCCACCTTTGCCAAGTTCGAGCTGAGGGTCAGTCTGGAACATCATTTAATTCATTTGCTTATTCTGCTTCTCTTCTGTGCAAGTTTTGCCTGTGTAGAAGTTTTGCCTGTGTACAAGTTTTGCCTGTGTAAAAGTTTTGCCTTTTTAGAGGTTTTGTCTATGTAGAAGTTTTGCCTATGTAGAGGTTTTGCCTGTGTAGAAGATTTGCCTGTGTACAAGTTTTGCCTATGCAGAAGTTTTGTCTGTGTAGAAGTTTTGCCTGTGTAGAAGTTTTACGAATATAGAAGTTTTGTCTGTGTACAAGTTTAGCTTGTGTACAAGTTTTGCCTGTGTACAAGTTTTGCCTGTGTACAAGTTTTGCCTATGTAGAAATTTTGCCTATATACAAGTTTTGCTTGTATAGAAGTTTTGCCTGTGTACAAGTTTTCCTGTGTAGTTTCTCATGTTGGCTCCTCTATTTTGAACTATCTTCCACAGGATTTGTCGCTTGAGCTCCTCGGTCTTTCTCTTCCCTTGTTCCGGAAGCGCCTGAAGACCACTTTATTTGTTAGCAATAGCACTGAATTTGGTCGAAGCACCTCTGAAGCACTGAATGGTGCTTTTATAAATGATTACATTTTATAAACGATTTACATTTTATAAATGATTTACCTTATGATTACAATTACAAGGTTAGGAAATCCAAATCCGAGGTGTGGGACAAATGTGTGATTGCTACAGGACTCCTTGAAGTGCCAGTTCAAGCCTGCTGATCCAAAGAGTGCGATCAGCAGGCTCTAAGTTGCAAACGTTGGATTATTATAAACCCAGTGTGCTGCTGAAAAGACTGCTTGGCCATTCGAGCTTAAGTCGATAATCATTCTAATGTTATGGTCTTTAAGGAAATTTTCATATTGGATTTTAGGGGGTCATACCGACAACAATGGCCTCAGAGGCAGCCGTGGAGGTAAAGTACGTTAGGTACTGTTCTTGCCTTCTTCTTTTTTGATCGTGTGTCGTCAAAGGTATGATCACAACTACCGGTAAGAGTGGGATCATGTTATAGTTTGAGTTGACTAGGGCAGTAGTGGGGTAAAAATCTCAAGACATCTTTCTGCCGTGGGTGGGGATTCAAGTCTGGTTGGCAGTCCAAAGTGCTAACCACTAGACTATCGTGAATATCAAGAGGGTGACTTACCTTTAAATCAGTTTTGTTGTTTTTTGAATAGTCGGCTGGTCATGAAGTTGTTCAGTTCCTGCAGTACGTCTGTTCGAACGATGTCGACAAAGCCGTGGGAAGCATTGTTCACACGGGAATACAGAACCATCAAGGAGGATACGAGAACGACTGCTCTGTCATCCGATTAGAACACAACAGGTAAAGGTTACTGATGGGGAATCGAGTGCAGTCATAGTCGTAAACTCCAAATTCTAATGCGTTACTCTATGGCTAAGCGCAGGGAACTGACATTTTTACAATGCGATCACATTGTAATGAGATTATTTTTCATAACTGAACTCAACACGGTTCTAACTGGAATTAGAATAATAGTTAATTATAATTAAGCTCTGTCATAATTAGTGATATAGTGTGCTGGATAGACAATATAAATGGGGACTCAACAAGACTCAGACTAATTTTGAGAGCACGGGGCTTGACAAATGACTGAGGATAAGAGATCATTTATACTTACCCATCGCCACCAAATGGCTGGCATCAGGAACTGATGATGGTGATGAGTGTTATAATTAAGGATGTCATTAGGACAAACTGGTGCATATTACTTTATTCACTTAATTGTTAATGGTGAATTTGTTTTTTGTCTGTTTGTTTTCCGTAGGTATTTCATGATCGGACCAACCGCTCAGCAGATGCGTTGTTTTGCGTGGCTCAAGGACCATCTCCCAAAGAACGGAACGGTCCAGCTGAACGATGTCACTTCCATGTACACTGCCATCAACGTCATTGGCCCAAAGGCCCCGGAACTTCTCTCCGAACTCACTGATACTCCACTCGGAAAACGAGACTTCATGCACATGACTTATAAGGTCTGTGTATTGTATTTGTAAACTTGTAAACAGTGCCGGCCTTAGGGGCATGCGAACCGTGCGGTCGCACGGGACCCGCAACTTAGGGGGCTCGAAAATGTCACAGAAAATTAACTTGAACAAGACACCCTAAAAAGAATATTATGGGTTCGATTAAACCTTCTCTTTTGTCAATAAAATAAAAGTCAACTTCCTGTATAGCCAGAATTCTCGTGTAGGCCTATAGTTAAATTTGACTTGTTTTACTTGTAAAAAATCTACTAAAATAAAATGATACAGTTTTACTTGTGTCACGGGGGCCCTTACAGTATACTCTGCACTGGGCCTGAAATATCCTAAGGCCGGCACTGTTGTAAAGCGCCACTCCAAGGCGAACTCACCAGGTGTGCTTCCGGCCCAATGTCCTAGAACTAGTGGGATATTGTGCGGTCTTCAAGCATTTGCAGAAAATAAAAGGATAATTATATGAATATATATGTAAGGACATATAATACCAAGGCATCTCATGTAACGGGGCAAAGCAAAAATAATAATAATGATAATGGAATCTGGATTATGAAGAAAAGAACAGGATAAATGGAAATAAGATATTTGATTACGTCACCTGCTTTTTGTATATTTCTGTAGCCATTGATTAATTTAAATGAAACAGCAAGTCGAGCATGAGAAACATGACATAGGAAACATGACATGACTTCTATGCACGCACGTCGATTGTTTGTCATTGTATCTCCTCATGACGTTGTGTGACTTGTATTCTTAACAGGAAATTAACGTTGGAATGGCAAGCAACGTGAAAGCAATGCGTCTGACTCACACAGGGGAGGATGGCTGGACTCTGTACATACCAACCGAGGTAGGATTTCTTAACTGTCATCGTACTTGCTATGTCGTGTTTTAAGTATCTGTCCAGATTTGGTTTCTGAGTACAGGTTGTTTGATATGCTGGCAAGTCTTAGCTTGGAAAACACTTGATGAACCAGCTGCTTGCGAAGTATTTTGCATTGTTTACATTTTGCGGTAGCTGCAGATTCTTTAGGTTGGCAAGTTTGGAAAAATTAGGATGGTTAATTTTGAATTCAGACTTTTTGATATAGGCCCTATTTAGTACAATTTCTAATTTGGATTTGTTACAATGGCAAATTTGGAATTAGGATAATTTTAGGTTTGTTAATTTGGGTTTTAGCAAGGTTAGTTTCAAATAAATGTCTAGTTTTGAATTTGGACTTTTAGTGTAAAACTTTGAATTGTCATCTTTACAAGGGATGGCTGATTTAGAGTGCAGACTTTTAAGATTGTTGCTATGGATTTACATATTTATAGGGTGACTAATTTTGTAATTTATTTTTAGGATGGCTTGTCTGGAATATTCACTCTTTTCAGTTTTTGATGGTTGCTAATTTGAAATGGTGATTTTTTTCGGGGTCGATTATTTAGAATTCTGATTTTCTTTGCAGTTTGCTCTCCATGTTTACGATTCGCTTGTAACAGCTGGCAAGAACTATGGCCTACACAGTGCTGGATACTACGCGCTGAGAGCTTTGAGGACAGAAAAGTTCTTTTCCTACTGGGGCATTGATCTTCTGCCAAGCTCTACGCCACTCGAATGTGGCCGCGAGTACAGAGTCAAGTTTGATGTCAGTTCTTTTCAATCTTTAAATGCTTTCTTTAAGGAACATAAGCGTGGAAATTCTTCCGTGCACAGTAGTAGGCTCGTGGAATGGTTTGGATGATAGTACTGTCTTAGTAAGCCACTATTGCAGCCTGGAGTAAGCCTGGAATGATCAGCAATTAAGCATTCCAGATTAACTTGCAGTGGTTCTAATACAGATCATATGTCTCCTGAACCACTTAGAAGCCATATTATGCTTTGGTGTTTTGCCGATTGGCTGAGAATGTGAAAGTAGTAAGAAGATTTCTGGTGGTTAGGAAATATGCAAAGGAATAAGGAGCAAAAAGCACAAGTGTGGTTTTTGGCATGTTGATCAACAAGTGACATCTACATTCATGAAGTCGTTCAAGGCATTTCCTGGAAGATTGCTATTATTGATTACTGAGGTTTGGCTTTCAAGGTACGTTAGGGTAACTAAGGTAAGGCGACTAAGCTAAGGTAACTAAGGTATGATAACAGAGTGTTGTACCATACAGGTGTGAGACAGTATTTATAATGAGCCACTGAAACGTAGAGTGAATAACAGCGCTTTGTGTCGTTAGCGGCAATCTCATTTCTTGTTCAAGGAATGAGAAAATTAAATGTTCTACCATAATAATATATTTTCTGGTTTTCATGAACAACTGGATTTTCACTCAGTCTTCTTAAAAGTGCAGCATGATGGTCTTTATGGTATTGCTCTGGGACTGTCGTCCAACGGTTACAGGCTTGAACCTGCTGAGTAGGACTACGTATAACAACCATGGAAAAGTTCTTAGCACAACTTGTCTCATGACTAAGATTTAAATTTACTTACCTTGTTAGTATGATAAGTTAAATAAGTAATATTATATGACATAGTATAATATAATAATTCATAAAGGAATGGATCATGTACGATCCTCACTTGAAGTGACCAGCGACAGAGTTTTTCTTCATGATAACGTTGTTGTAGGTGTCATTAGTTTGGATTAGAATGGATGGATTTGTGGCGTTGACATATCAAGATATTGTGTTCTTCAGATTGGTGGCTTCATCGGCTACCCCGCCCTAATGAAGCAGAAGACCGAGGGAATCCGGAAGAAACTTGTTCTCTTCCTTGTCGAAGATCACGTCGTCGATGAGGATCCATGGCCGTGGAGCGGGGAACCGATATACCGCAATGGCGTCTTCTGTGGATTTACGACTTCGACCGCTTTCGGTTATGGTCTCGACCGTCACATCTGCCTCGGATATGTTCACGACTTTGACCCAGCGACTGGCGAACCGAAGATAATAAACAATGACTTTGTAATAAAAAACGCAAAATTTCAGATAAACATCGGAGGGAAAATGTTCTCAGCGAAAGCAAACATATATCCGCCGATCCTGCCGTCGCCCTCGGCGACCGTCTTGCAGGCAAGGAAATGATAATGTTGGGATTGGTTGCGGTTAAGAAAATTGACGGTCGACCGATTCTTCTCTCGTGTTTCTGTGATTATAAGCAATTATAAGTGGCTTGTAGATTATGCCAGGATTTAGCAGTGTATTTTTAAGGATGGTCGTGACTGTGTCGGAATTTGACGTGTTATCGTGATCTTTGCGATTGTAATTATGGTGCATGTGCGCTTATAGGCTATGTAGTTTTCAGTACCTACAGTATAGCTGTAACCGTGCTTATTAATTTTTGCAGTGAATTCATTCTTTACCACCAGTGACCATTTTGTGTCTCCTTATACAGACCCTGCGAGCCAGAGACAGTAATTGGTTTTGAAGGTACATAATGTCATTATATGACCTGGTTGTGTAATCCTAAACGTAATCTCCAAACTCCTAAAGCGCCACTCAAAGACCAAGCACAGGGCACCAGCTCATTCACGAACGCAAATGTAATATTGTGTTTTGAAGTGATGTTTGTTTTGTCAATCAATCAATCAATCATGGAATTTATATATCGCCTCTTCAAGGGCTCTACTCAGAGGCACTCCCAAGCCAGGCCTGATCAAAGAGAAAAGTCTTCAATAGAGTGTAAAAAGAAGACGGGTGAGTACGAGGAGATAGGCGAAGGAAAGATGGTAAGTCATTCCATGCAGTTGGACCAGCGACAGAGAATGCTCGGCGCTGCATAGTAGCAGTGCGGGCATATGAGACTATAAAGTCGCCCCTAGAAGAGGAACGGAGGGCTGAGCGACCCGTAAGAGAAGAAGAGAGAGTAAAAACAGAGCATAGGTAGGAAGGAGCCATACCCAAAACACATTGCCAGGCGAGAGAGCAAAGCCGATACAGGATATGCTGCCGGATGGGAAGCCAATGAAGAGTATGATGCATGTAGGAGGATACACTGCCATAGCGAGGAATGGAGCCAGCGAGGCACGCCGCAGACCGAAGAACCCTCTCAAGGAAGGACAAGTGGGCTTGAGGAAGACTAGTGTAGAGAGAAGAGCAATAGTCTAAACTATGTATTTACATACTGTAGTATGTTTATGTGGATAGCATTTTCCTCCCCAGACCAAATGAAGGTAACGAGGAACCATTAAAATGACCATAGATTCCGTTCTATATGCGAAATTATCTTCATTAAGCAACAGAATTCAGATCATACATCGTGATCGTAATCGTAATCTCCAAACTTCTAAAGCGCCACTCGAAGGCCAAGCGCAGAGCACCAGCCTATTCACGAGCGCTACGTCAAATCAGAGGGGTTTCCAGAGAGCAGTTCAAAATAGGTCTGAGTCCAGTTTCCAGAAGGCCAAACCAAATAAAATAATTGACATCAACCGTTATTAATGTTACAGAATAATATCAGATATATATGTGTGCCAGACATATACATTATGTGTATATATATATATATATATATATATATATATATATATATATATATATATATACATATATATATATATGCTATGTGAGCTTATAAGTAGACCTAGCAAATCTGATATTATTCCTTAACATTAACAGGTAATATAATTTCTAATTTAATTTAATGTTAATATAATTAGCATTAATAATATTAATATATATCTATCGCGGTTGCGATCATTAGTCCACTGATGCATTTGTATCAGTAAATAAAAATAAAATACGTGCCTGAAACAGTCTTCCTGCATTTATTCAGGGAGCCAGAAGCATTTATGTTTAAAAACTACAGTTCAAACTGTACTTGCTATGTAACTCTTAGAATGTGGGCGGACAATTGACATTGTAAAGCATCCTAGAAGTAGCCAGCTACTGACGATACTATGGAAATTATGAATAATTAAAAAATATTGCATTGTGTAATATATTGTATAATTACAATATATGTGATGAACTGCACAATAACTAGGTAGATATATTTCACAATATCTAATCCAAAGTCCATTCAAAATATTACTTTGGGTTTCAGAGATGTGGTTAATTTGAGAAGATTTCATCTGGAAAGTTTGGCAGCATTTGGCCCATAAATACGAACACTAACATATTAGTCACTGAATTAAACCAGTAAAATGTGAATGCCAACAGTGTGGGAATTGTAGAAAAAAGATGGGGTGGGGGTGAACATTATATCCATATATTGCAAACTGATGTCAACAAAATTTGAAAGCAGCTGATTTCAACATTAGCAGTTATACAACTCAGACTCGAATCAAAATCAATTCCTTTGTTAAGAAAATAAAAAAATGCATACATGATACACCATGGAAAATGTCTTCTCTTTGTCAGAGACTCGGAGTCAATGCTAAATCACACTAGCACAACTGAGGAGGTTTGGAAACGACCCCTGTGGGGTATGCAATGAAGACTGAACTGTGGGGTCCTAAGACGACTAGGGGGTTCTAAGAAGACTAGGGGGTTGAACCCCCAAACCGTAGCCCCCGACAATTCTAACCCTCTTTGGGATGCATTCCAGAAAGAACTCCGCTAGTTCTATCATATACCTGTTGTTTCTGTTGACCTCGGGGCTGCTCTCTCTCTCTCTCTCTCTCTCTCTCTCTCTCTCTCTCTCTCTCTCTCTCTCTCTCTCTCTCTCTCTCTCTCTCTCTCTCTCTCTCTCTCTCTCTCTCTCTCTCTCTCTCTCTCTCTCTCTCTCTCTCTCTCTCTCTCTCTCTCTCTCTCTCTCTCTCTCTCTCTCTCTCCTCTCTCTCTCTCTCTCTCATGCAGTATTTTATTGACGGACATTGATACGATAGATGGAATTATATCCGTTGTCTTATAGCTATTGATTCTGCATGCACTTTCTACAACACTTAAAACTGTTCTTTATCGCCGGGAACGCCTCCGAGTAGGCGCTGTATAAATGCCTAAATGAGTGAATTTATTAAACTTAATACTACACTTTTCAAGCTTGATCCTGTTGTGCACCATCTGATGACTACTACCACACGTGTAGGATTTCCACCGTACGTAGCACAATGCTGTCTCCTCTACTTGATCCCTCCCCTCCGGATTCTGACGTAGCACCGAAAGCGACCGAATGTGATGTGATTTATATCGTTATATATAATAGGTCGTTGATTTATATGGCGTTTTCTGACGGGTTTGCGTGGAGCTGAAAATTTCGGGGTCTACATTTATATAAATATCTCTTTCGTACTAATCTTTCAAATGTTAACATAAGGAATCTCATGTAATCTACATTATATCACACTGTTTTGAACATACTATTAAGATCATGCTAATGAAGAGTATTATTAGAATAAATTATGTTTTCTGAAGTTATGTTTTGCGCTACAACAATTCCAAACTTTGCACGATCGGCCTGTTTCCGGAAACGTTGCGAGGGGCCAATTTTCGTTCAGTGGTTAAATATTTCAATTTCTTAAATCACAGAGTTGGTTCCAGGAGTTGAGGTTAAGCGTGTTTAAGTATCTGTGGTTCTTGGTATGAAAAGGTAAAATTTGATGACATTCAGTAACAGTCCCAATACCCGAATCCTGCTCACGTTTTACAGTTGTAATGTAATGTAAATCTTCGAAATATTTTAGCGCCACACAAGAATGCGTCATGGAGACCAGCTTAAACACCGGCGCTATATAAAATCAAGTCTGCAATAGCCAGATGTTCTTGTCCGTTCCAGTGCCAGGTCAGAATCCAGGGAGGTCAAGCCGAGGAGACAGCATGGTGCTACGGTGATAGTCGGTGATGATTGTGGTAGTGTGGTGGCGCTGGAATAGAATCGGGATAGGATAGCGAACAGTAGCGGCGATCTTGTTTGACAGGTGATGGGGACATTTTTGGTCAAAAAAGAGTTAAAAAAATTTATCGCCGCGAACTGATCTAGTCAAAAAAAGGTAAAAAATTGTTTGCCTCAGAATAGAAAAGTACAACAGTACTGATACGCGATTCGAGCCCTCAAGTGGACAAATGTTTAAATAATCATAAAAAAGACTATTAGAGATCCCACTCTGAAATTTTCATGAGTTGTTTAGAACAATGAGATCTTTTAATGGAAAAAGTTCATGAAGTTATGAGAGTACAAAGTGACCTGGGTCAGGGTTACTAGGTTACAGTTGCTCAAATTTTTTTGATTACTTAAAATAACTATTTCTAGATGCCTTGTCTATGTAGAACATTCACACAGCTTTTATTTGGTACCTTACACTTGCTTCTAGGTGCAATAGGAGCTGAGATACAGCAGTTTAACCCTCGTCCAGTCGGCGTAAATTGGACCGTTTTGATCGAGGTTCAATGACCGCTATCTTGGACACCGGTTGACCCAAAAATCTAAAATT
Organism: Allolobophora icterica; assembly: GCA_963556255.1. Classification (NCBI taxonomy): domain Eukaryota; kingdom Metazoa; phylum Annelida; class Clitellata; order Crassiclitellata; family Lumbricidae; genus Allolobophora; species Allolobophora icterica. The sequence goes on along the minus strand of OY744602.1, from coordinate 99,702,853 downwards.
TTGGTTTTGAGAGTTTCTTATTGGGTTCTATCGCCTTGACAAATTTCATCAAAATCGGAGATGGTGATGATGGGTCACTGTGTTGATCTGACACGGAATGACCCAACTACAGTTAATAGGGTATGTTAGCAACAGTTGTATTGTAGATTGTGTTTCCGGTTATAGTTATGTTTATGTTTATATTCGTTTAATGAAACAACAGACATAACGCTGTAGGTGTACAAGGAAGTGAATTAAAATTGTTAATTGTTAATAATAGCTTAGTAAGAGTTAGAAAATAACATTCTAGATATGAAGTTTCGAGAGTCTTTATCTGGTAGATTAAAATTGTGAGGACGATTTCTTAGGGAGTAAGGAGTAATATGGTTGGTTGGGAATAGACATCTAATTGAGTGATTTTCATTGAGTAAAGCTGCTTTAAATAGGCATGTGAAGTGTGAAAATATTATTGAATGGATAATGTACAGTTGAACGGTATCTTTGATAGTTTCTAAAGATGGAGACAATAAAAATAAAAATGCCAAAATATGCCATTACTGTATCAAGAAAATTTTTGAAAATCGGTCAAGCTCGTCTAAAAAGTATCTGTTTTCAAGTCTGACCCCTAGGCATTCATGTTCATGTATGCCATAGACTTGGACATAATCTACAATGCATATATTTTATAATTTACAGGCCTGCACATAGGTGTGTGAGAGTGTGGTGGTTAGCATGCTGGACTGTCAAGCTCGAGATCAGGTTTCAAATCCTTGTCAGTGCAGAGATTTTATTAAAGATTTTTACAGCTCCAAATGCTACCCTAGTAATTTCAGCTATGAATACATTAGCCGTACGCTAGGAGTGGGAAGCCCATGCGGTTTGGGAAGGGATGGGCCACTCGCCCTTGTATGGCAAAGTTAAGAAAATTGAAGTCGCCAACACCGTCTGCTCATGACCAGGGTCTAAAATAATGTGTTTTCTGACATAAAGTGTACAGTTGACATTGTTGAGTGTGCTGTTTCATTGTTGCGTGTGCAGTTGACTTGTCACAAGTGTGCAGTGTGTTATATGATTTTTTGAGAGATTGGCTCAAGTCAGCTACATATGAAGAAGAGAAGAGCAGTCCCTTAAGCTAGCCCTAAGGCAGCCGTGAAGGGTATGAAGTGTTAGAGCTACTTTATTTTCTTAGCCTCTGCATATGAGGGTGTATGGCCAGTCCTCTCCTTCGCCATCTCATCTTCTCATCGACAGTCTAGTCAGTGTACTCATTATAGCTGAGTTGGCTACGGGGTGCACTTGGAGCAGAAATCTCAAACCATATTACTATCTTGGTGTGGATTTGAACCCCCGACCTCTCGATTGACAGTCCAGCACACTAACCACTAGACTATCGACCACTACGTATGATTTCATTCAAAAAATGAAATTTTACTTACCATCTCAAATACAGGAAGAGTGTGTAGAACATTTCTTAGCGTTCGAATATGTTCGAATGACATGTGCAGAAGTACACGTTATGTGCCCATGTCTGCAAGGACATCTCTGGCAAAAGCATTGATTTCCAGTCGCTTAGATTACTCTAACTCGCTAGCTACTCGTATCAATAAGTCACACACGCTGAAGCTGCAGAGAGTGCAGAACTCTGTGGCTAGGCCACTAGAGAGATCACTAATACATCCAAATATGACCATGTAACCAGTACTTTTTTCAGCCGGAACGGTGTTCCAGCACCTTTTTTTAGCTACTAAAAATAATTTATTTATTTTAACAATAAAACAATAATTTAGTTTTTTTTATTTAATTTCGGTGTTGGGGACTGTTTTCATTGTTTATTGAGATCCCTTCCAACGCGCTAATCCCGTTTTTTCGTAATTTTAGCCCTACCTGGGCTGGGGGCAATATATATGTGGACACCCCTGTGCTTAAATCTTTGCATTGTCTACCTGTTCAGCTAAGAAGTAGTTTCAAATTGGGGCTTATAGTTTGTAAAACTGAATTCTGGCCAGAATCAGTTTTTATTCCCCAAACTTATCATTATTCAACAAGGTCATCTGATTGTCTTTGTCTTGTCACACCTAAACCAAGAACTGTTCTTGATTGATGAACTTTTTCAGTTGCTGGACTTACTTTTTGGAACTCTCTTCCTTTTGTCTGTTCGCTCTGCTCAGTCACTTGTGTCATTTCATTCTGAACTTAAAACTTACCGCTTTCAAACTGCATATCCTCTATAGCCTATAGGCTGTAAGTCTTACAGATTGATCTTCTGGATATTGACCTGATTACGGCTTGGTTTGGTGTACCATCAGTTGATGCCTTGTGCATTAGATACTGGCACAATAGAAGTTACTAATTACAATTACAATTTTCCTCTTCTGTATTGGTTTTCCTGCTACTTATTGCCAATTGTAACTGCTTGAACAAATTTAGTTACAAAGCTATTATAGGCATAGTTAACTGCATACTAACTAATGGATATTATGTATTAATCTAGGTGTGGTACTAATTCAACTACTTCAAAATTAAATGTAGGTGTATAAGAAGTAGTTGTTATTTAAGGATGTTTAAGGTATTTGGCGCTCGACAGTAACTATAAATTGGTATATTTCTGACTGACCTACCACTTTAAGGTCATTTAGGTGATATTATGTTATGTTTTGCTTGTTTCAGGATGGAACAGCTTTCCAGCCTATCAGAAATGAAGGAAAGTCTTCCAGGTGATGCTGCATTGCAGTTACGGAATTTGAGTATCTTTAATATGTGTACCAAAGAACACTTTCCGGATGAAATTTCGTGCATAACGTTTGCACAAGGATTTGGCCTGATCCCAAACAGGGAAAGTCAGATTCTGCACTGCAAAGGAAACTTCTGTCGAGTTATGAATGACAAATCCTGGAAAGTGGGATTCACGTACAAATGTTATAACAAGAAACCGCATCAGAAACAGATATGTTTAGTAACCATTTCCCCACTTGTGAACACTTTCTTTCAAGAATCTCGTCTCACCATACACGATATATTCAAACTTGTTTTGGGTTTCGTTTCGCGATTGACTGTGACACAAGTGGTGGAGCAACTGGGTTTCACGAACGAGACTGTTATAAACTGGTATGTGTCCTGCAGAGAGGTGTGCAAGGTCATTTTAGCCAACGAATTTCGTGGAATGGTTCACAGAGAAGGGTCAGTGGAAGTTGATGAGTCGCACCTTTTTCTGTGGAAGTATGGTTTGGGGAGGAAAAGGAAATGGGATGTCGTCAGTGATGTCAGTAATGAAGACAGGAACGATAGCTATAAGGCTGAAAGTGAGTACCGCCGTCGGTACTTCCGCGATATGGATAGGGTGCCATTGCCCCTGGATGACAAATATTTGATCTTTTGGTACCACATAAAACTTGTGTTTCCTGGCCCGGGTAAGGTGGGAATGACATATCCGGTAACTGATAATGTAGACGATGACAGCAGCCAGGAAGTAAATAATTCAAGGTCTATGGAATCTGCGTTGGATGATTCACCTGAAGACACTCATGTGGAACTCCCATAAAAAACAGAAGATTTCCCCATTATTTAAACTGTAGTGTCTGATGGGACAGATACAGTATGTCAGTATTTGCTTCTTTTAAGTTTTTATGAATGTTGTTTTGCAACAAATCTGCGGCTCAGGAAAGACCACATAAAGTCTTCATAAATTTGATTTTGAAAAATGTCTACATGTACTATCATTGTACTGGAACTGTGACAACAGTAAACTGTTGACTGCAATCACTAAGAAGGAGTATTCTTATGATGTGTGCTGATAAGTGCAAACTTAGTATTTGTTGATTGTTGCTAAACATTCTGTAATGTGCGGTTGCACAAATTGTATATTCGCACACAAACACTGTTTAATTTGACGAGTAACTTCAGGGATTGAATAACACTGATTAATAACACTGGATCTGTGATTTTTTTTAATGTAATTGACGTGATTACATTTTATGCGTATATCCTGGTGCTGGTTTTGAGTCCTATGACTGGTTGCTGTCACTTACCACTTCTCTGTTGCTACGGTTCACTACTCACTGACGTGTAGATGCACCTCCACCAGCATGCTCATATGGGACCCATATTCCCATATTGGAGTCCATACCAGTCAAACCTAATGTCCATGCAAGTGCTGGCAGGGACCTGCGCTTTTGTAATACCTGGTTAGTGATGATGGGCAAAATAACTGGAAGTTTTACAGAGTGGAGGATCTAGGTTTTCCTGTGTGGGTGGGCAAGGGTGTTTTTGAGGGGCTCCACATCCTAAGGAAAATTGATAATTAACTTTAAATGACAGTACAGGTATAGTATTTGAAATGCCATGTGTTGTAGACCACTAGTTTATACCATCCCATATAAAACTGTTTCGAACTTGCATGGACGGCGATCTAGGGGGGGCATGTCCCCCACCTTTAAGAGTGGGGGGACACGCCATACATTGTCCCCCCCCCCCAATTTTGAAGAAACACCAAAAAAAGGCCAAAAAATGTAATTGCGCGTGAGAGTTTTCACAGCCTTTTTGACCAGGTGAGGTAAAAATTCAATTTTTTTAGCCGAAGTGTACCCCCCCCGGAAAATTTTCAGAAAGCAAGAAGAAATCCGTAAAAAAGTTAAGAAATTTTCGAGAGGATAAATTTCTTAAAAAGGTTATCGATTTTCTTGTGAAAAAAGGTAATCAGATTACTGCGCAGGGAGACCGGAAAAAAAGAAGGAGCCAAATAGAGTAAAAGAGGTCAATGACTAAAAAAAGGTCATCAACTTTTTTTGGAGATGAATTTGTAGAAAAGTCAATAGGGGTTATTGTGGAATTCCAAGGAAAGTAAAAAAATATTGCCGACTTTGTTTCCCCCCCCCCACCTCTCAGACAAGATCGCCGCCACTGCGAACTTGTGACGAAATGTTTCCTGGAAAACTGTCTTTGCAGAATCGTGTGACATTTATATGATTTGTTTTCTACGAGACCAGTGCAAAGCGATTGATAGTTGGTTTAAAGTGTTTGATAGCTCACTTTCCAATTTGTTGGTGTGCCATGAAGCTTAATTGGAACTTTCTTCCTAAGTCACTTCCAATGTCATCCGTAGGTAACTGAAATGATTCATTCAGGCCGGGTTGACCAGGGCTATACTCGCATAGAATTCGTATAGGTCTTGTGCATAAAATCGTATTAATTAATATAGAGTCGTGGATCAGAAGGGAACTCCAACTCAGAAAGTAACGACACTGGGACGACACTGTCCGTTCTCTGTTGCAAATCATCGAATTTGAAAACTGAGTGCAAGTGAACAGCTTCTTCATCCTTCTTAGGTTGTAATCTAACAGCTGCCACTGTTTCAGTTGCAGCGATAGCATGTGTATGTAGACTCTATAGCAAGTCGCCTGAAAAGCTGACATTTTCACTTGCTGTAGGTAATTTGGTGATAAATGTTCTAAGTTTCAGGCATGGGGGATAGAGTAATTGTAACACTCGTGGCCAGGAGAGGTTATCTACTCAGCGCTCCTGAGTAGATAACCTTGAAGAGGCGCTATATAAGACCTCTGTAATAATAATAATAATAAAATCGCAGTTCGATACTCGTAACCCCGCTAGGGCGGAGCCTTGCATGTCTGCCAAACCGTGTGTTTAATTAAGATAATAATAATAATAATAATCTTCGTTTAATATTTTCAAACTGGCAATTACGCAGTATGATTACAAATCAGTATGAATGGATGATCACAAGTTATTACAGGGATTTTAACTATAAGGCAGCCTTGCAAGGCGCCCTTCACGTCCTACATCTCATTTTAAGATCTTGATTGTACTGTTATGTTTCAGTGTAATCTTACAGCGTTTGTCAGTTTGAATTAATAAAGAAGATTATTATAGGTATTGCGCTACAACAATTCCAATCTTGAGCTGCGCTTCCTTTACACGCTCATTATGGACATCTGTAACCATTTCCGGAAACATATCGGACCAATTTTCGTTGAGTGGAGTTAATGTTTCAATATCTTAAATCGCAGAATCGGTTCCAGAAGTTGAGGTTTGGCGTGTTTAAGTATCCTGGTTCTAAGTTTGAAAAGGTAAAATTTGATGAATTTTAGTAACAGTCCTCAAACCCGAATCCTCCCCACTTCTCCAGCGCGTACTCATCGAGTTGTTTACATTGTCGCCGAAATTACTCTTCTCTTACAGTTGCAGCTACGTTAGCAAAAGTGCTTCTTATGGGTTATATTTCTGGTTATAGTTAGTCGTGTGACTATGAATAATTGAACTTATAATGTACAGTTGAATGGTACATTTGCTAGAAAGATGCAGACTAAGAAATAAAAATGCCAAAATATAAGAACTTTATGGAATTAGTGTGTCAAGAAAATTTCCGCAAATCTGTCAAGCCCTTTTAAAAGTATCTATTTCAAGTCTGACCCGCTAGGCATACATGTTCGCGTGTGCATACACCTGCACATAATTATCTACAATGCATATATTTTATAATTTACAGCCCTGCATTCATATTGGTGTGAGAGCGTAGTGGTTAGCGTGCTGGACTGTCAAGCTCGAGATCAGGTTTCAAATCCCTGTCGGTGCAGAAATTTTATTAAAGGTTTTCTCCTCCAAATACTACCCTTGCCAAGTCAGCTATGAACACATTAACCATACGCTGAGAGTGGGAAGCCCATACGGTGTGGGGTAGGACAAGCCACCAGCCTTTGTATGGCAAAGTTAAGAAAATTGAAGTTGCGAACACTGTATACTCATGATCAGGGTCTAAAATAATGTATTTTCTGACACAATGTGCAGGTGGGCATGTGTAAAATGCTGATTGCTGATTAGCAACAGGTATAATGCTGATTGGTCAACATTTTACCTAACAGCCAAATCAGCAATTCAGAGGGTAAAATGCTGATTGAAATCCAGACATTTTATAATCAAAGAAGACAATACACTTTGTTGTTTTCAATTTTGTTTTAATTAACAAAGTACTTATTGAAATCCAGGCAAGCAGTGATCAAACAAGATAATAAACTTTGTTGTTTTCAATATTGTGTTAAGAATAAGAAGACAAAACACTTTGTTGTTTTCTATATTGTTTTAATTAACAAATGCTAATTGTTGACTTCTGGTTGCTGATTTGTAATCCAGGCAAGAAGTGATCAAAGACGAAAACAACAAAGTATATTGTTGTTTTCAATATTGTTTTAATTAGCAAATGCTAATTGAAATCCAGGCAAGTAGTGATCATGAAGAAGATATGTTGTAATCAACAAATGGAAAACTTTTAAAATGCTATAAATACCCAAGTAATTGTGATTTGTGCATATAAAAGTTATTAAGGACCGATTGAACATCCTTCTGAAAAAACATAATAGATACAAAAATCAGTGGATCGAGTGTGATTCATGACTATTTTGGTATCGCAATGTATGTGTTGGTGTTCTAACAGAGAAAAAAAAATACCTTTGTGATATGTCGATATAAAAATTAATTAAGACCGATTGTTACATTAAGTTGTTACAATCAACATTTTTCGAACAGCCCTTTACCAACCAATCGGCATTTTACCAGTCGCCAAGCAGCAAAGCGGCATTTTGTGCATGCTTTGTGTATTTGACATTTTCGAGTGTGCAGTTGTCATTTTCGAGTGTGCAGTTGACTTATCACTAGTGCGCAATGTGTTATGAATTTTTGAGAGATTTGCTCAAGTGAGCTACATATGATTTCATTATTATACCTGAAATTTTACTTAACAGCTCAGGTACTGCAAGAATGTGCAGAACATTTCTGAGTATTTTAGGTACTGCCCGTGGCTGCCTATTGCTCTAGCTTTACAGAATGTTCCTTTCTTCTTCTGTATTGGTTTCCAGGTACTCACTGCCCATCAAAACTGCATGAGAAAAGTAGCTACAGAAGCTATTATTTATAATGAACTTAGTTACCTGCATATTAGCTGATGGAAATAAGTAAATAGAGAGTATAAGTGGTACTTGTGATTTAAGGATGTTTGAAGTATTTAGCACCCAGCAATGACTATAAATTGCTATATTTCTGACTGACCTACCACTTTAAGGTCATTTAGGTGATATTGTGTTATATTTGCTTGTTTCAGGATGGAACCGCTTTCCAGCCTATCAGAAATTAAGGAAAGTCTTCCAGGTGATGCTGCAATGCTGTTACGGAATCTGAATATCTTTAATATGTGTACTAAAGAACATTTTCCGGATGAAATTTCGTGCATAACGTTTGCACAAGGATTTGGTCTGATCCCAAACAGGGAAAGTCAGATTCTGCACTGCAAGGGAAACTTCTGTCGAGCTGAAGGTGACAAAACTTGGAAAGTGGGATTCAAGTACAGATGTTATAACAAGAAATCGCGTAGGAAAAAGAGATGTTTAGGAACCATTTCCCCATTTGAAAACACTTTTTTTAAAGGATCGCATCTCACCATACACAATATATTCAACCTTGTTATGTGTTTCGTTTCACGACTGACTGTGACGCAAGTAGTGGAGCAACTGGGTTTATCACAAGGGTCTGTTATAGACTGGTATGTGTCCTGCAGAGAGGTGTGCAAGGTCATTTTAGCCAACGAATTTCATGGAATGATTTGCGGAGAAGGGTCAGTGGAAGTTGATGAGTCGCACCTGTTTCTGTGGAAGTATCTTCTGGGGAGGAAACGGAAATGTGATGACGTCAGCTTTAGTGATGAAGACAGGAACGGTAGCTGTGTAGCGGAAAGTGAGTACCGCCGTCGGTACTTCCACGATATGGATATGGTGCCATTGCCTGTAGGTGACATATATTTGATGTTTTGGTACCACATAAGACTTGTGTTTCCTGGTCCAGGTAAGGTGGGACTGTCGTTTCCGATTACCGATAATGTAGACGAGGACAGCACCCAGGTAGTAAATAGTTCAAGGTCTATGGAATCTGCGTTGGATGATTCACCTGAAGGTGCACATGTGGAACTCCCATTGAAAAAACAGAAGATTTCCCCATTATTTCAACTGTAGTGTCTGATGAGACAGATATGTCAGTTTTTGAATCTGTAGGTTTTCCAGTGTTTTTATGCTTGGTTTTTTCCACAGATTTACGACTGAGCAAAGACCACATAAAGTCTTCATAAATTTGAGTTTGAAAATTTTTTACATGTGCTATCATTGTACTGAGACTGTGACTTCAGTAAACTGTTGACTGCAATCACTAAGAAGGAGCATTATTATGATGTAGTGTGTTTATAAGTGCAAACATAGTATTCAGTGATTGCTTAACATTTTTTTATTGTGTGAGGTTGCCCAAATTGTATATACACAAACGCTGTTTAATGATTTGATGAGTAACGTCAGGGGTTGAGTAACAATGATTAGAGGATCTGAGATTTTTTATGTAATTGTCGTGATTACATTTTTATGCGTATATCCAAGTTCTGAACCTTTTGAGTCCTTTGGCTGGTGTCTGTCACCACTTCTCTATTGCCAGTGTCCTCTTCTCACAGACGTGTAGGTGCAGCTCCTCCAGCATGCCCACATGGAGCCCAATTAGGACCCATTATTTCCATATTGGACTCATAAGGAGTCCATTTGGCAGTGTTTAATCTAGTCCCCCTCTTCTGAGGAGGGAAACAACAACAGCGAAATTTTTTGGAGAGATTTCATCCGTGTTCCAACATCAAAAATATTTTTGCTGTGTAGGAATTTCATCTTGAAAAAAAGTTGCTGACTTTTTTTAGTAATTCATTCCACTTTCCTCACTTTTTTAAGAATTCATCTCAAAAACTTTCATATATCTTATACTGTTATTTTATTCTTCTATTACTCATCCCCGGGTGGCGTAAAGCCAATGAACCTGCCTTCGGGCAGAGAACTCATCATCATCATTACTCGTTTACTCGTCTCTCGGGGAGCACAACATGTTTCCTGTGGGGGGAATTTCTTCCCCAAAGCAGGTCTCTAACTCTCTACATTGTAATATTGCTGGCCTCTGGGGAGGAACATAAATCCCCCCAAATGGCGTCCAGATTAAACACTGTCCATTTGGGTCCCATCTGATGCACATGCAAGTTATCGAGGGATCTGGACTTTTGTAATGCCTGGTTAGTGATGATGTGCAAAGTAGCTGAATTTTTTACATTATCTAATGCAAAGCTTATGCATAATATAACCAGATTTCACGGCGCTGATTATTCACGAAGATTTGCACGTGGAAAGGGGTCATCCATAAAGGATGTCCGCAATGAGGGGGGAGGGAGGGTCATCGAAATGCGGACAAGGGGGAGGGAGGGTTATGACCACTGCGGACGTCCGCATCTAAACTTTCAAATTTCATAGTTTTTTAAACACCACATTGTTTCAACCTTCCCCGAAAGACGAAAAGGTCAGTGAAGTGATTGCCTGAAACCACTGTCTTGCTTTTGTGAGATTTTAAGGAGGCTTTTATTACAGCACATCCTGCGATATGAAACCCGAACTGTCACTTAAATGTGCACAGGTACTGTGGAATAATTGTAGAAATAATGATGACATTAAAAATTGGCTTAGACGTGCGGACGTCCGCAAAGGGGGAGGGAGGGAGGGTCAGATCAAATGCGGACAATTAAGGGCGGAGGGAGGGGTCCAAAGTAGGTCATATTTTGCGGACGTCCTTTATGGACGACCCCAAAGCTCTGCGATGCAGTGTGTTAAGATCTACGTCATCCATAAAGGATGTCCGCAATGAGGGGGGAGGGAGGGTCATCGAAATGCGGACAAGGGGGAGGGAGGGTTATGACCACTGCGGACGTCCGCATCTAAACTTTCAAATTTCATAGTTTTTTAAACACCACATTGTTTCAACCTTCCCCGAAAGACGAAAAGGTCAGTGAAGTGATTGCCTGAAACCACTGTCTTGCTTTTGTGAGATTTTAAGGAGGCTTTTATTACAGCACATCCTGCGATATGAAACCCGAACTGTCACTTAAATGTGCACAGGTACTGTGGAATAATTGTAGAAATAATGATGACATTAAAAATTGGCTTAGACGTGCGGACGTCCGCAAAGGGGGAGGGAGGGAGGGTCAGATCAAATGCGGACAATTAAGGGCGGAGGGAGGGGTCCAAAGTAGGTCATATTTTGCGGACGTCCTTTATGGACGACCCCAAAGCTCTGCGATGCAGTGTGTTAAGATCTACGTCATCCATAAAGGATGTCCGCAATGAGGGGGGAGGGAGGGTCATCGAAATGCGGACAAGGGGGAGGGAGGGTTATGACGTCACACATCACAGGGCTCGTGAGGACCAGCTTCGGAATCCTGAGACAGCTGAGGACTGTTTCTCGGTCTCTTACACAGGATGTGACTCGCCATCTGGTGCAAAGTTTAATCCTGAGCCGAATCGATTACTGCAATGTCGTCTTTGCTGGCTTGCCACAGCGCAGTATCATTCGGCTTCAGGCGGTCATCAACGCTTCTGCTCGCTTGGTCATGAGACTTAAAAAGTTCGTCCAAGATCTTCAGTGGCTCAGAGTAGGCGAGCGGATTAATTATAAACTTTGCATCATGGTGCACAACTGTTTGAACAACTGCGCTCCACGTTACCTCGCAGACAACATCAGGCCGCTATCGGACGACCCTAATAGGTCCGCTGATGTTTTCGTGCCAGCGAAAACCAAAATGGGCGATCGGGCCTTTCGGGTGGCTGGCCCGCGCGCTTGGAACAGCCTTCCTGCTCAGATTCAGGAAGTTAAGAGCGTTTTTGTTTTAAAAAAAACAGTTGAAACTTTACTTGATAGGCAAAAACTCCGAACATTAGCTTTTGCGCTGACTGTAGATAGTGTACGTGCGTTCGTCTGAAGCACCCTAGCCTAGAAGTAGCTTGCTACCAACCAGGGCCGGATTAACAAATGTGGTGGCCCTGTTCAGTAAAACTGTGGGGGCCCCAACGTGTACACAATAAAATGGCGTCATTTTATAATGTGTCACATAGCACTTGAGCTCCGGTCAGGCCTAGAAAGCGGGGGTACCAAATTGCGCATCGTTTCTCTTTCAAGACCGTTAAATGATAATGGCGCCCAATGAATCTATATTTGGCGCCATAAATGGCGCATAAATTTATGCGCAACGCCGAATAATAATGATGATGATGATAGTAATAATAATAAAAGCAATAAATAAAAAATAATGACAATAAGCGTAATGATAAATATAATAACAATAACAACAATAATTATATAATAATGAAAAAAAAAATAATAGGGTTTAATTTTAAAATTATTAACAATAGACTTGTTTCATTATGGAAGAGACGTGTCGATCATAATTGAAGTGACGTAACAATAGGTCTTTATTCTCAACATTTAAACCTAATAACAATAGACATTCATAATTGAAGTGACGTAAGAAAAAAATGGCCTTTATTCTCTAAATCTAAAATTACAAACAACAGACGTGTTTCACAATTGAAATGACGTTACAATAGGCCTTTAGGCCTACTTTCTAAATTTAGACTTAATAACAGAATTTTCCTAATTGAAGTGACGTAACAAAGGCCTTTATTCTCTAAATCTAAAATGATTAGTTATAGACGTTCCATAATCGAAATGACGTAGCCTAGGGCCTACTTAACAAAATGATAGTCTTTTACTCTCTAACTTTGAACGTTAATAACACTAGACTTTCTCATAATTTAAGTAACGTAACTAAGGCCTTTATTCTCTATATCTGAGATTAAAAATAATAGACATTTTAGCAATTGTAATGACGTAACTATAAGCCTTTATTGTCTAAACTTAATAACAGTAGACTTTTTCATAGCTGAAGAGACGTAGCAAAGGCCTTTATTCTTTGAGGGTAAACTTATAATAGCAATACACTTCTTCACAATTAAAGTGACGTAACAAATGCCTTTATTCTCTAAATCTAAAAATTACTAAATAATGTGTTTCATAATTGAAGTGACATAACAACAGCCCTTTGTTTTAAAAAATAAACTTATAGGCTTACAATCATGGGCGGCGATCCCGGGGGGGTCGAGGGAGACAAGACCCCCCACCTTTAAGAGTGGGGGGGACACGCCATACATCGGACCCCCCCAAATTTTGAAGAAACCCCAAAAAAAGGTCATCAACTTTTTCGCGCTCGGAGTAAAAAAAATTTTCGCGCGTGAGCGCGAAAAATTTTTTGACCTCTTTTTTGACCAGATCAGTTCAAAACTTTCTTTTGACCATATCACTTCAAAAATGTCCCCCCCCCACCTGTCAAACAAGATCGCCGCCACTGCTTACAATAGACGTGTTTCATAATAAACGTGAAGAAAAAAGGGTCTTTATTCGTAAAATTTAAATTTGTTAACAAAAAATGTGTTTAATAGTGTTTCATAATTGAAATGACGTAACAATAGGCCTTTATTGTACCGCCTGGTAGTAAGTGTTTAAATAAGCAAGTAAAAGTAGGTCTTACTAGCATTTCTGGCTGTTTTTTTTAGATGAATCTCCCTGACAATAGAAACTCCAATAGATGTGCGAAAGTTGTCTATTGGTGTACATTAAATGAGTAGTTTCAAATAATTTGCTCCAAGTTTTTTTTACTCATTTTTAGTGTTAGACTTAACAAATAACAATAATAAAATATTGAAAAAAAATTCTTTTGCATGTGTGGGGTGGGGCCCAGGGGGCTCCTCAAGTGTGGGGGCCCCTGTTCGGCCGAACATGTTGAACATGCCTTAATCCGCCTCTGCTACCAACGATGCTATAAAAATTGTCGTAATTACAACTACATTACAACTACGCTAGTCCTATATCACATCTTTCTTCCTGCTGTCGATATCGTCTCTGACCCGCTTGCCCTCTCTACAACGCTTTAAAACTGCTTTACCGCTAGGTTGGACCAGAAGTGCCGCTAAGCAGTTCTTTGAGAGGCGCTATATAAATGCCAGAATGAGTGAATGAATGAAGAGGTTGGACCTGGAGTGATCTGAGCAGTTCTCTGAGAGGCGCTATATAAATGCCAGAATGAGTGAATTCATGAAGATTTAAAACCAAACTTCAAGCTAGATCGCTCCTCGGTCTCCCCATGCTACTCCTCTTTCCTCTAGTCAGTCTTAAATGTTGCTACTAGGCTCATAGCACGCCGTCCTCGCTTTGCTCATATATCTCCACAAATATGATTGAAGGGTAACAGTGGCTCCAGCTTACTTCACGTATCCAGTACAAGATCCTCCTGGTTTCCAAGTCCCAGCTAAGGCTTGCCTCTAAATGCCTCTGACTTTTTGCGGCAACCTCTCTCTGCAACTTCTCTTCGTCCTTTGCGCTCTGCTAGACATCTTGACCTCTTTGTCCCTCGTACCAGCTAACCAGGACCACAGGACCACTCTGGCCCAACGTCGAGCTTTTTCTGTGACAGGTCCCTCTGCATGGAATGGTCTTCCCCTCCACTACGAACTAAACTCATGACGGGAATCTCCTCGGCATCTTCCCGCTCGCTGAAGACGTTTCTGTTTGCAGGGGATACGATCAGTGGCGTCTAACCCCCCCAAAAGTAAATGGAGAATCAACCCCCCCAAATTTACCCCCTGAAATACACATTTTGGTGTTTTCTGAGATTCTGCAGTGGGAGAGACGCCAATCGTCTTTGATATGACGGCGTCGTAAAATAAACGAATTAATCAGTCATTCTGAGACAGTTAGGCCTACAGATTAATGATTTAATGGATGACTAGCTGAATGTTTTGTACTTTAGGCCCTAATAGGTGCTGAGTTTACGTCCAGACTGACAGTGACCAACGAGAGTCAAGAGAATTATCGCGCGGAGCGCGAAAAAATTTTGTGGACCTTTTCGGATGTTAAATATTTTTGCTTTGTTGGATTTGGCTATATTATTACCAAACGGGACAAAAGAGCTATCATAAAAAAATGCAACCCCCCCCACTTTCAGTCAAAATATTATGTCAAACCCCCCACTTTTGAAGTTCGATGGAGATCGTTCTCCACACTCCACCATTGGTAGACGCCACTGGATACGATTCCTCTTCTGCAACATCTCATGACTACCATCACCATCTACTTTTTCATAATGAATATGCTAATGAAAGCTTATATTATTAAAATAAAATAATGTTATCTGAAGTTAGTTATTGAGCTACAGTAAATACATCATGAGCTGCGCTTCCTTTGCACGATCTGCCTGTAACCATTTCCGGAAACGTAGGCCTTGCGTTGAGTGCAGCATAATGTCAATAAAAATAGGCTATTTTTACACCATGAGTGGAGTTAAATATTTCAATTCCTTAAATCGCACAATCGGTTCAAGGGGTTTAGGTTAGGCATGTTTAAGTATCTGTGGTTTTCGGTTTGAAAAGGTAAAATTTGATGACATTGGGTAACAGTGGCTAAAACCCGAATTATGCCGAATTCTGCCCACGTTTGACAGTTGCGTATTCGCCAGGTTGTCGTCTCATAGTCCCCGAAATACTTTTCTGTTACAGCTACACCTAATAGGCTACGTTAGCAACAGTTCTTGTTATAGGTTATATTTCTGGTTATATTTAGTTATGTGACTAGCTACATTGGTTTAGAGCGTTGGCTGTGTCTCATGCATGCGCCTCTGTGTTAGAGAGAGTGCTGTTCACCTCCCGATAATGGCTTATTTCATAAATTTAATATAAATCTCAGGCTAGCACGGTCCGTGGCGAACGTGTACAATCGGGGTGCCTATGTACTATCTGGGTGGGTGTCTTTGCATCATGAGGGTCGGTTAGGGTCAGGGTAAGGGTCGTGATGGTCGTTTAGGGCGGGGTCAGCCCGAATCCCCGAAACCCGAATCCCAGAAAAAGCTGAAAATACGCTAAAGCCCGATTTCCCGAAAACAGCTTATAGAAATTGCCGAACTCCAGAAAACTATTCAAAGTTAAATTGTAAACTCTTATACATGACATAGACCTAGCGTAGCCTTGATGTACCTCGATATAATGCATATTCACATGTTTATTTGTAATTTTAGTCTAAAATCGATTTCGGGGATCCGGCCGAAATTCGTTTCGGGGATTCGGGCCGCACCCGTTTAGGGCTTAGGGTTAGGGTCAGTGTAGTCTATGTATTTGTGCGACTAAAAAGCTATACCTGTGAGTGGAAGCTGGATTTTAAAATTAAGAGCTAGGGTTAGGCACCCCGATTGTACATGATCGCCCGGTCCGTACAACCGATCCGTAAATGTCGTGGGTCCCATTCAAACGGGAAGTGGTAATGAAAGATTTCACCCGATCAATTCATTGAAAATTGAATGTTTTCTATACGGTCGGTATAGAAAATGTGTACATTATTTTACATTTACATTTAACTGATAATGAACAGTTTAACTGTCAGCCTATATTTGCTAGAAAGTTGCAGACAAAAACATAAAATTGCCAAAAAATGAGAAGTTCTATGCAATTATTGTGTCAAAAAAATTGAGAAAACCTGTCAAGCTCCTCTTAAAAGTATCTTTAAAATCTGACCCCCTAGGCATACATTTTCACATATGCATAGACCAGGACATAATGTACAATGCATATTTTTTAATTTATAGGTGAGAGTGTAATGGTTAGCATGCTGGACTGTCAAGCTCGAGATCAGAGTGTCAAATCTCTGTCAGTGGAAAATTTTATTAAAGATTTTGGCTCCAAAGGCTACCCAAGCCAAGTCAACTCTGAACAGATTAACCTTAAGCTGCGAGTGGGAGAACCACACAGTGAGGGAAAGGACGGGCTACCCACCCTTGTATGGAAATTATGCAATAATCCAGGTGTGGTACTAAAATTCAACTACTTCAACAGTAAATAGAAAGAAATAAGAAGTAGTTGTTTTTTAAGGATGTTTTAAGGTATTTGGAACCCAACACTGACTATAAATTGCTATATTTCTGGCTGACCTGTAGACCACTTTGAGGTCATAATACGTTACATGTATATTATGTTATGTTCGCTTGTTTCAGGATGGAACCACTTTCGAGCCTTTCAGAAATTAAGTACAGTCTTCCAGGTGATGCTGCAATGCAGTTACGGAATCTGAATATCTTTAATATGTGTAGTCAAGAACATTTTCCTGATGAAATTTCGTGCTTAATGTTTGCACAAAGATTTGGCCTGATCCCAAATAGGGAAAGTCAGATTCTGCACTGCAAGGGAAACTTCTGTCGAGCTGAAGGTGACAAAGCCAACAGAGCGGGATTCAGATACGTATGTCATAACAAGAAACCGCGTAAGAAAGAGAGATGTTTAGTAAACATTTCCCCATTTCAGAACACTTTCTTTAAAGGATCTCATCTCACCATGCACGATATATTCAAACTTGTTGTCTGCTTCGTTTCGCGATTGACTGTGACGCAAGTAGTGGAGCAACTGGGTTTATCACAAAGGACTGTTATAGACTGGTATGTGTCCTGCAGAGAGGTGTGCAAGGTCATTTTAGCCAACGAATTTCATGGAATGATTCACAGAGAAGGGTCTGTGGAAGTTGATGAGTCGCACCTGTTTCTGTGGAAATATCTTTTGGGGAGGAAACGGAAATGTGATGACGTCAGCTCTAGTGATGAAGAGAGGAATGGTAGCTGTGTAGCGGAAAGTGAGTACCGCCGTCGGTACTTCCACGATATGGATATGGTGCCATTGCCTGTAGGTGACATATATTTGATGTTTTGGTACCACATAAGACTTGTGTTTCCTGGTCCGTGTAAGGTGGGAATGACATATCCGATAACTGATAATGTAGACGAGGACAGCATCCAGGAAGTAAATAATTCAAGGTCTATGGAACCTGCGTTGGATGATTCACCTGAAGACACACATGTGGAACTCACATAGAAAAAACAGATCTCCCCATTATTTCAACTGTAGTGTCTGATGGGACATGTCACTATTTGGATCTTTAGGTTTTCCAGTGTTTTCATGCTTGGTTGTTTTGCCACAAATTTGTGACTCGGCAAAGACCACATAAAGTCTTCATAAATTTGAGTTTGAAAATTTTGTACATGTACTGTCATGGTACTGGAACTGTGATTTCAGTAAACTGTTGACTGCAATCACTAAGAAGGAGCATTATTATGATGTAGTGTGTTTATAAGTGCAAACATAGTATTTGGTGATTGCTGGTAAAAAAATTTTATTGTGTGCGGTTGCACAAATTGTATAAACACACAAGCGCTGTTTAATAATTTGATGAGTAACTTCAGGGGTTGAGTAACAATGATTAGAGGATCTGAGATTTTTGATGTAATTGATGTGATTACGTTTTTGCGTATATCCAAGTACTGGTTTTGAGTCCTGTGGCTGGTTTCTGTCACCACTTCTCTGTTGCTGCTGTTCTCTTCTCACAGACCTGTAGGTGCAGCTCCTCCAGCATGCCCACATGGAACCCATATAGGACCCATATTCCCATATTGAACTCGTATGGAGTCCATTTTGGTCCCACCTAATGCCCATGCAAGTGCTGGCAGGGACCTGCAGTTTTGTAATGCCTGGTTATGTTTTGAAGTGTTTATTGCACAAACAGGTATTACAATTACAGTCATGAGCCAGCAAGTACAGTGCAACAGGAGCAAATAAAAAGCTAATAGCTTATCCTAGCCTTGGCCCCTCATTCCTGATTATCATTTATACATGTGTTTATTTCATAATTAATACTAAAGCCTTAGTAATAATACATTACTGGTAATAAGAGTCACGACATCACAGCTACACTAACACCAAAATCACTGGCAATGGTAATAATCATAATAATAATACAAAAATAATAATAATAATAGTGATAATAATGAGGTCAGTAAGTTACAAACTTAGTGCAAAATAGCTGATATTTTACACTATCTAATTCAAAGTTCATGCATAATATAACCAGATTTCAGAGCACTGATTATTTACGGAGATTTGCCTCTGGAAAGCTCTTTGTAATGGTGTAGTCCATAAAGGACGTCCGCAAAATATGACCCACTTTGGACCCCTCCCTCCCCCTTGTCCGCATTTTACCTTAGCCTCCCCTCCCTCCCCTTTGCGGACGTCCGCACCCATAAGCCAATTTTTAATGTCGTCATAATTATTTTTACAATTATTCCACAGTTCCTGTGCACGTTTAAGTGACAGTTCAGGTTTCATATCGCAGGATGTGCAATAATAAAAGCCTCTTTAAAAAGTCGCAGTAAAGGTTATACCATGCATGGGGTTTTAGGCAATCACTTCACCGACCTTTTCGTCTTTCTGGGAAGGTTGAAAGAAGGTGGTGTTTAAAAAACTATCAAATTTAAAATTTTAGATGCGGACGTCCGCACAGGTCATAACCCTCCCTCCCCCTTGTCCGCATTTCTATGACCCCTCCCTCCCCCTCATTGCGGACGTCCTTTATGGATGACAACAAATTGTCAACAATGCATTCTGTTAAGATCTCCGCTAGTCCTATCACATCTTTCTTCTTGCTGTTGACATCGGCACTGATCCGCTTGCCTTTTAAAACTGCTTTACCGCTAGGTTAGACCGGGAGTGATCTAAGTAGTTATCTGAGAGGCGCTATGTGAATGCCAGAATGAGTGAATGAATGAAGATTTTAAACCAAACTTCTAGCTGGATCGCTCCTCGATCTCTCCATGCTACGCCTCTCTCTACAGTCAGTCTTAAATGCTGCTGCGAGGCTCGTAGCACGCCGTCCTTTGTTCATATTTCCACATATAGGCTAATTATGATTGAAGACCTACTCTGGCTCCCGATTACTTCGCGTATCCAGTACAAGACCCTCTTAGTTTCCAAGTCCCAGGTAGGGCTTGCCCCTAAATACCTTTCTGACCTTATGCTGCAACCTCTCTCTGCAACTTCTGTTCGTCCTTTGCGCTCTACAGTCGTGTTATCTTAAGTTTGGTATTGCGCTACAGTATTTTTTCATGAGCACGATCTGCCTGTAGGCCCTAACCATTTCCGGAAAACTAGCGTTGAGTGGATTAAATATTTCAATTTCTGAAATTGCATAATCGGTTCCAGAGGTTGAGGTTAGGCGTGTTTAAATATCTGTGGTTTTCGTTTTGAAAAGGTCAAATTTGATTAAATTCAGTGACAGTGGCCAAAACGCGTATCCTGCCCACTTTTGACAGTTGTGTACCGGTACTCGCCGAGTTGTCGTCTCCATAGTCCCCGAAATACTTTTCTGTTACCGAAATACTTTTCTGTTACAGCTACAGCTAATATAATTTAGCAAAAGTTCTTTTTATAGACCATATTTCTGGTTATATTTAGTTATGTCACCAGCTACATTGGTTAGAGCGTTGGCAGCGTTTCATGCGCCTCTGTGTTAGAGAGCGTGGGTTGACCTCCCGATGCTGGCTTATTTCAGAAATGTAATGTAAATTTCGGGCTAGCGCGGTCCGTACAATGGCGTGGCTCCCATTCAAACGGGCAGCGGTAGTGAAGGATTTCACCCGATCAGTTCATTGAAAAATGAGCAGCTGATAAATTATAAGGAACAATTTAACGGTAGCCCTACATTTGCTAGAAAGATGGAGACGAAAACGTAAAAATGCCAAAATATGAGAGTTCGGTAATACTGCAAACGGCGGTCCCAAATTATAACATTAAACAAATCCTGGGTTTGAGCGATGAAAACATTTATTAGTAAAAGTCAACTAGAAGTTGGAAGATTGATGAAAATATAGCTCACACTAGAAGTTGGATCATCGATGAAAATGTTACATAATCAAACTCAAACTAGAAGTTGGATTGCGATGAAAATATATCGTTTTAAGCGCCGATATCATTGCCGTGCACGAGCGATGAAAACGTTTCATAGTAAAACTTAAACTAGAAGTTGGAAGAGTGATGAAAATCTAGCTCACACTAGAAGTTGGATCATCGATGAAAACAACTGAAACTAGAAGTGGGATCAACGACGATTATTTTTTATGCGCTATACCGATTTTATAATTTGGGACCGCCGTTTGCAGTATTACCGAGAGTTCTATT
This sequence comes from Allolobophora icterica, assembly GCA_963556255.1. Lineage (NCBI taxonomy): Eukaryota > Metazoa > Annelida > Clitellata > Crassiclitellata > Lumbricidae > Allolobophora > Allolobophora icterica. Next base: position 99,681,938 of record OY744602.1, on the reverse strand, counting down.
CAATTATTGCGACTTGGAAATTTATGAAAATCTGTCGAGCTCCTCTTGAAAGTAGCTGTTTAAAATCTGAACCCCTAGGCATGCATTTTCACATATTTATAGACCAGGACATAATGTACAATGCATATTTTTGTAATTTACAGGCCTGCAAATCTGGACTGTCAAACTCGAAATCAGAGTTTCAAATCCCGGTCTCAGTGCAGAAATTTTATTACAGATTTCTGCTTCAAATTCTACCCTAGCCAAGTCAGATATAAACACATTAACCATAAGTTGTGAGTGGGAAAACAACACGGTGAGGGAAGGACGGGCCACCTGCCTTTTTGTGGATATCTATATAAATAAAGCGAGAATTCTGTGTGTCTGTCTGTCTCTCTGTCTGTTGACCGGGCTTAACTTCCGCAATTTTGCACCTTTTCACTCGAAACCTTTACTACTATGTCGGCATCGGCATCGGACACCCAGTGGAGGGGTTCGCGTACCCCCTTTTCACCGCTAACATGGTGAAAATGCCCAAAAACTGTACCCAACCGACCGTCCCTGACGACCCAGCGTGAAGCGCTTCTATTTATGGCGCCGGTATTCCCCAACGTCATTAATAATGCGCATAACGACAAGCGGTTCTATTTATGGCGCGTGTATTCCCCAGCGTCATTAATAATGCGCATAACGACGTTAACTTTCGCACAAAATTTAATTACGATCGATTCGAACTATATTCATCGTTTTACAGTAAAATTGTATGTTCAAAGACTCTGCTTTACTAAGGGCAATGAGGGCTAGATTTCTGGCGTTTTCTTGAACCCGCCAATGCCGGCTTCACCCTCTTCGACTGCGAAGCAGTCAGTCCACGGGAGACTGCGAAGCAGTCGTCGCCACAGGGCGACTGCGAAGCAGTCAGTCCACGGGAGACTGCGAAGCAGTCGTCGCCGCAGGGCGACTGTGAAGCAGTCAGTCCACGCCTACACTGCGAAGCAGTCTCCCCCACAGGTCGCCTAAATTTCTTCCTTATTCGCTACACGGATTTAAACTTATACCTAAATTTGTTGCTTATTCGCTACAGGGATTGAAACTTATAACCCCGGGCAACGCCGGGTAAACCAGCTAGTTAGGTAATAATCTAGGTGTAGTACTAATTTAACCACTTGAAAAGCAAATAGAAAGTATAATTAGTAGTTGTTATTTATGGATGCGTAAGGTTTTTGGCACCAAACACTGACTATAAATTGCTATATTTCTGGCTGACCTGCACATGTCGACCACTTTGAGGTCATAATACGTTATATCATGTTATGTTTGTGTATTAAAGGATGGAACCTCTTTCCAGCCTATCAGAAATTAAGAAAAGTCTTCCAGATTATGCTGTAATGCAGTTACGGAATCTGAATATCATTAATATGTGTACTAAAGAACGTTTTCCAGATGAAATTTCATGCTTAATGTTTGCACAAAGATTTGGCCTGATCCCAAATAGGGAAAGTCAGATTCTGCACTGCAAGGGAAACTTCTGTCGAGTTGAAGATGACAAAACCTCGAAAGCAGGATTTAAATTCATTTGTTATAACAAGAAACCGTGTAAGAAAGAGAGATGTTTGGTAACCATTTCCCCATTTGTGAACACTTTCTTTCAAGAATCTGGTCTCACCATAGACGACATATTCTACCTTGTTTTGTTTTTCGTTTCGGAATTGACTGTGAAGCAAGGAGTGGAGCAACTGCGTTTGTCAACTGGGACTGTTAGAGGCTGGTATGCATCCTGCAGTGAGGTGTGCAAGGTCATTTTAGCCAACGAATTTCATGGAATGATTCACAAAGAAGGGTCAGTGGAAGTTGATGAGTCACACCTTTTTCTGTGGAAGTATGGTTTGGGGAGGAAAAGGAAATGGGATGACGTGAGCTCTAGTGATGAAGACAGGAATGATAGCTATAAGGCTGAAAGCGAGTACCGCCGTCGGTACTTCCATGATATGGATATGGTGCCATTGCCCGTAGGTGACAAATACTTGATGTTTTGGTACCACATAAGACTTGTGTTTCCTGGCCCGGGTAAGGTGGGAATGACATATCCGATTACTGAAAATGTAGACGATGACAGCAGCCAGGAAGTAAATAATTCAAGGTCTATGGAACCTGCGTTGGATGATTCACCTGAAGACACACATGTGGAACTCACATAGAAAAAACAGAAGATTTCCCCATTATTTCAACTGTAGTATCTGATGGGAAATATATATCAGTATTTGTTTCTTTTAAATTTTCCAGTGTTTTCATGCTTGTTTTTTTGCCACAAATTTGCGACTCTGCAAAGACCAAATAGCGCATTGGATAACATCTGGCGTAGAGTGCGAGAGGTACAGAGATCGAGTCCCATAGGCGGACATGCTTTGTAGGCTGCAATTTGCGCCGTGTATTGCAGGCTGTCTGTTCTGTTAGTAGTTAAGATTTATCGCATAACATGTACATGTACAGCGCAGTGCGTTTGCAGGCGCTTAATTAAAGAATAAATATTATTATTATTATTATTATTATTATTAAATTTGAGTTTAAAATTTAGTACATGTACTATCATTGTACTGAAAGTGTGACATCAGTAAACTGTTGACTGCAATCACCAAACAGGATCATTATTATGATGTAGTGTGCTTATAAGTGCAAACATAGTATTTGGTGATTGCTGCTAAACATTTTTTCTTGTGTGCGGTTGTGCAAATTGTATATACATGTACACACAAACGCTGTTTAATGATTTGATGAGTAACTCCAGGGGTTGAGTAACAATGATTAGAGGATCTGAGATTTTTGATGTAATTGATGTGATTATATTGATGTGTATATCCAAGTACTGGTTTTGAGTCCTGTGGCTGATTTCTGTCACCACTTCTCTGTTCCTACTGTTCTCTTCTCACAGACCTGTAGGTGCAGCTCCTCCAGCATGCTCACATGGAGCCCATATAAGACCCATATTCCCATATTGAACTCGTATGGAGTCCATTTTGGTCCCACCTAATGCCCTTGCAATGCTGGCAGTGACCTGCACTTTTGTAATGCCTGGTTAGTGATTATGTTTTGAAGTGTTTTATTGCATAAGCAAGTAATACAATTACAGTCATGAGCCAGCAAGTACAGTGGAACAGGAGCCAAGAAAAAGCTAATAGCTTATCCTAGCCTTGACCCCTCATTCCTGAGTATCATTTATACTGGTGTTTATTTCTTAATTATTATTTAAACCTTAGTAATAATACAATACTGGTAATAGCAGTTACGACATCACAGCTAGATACATGTAGTTATTATCGTAATAACAATACAAAATAATAATAATTATAATAACCGTGATAATAATCAGGTAAGTAAATAACAAACTTAGTGAAAAATAGCTGGATATTTTACACTATCTAATCCAAAGTTCATGCATAATATAGCCATTCAAGAAGATTTGCATCTGGAAAGCTGTAATGCATTATGTTAAGATCTCCACTAGTCCTATTTTTCTTCCTGCTGTTGACATCGGCACTGATCCGCTTGCCATTTCTACAACACTAAAACTACTTTACCGCTTGGTTGGACTGGGAGTGACTAGTTCTGGGAGAGGCGCTATGTAATGCCAGAAAGAGTGACTGAATGAAGATTTTAACCAAACTTCAAGCTGGATCGCTCCTCCTCGGTCTCCCCATGCTACGCCTCTCCCCTCTAGTCAGTGTTAAATGCTGCTGCTAGGCTCGTAGCACGCCGTCCTCTGCTCATATTTCGTCATAATATTATATGATTGAAGTCCTACACTGGCTGCCGATTACTTCGCGTATCCAGCATAAGATCCTCCTGGTTTCCAAGTCCAAGCTACCCCTAACTACCTCTCTGACCTTATGCGGCAACGTCTCTGCAACTTCTGATCGTCCTTTGCGCTCTGAAGTTAATATTGCGCTAGAGTAATTGTATAAACATGAGCTGCACTTCCTTGGCAAGATCTGCCTGTAACCATTTCCGGAAAACTAGCGTTGAGTGGAGTTAAATATTTCAATTTCGGAAATCGCATAATCGGTTTCCAGAGGTTGAGGTTAGGCGTGTTTAAGTATCTGTGGTTTTCGTTTTGAAAGGTCAAATTTTATGAAATTCAGTTACAGTGGCCAAAACGCGTGTCCTGCCCACTGTTGACAGTTGTGTACCGGTACTCGCCGAGTTGTCGTCTCCATAGTCCCCGAAATACTTTTCTGTTACAGCTACAGCTAATAGGCCCCTATACATTAGCAAAAGTTCTTTTTATAGACCATATCTCTGGTTATATTTAGTTATGTGACCAGCTACATTGGTTAGAGCGTTGGCAGCGTTTCGTGCGCTTCTGTGTTAGAGAGCGTACGGTTCACCTTCCGATGCTGGCAGGGGCGTCTACACCATAGAAACCTTGGAGCAAATGCTCCATCCAAGAAATAGGGGGGGAGATTTGTCAGTGTGTGTGCCACCATTTTAAGGGGGGAAGGAACGGGAAGGGGGGAAGAAGAGGGGGAAAAGGGACGTTGCTCCAATGACTTATGGGGGGATAGACGCCTCTGAATGCTGGCTTATTTCAGAAATTTAATGTAGTGCGGTCCGTACAATGGCGTGGCTCCCATTCAAACGGGCAGCGGTAGTGAAGGATTTCACCCGATCAGTTCATTGAAAAATGAGCAGCTGATAAATGATAATGAACAGTTTAACGGTAGGCCTACATTTGCTAGAAAGATGGAGACGAAAACGTAAAAATGCCAAAATATGAGAGTTCTATTCAATTATTGCGTCGAGGAAATTTCTGAAAATCTGTCAAGCTACTGTTAAAAGTATAGCCCTCCCCCCATGTTTAAAGTCTGAACCCCTAGGCATGCATTTTCACATATTCATTGACCAGGACATAATGTGCAATGCATATTTTTGTAATTTACAGGCCTGCAAATCTGGACTGTCAAGCTCGAGATCAGAGTTTCAAATCCCTGTCCGTGCAGAAATTTTATTAAAGATTTTGCTCTAAATGCTACCCTAGCCAAGTCAGCTATAAACACATTAACCATAAGCTGCGAGTGGGAAAACCACACGGTGAGGGAAAGGAAAGGACGGGCCACCCGCCTTTTTTGTGGAAATTAGGTAATAATCTAGGTGTAGTAACTACTTCAAAAGCAAATAGAAAGTATAAATAATAAATATAGTTGTTATTTAAGGATGTTTGAGGTATTTGGCACCCAAAACTGAATGTAAATTGCTATATTTCTGGCTGACCTGTCGACCACTTTGAGGTCATAATACGTGATATCATGTTATGTTTGCTTGTTTCAGGATGGAACAGCTTTCCAGCCTATCAGAAATTAAGGAAAGTCTTCCAGGTGATGCTGCAATGCAGTTACGGAATCTGAATATCTTTAATATGTGTGCTAAAGAACATTTTCCGGATGAAATTTCGTGCTTAATGTTTGCACAAAGATTTGGCCTGATCCCAAATAGCGAAAGTCAGATTCTGCACTGCAAGGGAAACTTCTGTGGAGTTGTTCGTGACAAAACGTTGAAAGCGGGATTCAGGTACAGATGTTATAACAAGAAATTTCATAAGAAGGAGAGGTGTTTAGCAAAGATTAACCCACTTGAGAACACTTTCTTTAAAGCATATAATCTCACCATACACGATATATTCAAGCTTGTTTTGGGCTTTGTTTCGGAATTGACTGTGAAGCAAATGGTGCATCAGCTGCGTTTGTCGACTGGGACTGTTAGAGGCTGGTATGTGTCCTGCAGAGAGGTGTGCAAAGTCATTTTAGCCAACGAATTTCATGGAATGAATCACAGAGAATTGGAAGTTGACGAGTCGCACCTTTTTCTGTGGAAGTATGGTTTGGGGAGGAAAAGGAAATGGGATGTCGTCAGTGATGTCAGTAATGAAGACAGGAACGATAGTTATAAGGCTGAAAGTGAGTACCGCCGTCGGTACTTCCATGATATGGATATGGTGCCATTGCCCGTAGGTGACATATATTTGATGTTTTGGTATCACATAAGACTTGTGTTTCCTGGCCCGGGTAAGGTAGGACTGACGTTTCCGATTACTGATAATGTAGACGACGACAGCAGCCAGGAAGTAAATAATTCAAGGACTATGGAATCTGCGTTGGATGATTCACCTGAAGACACACATGTGGAACTCCCATCGAAAAAACAGAAGATTTCCCAATTATTTCAATTGTAGTGTCTGGTGGGACAGATATGTCGGTATTTGACTGTTTTTCCAGTGAGGTATTGCTTAGTTTTTTTGCCACAAATCTGTGACTTGCGAAAGAGCATGACTGTATGACATAAAGTCTTCATAAATTTGAGTTTGAAAAATGTCGTCATGTACTATCATTTTACTGGAACTGTGATATCACTAAACTGTTGACTGAAATCAGTAAGTAGGAACATTCTTATGATGTCCCGTATGGGACTCGTTTAGAGTCCATTTGGGTCCCACCTAATCTCCATGCAAGTGCTGTCAGGGACCTCTACTTTTGCAGTAAGCTATCTTGCAACCCATAGGGCCTATTATGTGAATGTTGAGGGTGCATGAGAAATTGACAATTTGCTGAATAGTGCTCGTGAATAAGCTGGCGCCCTGCACTTAGCTTTGAAGTGGCGCTTTTGCTTTATTTTAAGATTACCATACTGTCTCCTCGGCTTGACCCCCTCCAGATTCAGTATGGTAATCTGATCTGGCACCAAAAGCGACCAAGCAACTTGGCTCTTGTGGATGGTGGTGCCGGCAAAGAAGCTGTTTGCCTTGATGCAGCTTTTGATTGACGCTGAGAAATTTCGGAGATTGACATTACATTTACATATCATAGTGTCATTTAATGTAGTAGTTAGTATAAAATGCTCTAACCTTTTCTTAGGTAATGCTGCACATCGACACAAAATATGATGATGATGATATGCTGTTTATTGCACAAAAACAAGTATTACAGTTACAGGCATGAGTCAACAAGTAGGCCTACAGTGCAACAGGAGCCAAGAAAAGCTAAGAGCTTATCCTAACCTTGACCCCTCTTTCCTGACTGTCATTCATACAAGTGTTTCTTACTTAGGCCTAATTAAGCCTTAGTAATAATAAGCTGCTGACAAAACAGTCACGACATCACAGCTACACTAACACCAATACCAATAATAATAATCATAATAAAAATAGAAAATACATAATAAAATAATAATAATTATAGTAATAATCATGGTAATAATAATTATAAGTGATAATAATCAGGTAAGTAGGTCACAAACTAAGTGCACATGAGTGAAGTAGTTACAGCAATCGCTGTTATAACAGTAGAGAAATTAGAATAAGAAATGTCAACAAATGCAGATATTGTATGCAACCTTGACCAGCTGTGACGTCATGAGCGCCGAATGGCGGCCAAAAACAAATTCACAAATTTTGAACTTAAACGTAAATTTATGAGAATAATAATAGCTTATCATTACTCAAATAACTGATATGACTTTTCAATTTGTCTCTGGACTCTGGATTTTTCTCGTTTGTTCCACGTTATGGATTACTTCCACCAAAACGGTAACATTAAACTTTGAAATGTCCCTCTCCGATAGGAAAAGTGCACCAATTTCACTTGTGCCATTTGAATACAGCCCAAAAGCACTGATTACCCTTAAACCCAGTAATAACTTTTTAAGAGTTAATTGCAACCTCTACAATCTCCTAGGAATTTTAAAACGAAATGGAATTCTACATTTTCGAGGAACCAGAGGAGGCTGTCGTAAAGTGAGAAAAATTTACACCATCAAATCTCGACGCTCACCCAGATCTACTCCCTCTGTCTCTGCATGTAAGATCCGCTACCTCACTTCAATTCCACTACATAATCAGTTTGTTTCATCTCCTAAGTCTTTACCTAAAACCGATTTTCCATCACCATTCAGCGGAATGGTAATCAACGCCAGTTCTATTGCCAAAAAAGATGCGCTTGACCATTTAAGCGCTGAACTTTTTGGATACAATCTCGACTTTGCGATAATCTCTGAAACTCATCTTAAAACTCATCACCTTGAAGACATTTGTAAAATCCAAGGCTACCAAACTTTTCGAAGAGACCGAAAAAGAAGAACAAAAGGCGGAGTTGCAATATATATTCGAGATTCAATATCTGCTACACAACACCATATCAAAGATCTCCCTACCGAAATTGAACTGCTCTGGGTTAAATCTGTTGTTGAAGATAAAAAAATTTTCATCGGAGCACTTTACCACCCACCCAAACCAATATACCAACTCAATTCAATTCTTCTTTGGATTGAAAAATCAGTAGAAGACATTTCTCGATCTGATAATAATGCTCTCATTATCTTAGGTGGTGATTTCAATCGCCTAAACATTAATAAAATTATGGAACTAACTGGATTACTTCCAACTGTTTTTATTCCTACTCGGGGAAGTAACGTTCTAGATCAGCTCATGGTTTCCACACCTGATCTATTCAAAATAAAAGTCATCTCCTCAACCATTCGTAGTGATCACAAAGCAATCATTGCCACGACCGGAAACTCAATCACAGACAGAGGAAAGGAACATACAACTATAACTTTCAGGAAAAGATCTCCTTCACAGCATTCTTTGACATTACAAGGTTTTGATGACTTTGATTCAAGTCTACTTCTCTCTTCATCAGATCTACAAGAAGTATGGAACAATTTCTACCTAGATGCAACTGATCGATTAAATCTCAACTACCCAATTCGAACCATCACAATTACATCTAAAGATCCTCCACACATTACTCCAGAAATAAAGCGATTGCTTCGACTTAAAAACCGACTCATGCGGAAAGGAAAAAATGAGAAAGCCGAAGCTTTAACTCTTAGGATTGCTAAAGCCATCTCAAAAAAGAATGCATCATTCCTTAAATATTCCAACCCTCGAGAAAGTCCTCAATCCCTTTGGAAGAAAGTAAATCTACTCACTAAGAAACCAAACCATCCCTCAACATCCTCATCAATAAGTGCAGACGATCTAAATAAATTTTTTGCTGACGCCTCCACTGATCCTAATTATATAGCTCCCCTCTTTAAAGCTACTACCACCTCTCAGCAGACTCTTGTAACAGAAACTAGAATATTCAATTTACTAGATCATCTTAAACATACTGCAGATTGCCATGATGGCCTTCCTGCTTGGTTTCTTAGAATAACTGCACCTGGTTATTCCTATGTCCTTTCCCAACTAATCAACCAATCATTAATTCAATCTTTTGTTCCTAGCCAATGGAAAACTGCCATCATACGTCCCAAGGCCAAGATCTCTCATCCAACAAAACCTTCTGATTTCCGACCTATTTCCGTTCTTTCTGTTTTATCTAGACTTGTTGAACGTATAGTAGTCCAGTCCTTTATCTATCCTAGTTTTCAAAGCTTGCCAAAACATATTTCCCTTCATGATCAATTTGCATTTAAACCTACTGGTTCTACCACTGCAGCAATAACCTCTATCATACATAGGGTTGCCACCCGTCCCGATTTTGTCGGGACCGTCCCGGTTTCGAGGTAAATGTCCCGTGTCCCTACTTGACCTAGTCGGGACAGCCAAATGTCCCGACTTTCAAATTTGTGCTAATTTTGTCCCAACTAACAAAATGTTGTGGCTTAAAACAAATTACCCGTAAGCCTACTATAATTTATCCAACACCGCTCTAAACTTATAACGCAGGCGAAGTGAAATATCATATATAATTAGGCCTATGACATACATACGTTTGATGAAGGAAGAACAGTTAGCAGGCTAGCTGTTTTATGTTCTGTTCTGTTTACGAAAGATGCATTACAAGTCTATCAAAGAAGCTTATCTAGTATTTGGTATAGTGATTCTCATTCGATACATCATCGTTCAAGTACTTTTCAGTGGCAAGTTTGAAGCACGAGTTCGGTTTCAATGAGTTAATGTCTGCTGTCACAGCAGCTGGATTACTGATTGATGACGGAGATGAGCTTTACAACGAGTTTGCTCACCGTCGAGCAGTTTTGCTGAAGCTTATAAGCATGTCAGACAAAGGTGCAGATCTTAAACGGGTTGAATTTTTATAAAGCAACGAATTGTCCAAACTTGCAAAAGCTGTTCGAGTGAGCAATGCTCCAGTAGAAATTAAGACTCTTCTATAAGGAAAAACCCATGGATTGACGAGCGTAACAAAAATGCGTGGAAGCTGATTTGTATGTGAAAACAAATTACGGAATGACAAGTGCTGAGTTTTACAATTTTGTTTTCGGACACAAACCGTTGTTGAAAGCTGTGAAGAATAATTTAAAATACAACTTTCAACCAAAATCATGATCATCGCATCACTAAACTGCTTGAAAACTTGATCTCATCAACAGAATCTGCATGTGTTCTTAAAGTTAAACAATTTAAAAAACTTTCAGTCAGAAAATTGCAGAAATCAATGTTGGAAAAGAACCATATAATTATAATCTAATAAAAAATTAAACAAAATATATTTGTACATCAAGCAAAATCTTTATTAACGACATTTAAACACACCCTGACATCACTGAAGTGTTTAAAATCATAAATCTTTATTTTAATCGTCATTTTAAAATAAATTTCTACTTTCCCCAAAAAATTACTCGGTTGCGCGACTTGTGCCTCTGGTCCGACATCGTGAGGTGTTATACGATTTGGGTGCTCCAAGACTGCGTCCCGACTTCCTGGTTTAGAAAGGTGGCAACCCTAATCATACATCATGCAACAGACCTTCTCAAAAATAATAAATATGTTATCATGATCTCTATGGATTTTTCTAAAGCTTTTGATTCTGTCAGTCACTCTGCCATTGCACACTTACTAGCTTCACTTTCCCTTCCAGACAATATATATAACTGGTTAATTAACTATCTCCAAGACAGGAACCACTATACCATTTTTAATGGAACCAAATCCATCATCATCTCAATTAATGCCAGTGTTGTACAGGGATCAGTTTTCGGCCCCACTGGATTTATTGTCTGTATCTCTGATCTCCATCCTATTCACCATCAAAATCGTCTAACCAAATATGGTGATGATACATACTTATTAATTGGATCCAATTCATTAAATACAGCCAATGATGAAATCCAACATATTTACAATTGGTCTGAAACAAAAAACCTGAAAATCAATCCTGATAAAACTCGGGAAATGGCTATCATCAAACGCAACCAACCCTCACTTTCTGACAACCCTTCAATCACAGGAGTTAAACGGTCAACATCAATCAAGATTCTCGGAGTCACCATCGGAGAAAAATTAACAGTCACTGAGCACATCAATCAACTGATAAAAAGTGGAACCTCCTCCTTTTTTGCACTAAGAACTATCAAAAATCATGGAGCATCTCAAGACTCACTACATCTCATCACTAATGCAACAATCGTATCTAGAACCTTATATGCTTCTCCAGCCTGGTGGGGCCTTATAAGTGGCAAGGATAAATTGCGCCTTGAACAATTCCTGAACAAACTCAAACGATTTGGATATGTTCAAACTATCTCTCCCTCCATAGCTGAGCTTGTGCTCAAAGCCGAAATGGCCTTATTTAAAGCAGCTTTACTCAATGAAAATCACTCAATTAGATGTTTATTCCCAACCAACCATATTACTCCTTACTCCCTAAGAAATCGTCCTCACAATTTTAATCTACCAGATAAAGACTCTCGAAACTTCATATCTAGAATGTTATTTTCTAACTCTTACTAAGCTATTATTAACAATTAACAATTTTAATTCACTTCCTTGTACACCTACAGCGTTATGTCTGTTGTTTCATTAAACGAATATAAACATAAACATATACATCAACACCAGAATATTTCAAAACACCAACTTTTTAGTTTTTTCTTTAAAGTATAGACATTGTTTTCTTTCTTAACATCATCTGATACAAGTTCCACATGAACTAGAATGCAATGTTAAAACACAGAGTAATGGAAGAATTATAGCTCAATATGACGTAGGGCCTATTTGAAAAAAGTCAGCTTTCTAGGAGCCGACCAGGGGCACCGAGAGCTCCCTCCCCTCCCTCATCCCTTTCGCAATGGTCCTTTCCATGCTGAAATCTTGAATCTGCCCTTGGAATCAAACGCAGAAGAATGGAAAAGCGCCGATACTGGCTACTGAGGTTCATTGTAGAAAGGATCAGTGTATGCCACATAATAGTATATTAACGATAGGATTTTGGTTGAGGCAAATGTGGATTGAAATTTGAAAGTGAGTTGGCGATCATTCATTTGACCGAGATTTTAAAAAATACTTTCGGCATGTTTATTTACGAAAAACGATTCCTAAATTAATTAATGGCAATTAGAAACAAGTCGGCAGAACTGCAATTGCTTCGACAGGAGATTTTAGTAATATTTTCAGTGCAAAAAAGTCTATTGATGTAAGCTGTTGCGTGCGGACAATGGCGTGCAGAATTATCACGGCCTCAAAACCGGCGTGGATTGGATCCGTACGCAACGAAGTAATAGAAGCACGTCACCAGCGCCTTCGTCAGTATGGGACGCCGAAGAATCAATTATTCAATAAACTGTTGTATGCGTAGAATGTGCGTGTGTTTTCATGCAGGGGAAGGTTTCCATGGGCGAATCTCGTGACCCGGGCATGAAGAGACGATACCGATCGTCTGTTAATTATTAACCGACGTCTGGAGACTTGCGTTTGGCGTTTGATCTATGATATCGGCTTTTATGCGTAGACATGAGCCAAGTTTGCGCGAGTCGCTTGCACGCTGGGTGATCTTGGACTCGCAAACGTTTGACCTATCTTTAGACCTTTTGACACTTAAAACATTTACATTCAGATCTTTAAAGTTTAAACTCATAACCATCATCTACAGTTCTAGACTTTTGGCGCAGTGCCACAGACAAGCTCACAGACAAGACACAGCTTTTGACCCAGTATAATCCCAATATATGTCTTTGACCACTTGTATCCCTCTGACCAAATGCCATCCTGTTGACCTTTGACTCATAATCATTATGCAGGGATGCAATGTTAATACGGTAGGCTATTCAAATTTGACTCAGTACCACAACCAATTATTTGACAGAATACCAGGATAAACAGAGAGCAAATCGGAAGAATTTGGGGGGTTTGCATACATACGAATCCGTATAACTTCCCTCCGATACGCTGTTCTTCCCTCTTTTTTCCCTTTATAAACCCTTGGCCCATGCATGGGACCCATAGGTTTCCCCGACCCGCAAGACAAAGATCGACGCACTTGAATTGATAAAATCGGAGAGGGAGAATTTTAATGTGCACTTCGAAGTTATACATTGGTAGTGAGCATAAGAGAAGCTAAGCCAATCGTCATTGACTTCATACATTGAAGCACAGAGGGTGTTAGCAAGGCCGTAGCTAAGGGGGTGTTTTTGGTGTTTAAACACCCCCGAAATTAAGTAATGTAAACATGAAATAATGCATAAAGGTACAAACCCCTTGGTCGCTTGACTCGGTTGCATGTCGGCTTGCTCAAGGACGAGAAAACACCCCCCGAAACAGAAAACACCCCCCGAAACAAAATCCTGGCTACGGCCCTGGGTGTTAGTCCCGAAGATCTTTGACAAACAGTCAATTGGTGTCCACAAATGTTGCGAAAAGTTCGATGCAGTCCATGCTCGCTAACAATAACTATTTCGTTGAGGAAGCTAGTAGGCTTAGGATGCATGAATTGGCACTCATTCCATTGACACCTAGATAAATAAGCGCCTAAAATACGCAATAGTCATTCCTTGATTCTGCTTTGACATAGGGTTCTGCAGTCATTCTTTGAACTCTGCTGTTGACGTTGGGATTCTGCAGTTATTCATTTGGCATGAAGATTGTAAAAGACATCCCTGCCGGTGACGCTGAACCCGTGTGACTCCTCTGACACCCAGCGTCAGCTTACCTTGAATTGCTGACACTATTGTTTCTGTGGCGTAGGCCTACCTGGTCCCAAGAAGCGATATTTAACTTTCCCTTGACGTCGAATCAAGGTTTATCGACGACACTGTCTGACGTCTTATGAGTCCGCTTGATACGAACTTGAATTGCTGCTGTGACTTGGACTTTTTGAGGTCTGGACCGGCTGAAGATGGTGTAGTCGACGACGATGACTTGTCCACATGTCGTGGCGTTACCTTGGCTATCTGCGGAAGAGACGTCTTCTGAAGTCCTTCCTGGAGCGACGCCTCACAGTACTGAAGCAGTTGTTTGACGCTGTCGCGGAGGTGTTGCGTGGGTGGATAGCGCCGCTTGGCGATGACGAAGAAAGCCTCGACAAACCCCTGGAGACTGAGACCTGTCGAGTAATCGATGCATGCAGTTGTAATGTAATCTACAAACCTACTCTAATATGATCTAATAACTTCTGTAGCGCCCGTATCATAATGTTTGAGGCATAACGGAGTCCATTTGTATGAATTCGTGGTATTAATGGTATTATCGGTGGTATTGTGATATTACAAGTTAGAAAAGGATAGTGGTGCGTCTTGTGGTACTCTCCCCTAAAGCTTATCTAATCTAATTTAATCGAATAACTTCTATAACGTAGGCCTACTTATCATAACTTATTGCTCAAAGCATTAATAAAAATCTATGGTCGCTTCAAGTGAAAATGAGGTAATAAATCATAATCCGTTGGAGAAATTAAAAATGGGAAAGAGGCAGAAGAAGAAGTCAGGGTACAGAGAGAAACAACTCGAAACGGACGAATCTTAAGTTTAGCCCTCATGACATGTAGGCCTAACTAGGTGATTATAGGCTCCGCCAAAATCAATGGCTCTGATTGTAGAAAGGAAGCGTAAACACCTATAAAAGGCGTGAGTAACCGAATACACGAAAATATATGGCTAAAATCATACTGGTCTTTATGAGTTTTAGATTGAGGTACTGACCGGGTCCTTTCTCTTCGCGTGCTGCTTCCCATCGTTTTGCCATTTCGATGTAGAGAACGTCGAATGTGCTGCTGGTTAATCCAGTTCCAGACCCAGACAGACGACACTTCCTGAAAAAGAAACCGTCGTCAAATATATAGGGGGTCGGTGGTTCTAAAAGCTTTTGTCCTAAGGGTCACATACCTGGACTTAGGACGGACCACCTACGTTCTGTGGAGAAACGATTTTCCTCAGAAATTACCGGCAAGGTCAAATATTTTCCTCTATGAGATGAACATTGAGGCTACCAAAGACAAAGAATAGGATATAGTAGGCCTATTTTTTTAAGGATAGAATTTTTTACCGATTTTTTAAAATTCCAACAATGCCGTCTTACGTGGTATAGGCCTACATGGAAGGATTTTGTGGGATTTTGTGGGAAAATTAGAGAATTCTATACCACGAACCATCTGGCTCCTTCTCACAACCCGTGCACAGTGGTTCCAGTGGCGGAGTGGCAACTGCGCCAGTATGCCATGGCACATTGGCCCCTCTGGTTTCAGCGCGCGTTGCCCTTATGGCAAAAGGAAATAATTATGCGTCAATAGACAAATATTCTAAGTTTTTCCATTTCACGATTTCCTAGAGCTGAATAGGAAACAATTTGCATAACTGTACGCTTGCCTTTACAACCATACTACAAAATCTACAACACACGACACCATTATACAACACAACACCGCACTATAGCCCAGTGGCGTACGGAGCTGAAATGCCGCCCGGGGCGAGGGCCCAAAGTGCCGCCCTTGACCACTTAATTTTCGATATGCTATTTTCTCTAAGATATTACATGACGATCGTATTAATAAACTTTATTCCGCTATACAGTACCGGTATAAAACACGGCTTATTGTGCGCACTAGCAGTCATAGGCGTAGCCATATTGAGGCAAGAGGAGGTATTTATAATAATAATAATTACGCTCATATTTACTAAACATTGCAAACAAGTGCAGTCTGCAGCATTATTGCAAAACGCCGAAGAAAAAAATTAATAGCGTACGTGTTACCGAGATTCGAAAATAACTGAATTTTCTGTCAAAGCCAGGACAATTTTAAAATTAATTATAAAAAGAGTACTAAATCATAAGTGGTGAAAGGCTGTGGTGGTGATATTGATAGTTTGTGATTAAATCTTATTCTAAGTCATTAATTCGTTTAGATAGGCCTGCCTGTGCATATATAGGGCTATAGGCGTAAATATATATTATGATTAGGCCTATGAAAGGCGGCATAACAAGAATAGTCTATGCTCTAAAGTAGACTATGCTGTGTGTACTCTGTTACTCTGTTTACAGTTTACTAGATAAATGCGATTCCCCTTCCCTTTCTGCAATACTGTTGTTTAACGTAGACCTCCGAGAGTGATGCCGCCCCTAACGATCAACAGAAGCCAAGCCGACTTGACTAAAAGTGACAGTTTCTTTCTTTCCTTCCTTTTCTTTCTCTCTTTCTATCCTACTTTTTCATTTTTTAAATCACAATTCACTCTTTCTTTTTTTCGTCAACCCTATTTTGCCGCCCCTACAAAAGTGCCGCCCGGGGCGACTCGCCCCCTCTGCCCCCCGTTCGGTACGCCACTGCTATAGCCTACCACACCATCTCATGTATACACACCGTACCATCCACACTTTATGGAGACACCACAGGTAGGAACTGTCTTGCCTGCAGAAGATTCGAAACGCCGAAGAACTCATTTTGATGGATTCCTTGCAGCCGAGGTTTAACATGAAGATATCAGCCACACGATCTATCAGCCGCATGCTATCGAAGTCCGTTTCTTCATAGTTTCGTGGGTAGATCAACTCCAGACACCCGCTGCCCCTTCGAGGCGAAATCAGAAGGTCCTGGTCCGCAATGCCAGGGTCATCGAATGCCACTCCTTTTCCTCTGTCCTCCAACGAAACACAGGTTGTCTGGTCCGCAGGAACGATTTTCCCTGATCGCCGGACACTGTCCACAAATACATAACTGTATACAGTAATCACCGAAAAGGTTTGGCACAAAGCATCCAATCCCTGGGACTGACTGGTAGTGTATGAAACAGTTAAAAGTAACCGGTAAAGGAAATGGTAAAGAATAATGCAAAGGTGAAAGGTCAAATTAGATTAAACAATTACAAACGGTAGAATGAAAGTAGCCTACTATGGTGCCACGATTGGTGTCACACGAACTACAAATGCAACCTTGTCTCATGCTATTAAGGTTAACGATAGTAGCAGTAATCGTTTTGTAAAGGCAACCGTACAGTTACCTATTACCCTCATCCTTCTGACGTATTTTTATAGATGTGTATAAACTATGCGTTACCCTCACCTTTTAGCTTTTCATCTTTGACCATTCACCTTCGCTGTTTACCTTCACCTTTTACCTTCATCTTTGATCTTCAACGTTTACCTTCACCTTTTACCTTCACCGTTTACCTTCACCTTTCACTTTCGCCTTTTATATTTTACCTTCACCTTTTATTTTAACCGTTGGCCATTCCACTTTACTTTAACCTTTTACCTTAAACTTCATTTTTTACCATGACCTTTTCCTTCACCTGTCATCTTCACCTTTTACCTGTAGGCCTACCTGCCCCTGCGCTTGGCTGTTTCAACACCTTGGGGGGTACCAATACGTTGGTCTAAAAAGTGGGGGGTACCAATTTCTTCTCCACTTTCGCTTTTCGCATGGTGGCCATTTTGAACATATTCCCTGCCAGTATTCTCATCAATTTTGGCTCTCGGTTTACATGTGTATCTAAGTACTTTCGCACTTTGGCGGTGGCTGCATTCTCTGGGAAGGCACAATAACAAAAATATTGATTTTTTTTACCTTTTCCCTTTCCCTTTTACCTTTACCTTATACTATTATCCTAACTATTAGGCCGACCTTTAATTTGACCTTTCACGTTTGCATTAACCTTTACCATTTCCTTTACCCGTTACCTTTAACTGTTTAATACACTACTAGTAGTCCGAGGGATGGGATGCTTTGTTCCAAACCTTTTCGGTGGTTTGCACTTAGGAGCAACGAGCAGCAGAGTATCCATTACAAGAGGTTTCTTAATCTCCTCGTCCACTGGACTGATGATGCACTCGAAGACTCCTGGCGCCACCTCGTGATCGTAGTCGAGTCGAAGGCTCGGATTGGCGTTGACTTCGAGCAGAACGGGACTTCCGGTTTCCGTCAGAAGAATGTCGAAGCCAAGGATCTACAGGAAAGAACGAACTTTTGATGAAGGTATTACAGTCTTCATCGAAATTCGTCACCTACATCATCTGATGTAATATGTTGAAACAGATTTACAACTATGCTTTCATAATCGTAACTTTGATCATAATTATTATAAAGCGCCACTTGAAAGCCAAGCGCAGGGGCACCAGCTTATTCGCAAGCGCTACTTCGAGTCAGACGAATTGCCTAGATATATGAATGGAAATTCAAGTCCTGTGTCAGATAGGCTAGAGAGAGGTGAGGCAGAGAAGTTGCTAAACTGGGTTTCGTTAGGTCGAGGTAAATTCGAAGGCAGAGGATCAGGTTAGTCAGGATATATATTTTTGAAGAGGGGAGGCCTTTGTTCAAGATCTTCTGTCTACATGGGCGTAACTTGGGTCTGAAAAGTGGGGAGTACCAATTTCTTACATACACGAAGCAAGGCGGAAACTGCGATCTCTGGGAAGGCTCAATAATAAAATATTGATTGGCATTGTTCAAAAAGTGGGGGTACGGTACCTCTCAGTCCAAAAAGTGAAGGCACGGTACCCCCAATCAAAAAATTTGGGGGGGGGTAAGGGTACCCCTCGAACCCCCCCACAAATTACGCCTATGTCTGTCTATCACCAAATATGCTTTCGTAATCGTAATCGTTATCATATTCGAGTGGAAAGCTTGAGTGGAAAGCTTGAGTGGCGATAGACAGAGGAGCCTGAATAAAGCTGGTACCCTGCGCTTAGCTTTCAACTGGTGCTTCAGAAATGTGGAGTTTACGATTACGACTACGAGTCGAGATGCAAAGACCATCTCACCTGAAAGCACGAGGGTCCACCTTTGCATGATGGTAGTTCGGCCTTGAGATTGACCTTCAGTTCCGCAACGATGGAGATGATTGTCTTGATGATGACGAACTTAATTTCTGACCAAATGGAATCGATGTCCAAACCTAATAACTTCAGCTGACGAAAGACGCTGCTGATCGATCTCTTCGATCCGTCGTTACCTGCACAGACACCGATAAAAAATTATCATTGCTAATTGCTATTGTTATCATTATTGCGATATTTCTTATTATATCGGCGCTATAGATATTCTTTGATTGGATTAAATTGGATCAGAATTGTAAATCTATCGTGAACTGTTAATATTCCGTTGGACACCTTTCAAACACGTTCAACTGCCGCTATTACAATCAAAATTGATGGCGCTTTATCGTCAATAAAATTTAAGTTTACTTATTTGATCGTCAATAATAGAAGCACAGAATAGATCAGTGTTTCTTAACCAGTGTTCGACCGAACCCCTGGGGTTCGGTGAGCCAGTGCCAGGGGTTCGGCAGAGGTCCTCTGAAATATATACATATTCAGGGTCAGTGAGTGTGAGTGAAAAATCATTTGATATTTTATTTTCATTTCAACAAAGGACACATTAAGATGCAATTGGTAGTGTTAGTACGGTTAGTTAACTGTTAGTAGTTCATGTATTGTATTGAATGTATTAATATTGTATCACATTTTGGTACAATTTTTTATTTCCTTTTGTTCCCATTAGTTAAAAAGTTATTGTTAAAACTTGGGGGTTTCGGTGAGTGGTCATGGATTTTTCTTGGGGTTCGGCTCCCTTGAAAAGGTTAAGAACCACTGGAATAGATAAAGCGTAGCTTTATATATTCTGTGATAGAAGGCCTATTTCCAACTTTCCATGAATAAATAGTTCGAATTAATTGTCTGTCAAACTGTGTCGTTTTCTCGTTGTGCGATGACGAGGAACGAGGAAGCTACATTACATAAGCTACAAGCACTTTATATATATATATATATATATATATATATATATATATATATATATATATATATATATATATATATATATATATATATATATATATATATATATATATATATTGTCGATTATTTGAAGCGATTGAAGTTGAACCTCCTTTCAATTTGCATAGTCATTGCAGTCTGGCTTCTGGCTCTACATTTCAAGATTTCGCTCTGGTCTCTCCAGTGGGTAATGCTTTTTTATGGCGATTTCACTCGAAACGACAATCGGCTGATGTCTTGCGCAAAATAATAACAACGGCGCTATATAAGTCATTAAACCAGATCACGGTGTACCAGATTAATTAGATCACTCGCCGCTCACAGGTCCTCGTAGTCGCTAGATGTCCTTCACCACTCGACACGACTGCTTACACGATACCAGCATTAACTTTTGATTTGGTTAGACACCTTTAAATCATTTCATTCCAACGCTATATATAAGTAAATTCGTTCAATCGCTAGCAGTTCAACAATACCAGTTTCTTATCATGTAATACCAATGTCTCATCTGAACGATGAGAACTGTTCAAAAATAATTTATGTGGACATCAACGGCCATTGTAATTGTAATTGTAATTGTAACCGAAAACTTATATAGCGCCACTCAAATCAGCGGCGCTTTCAACCCGCATCAATGCCTGCACCGGCAAAAAGGAAAGTTTTCAGGCGTCTACGGAACTGGAGAGGAGAGAGGGCAAGAAGCTCTTGGCGGAGAAACAAGGGGAGACAGTTCCAAGCAGAGGGGCCAACATAGGCGAAACTTCTGGATTGTGCCGTGGAAGATCGCATGCGAGGGACAACCATAAGGCCGCGAGCCGAAGATCGCAAGGAAGCCCTCGCAGGCAAGGAAGAAACTGGGTTGCAAAAATTCATTAGGTAAGACGGAGCAGAGGCAGTAAGGCAGTTGCGCATGAGAGTGAGGGTTTTAAACTGAATTCGCTGTTGAGCAGGGAGCAAGTGAAGGGAATCACGGATAAAGGCAGAAATGTGGGCAAACTTGGGAATGTCACCTATAAGCCGAGCTGCAGCATTAAGGATAGTCTGGAGTCTTGATGCCATAAGATGTCGTTAAACTCTGAATCCAACCGCTTAATCTTCAATCTGATTAGTCAAGATTGGAGGATTGTCTACGTAATCGTTGATCATAGTACTATTGGTGTTTCAGTAACCCGGTCGAATGTTGTTGCAATGTCATGGTGATGCGATGTTCCTACCATTGTAGGTCGTATTGGATGTCTTAGTTACATAGAAGCATTAATTGGCTTACGTTTCTTAGCTTAATGTTGACGACGAAACTTGATGTGGGATTTACAGAAAGCGGTTTGTTACTAATTAGCCTTCTTCATGTTAACATTTTTTATTTGTTTATTAATCTTTGAAAAAGAGATCTAAGTCTCCTTATTTGTTTGTTTATTAATTTTTATATTGGTATAATATTTAAATGTCTTTCTAGTCAGATAAAATATAATGCTAGGATAGGATCCAGAGTTTAACGACACCTTATCTCAATAAAAACAATTGACGTCGACAGAAATTATTTTGAACAGTTCCCACCGTTCGTATAGCATAGGGTTCGAGAATTCGTGACTTTCGGTTATAAAATTCGTAAACATTTGCGAATTTTTGGTCTATTTTAAAATTCCTAAAAATTCGTGAAAATTCGTTGGGCCAATGACGGTGGCGTTTTGCAAAATAGCGTAAGGAACAACAAATGTGATGACGTCATGATTTGTTGTGTTAAGCTTCTGCTTAGAATTTAATGTAAATTTAATATTAAAGTTTATTACGTAATGAGTTAATTTGGTTCAAATCTAATTTCTTAAAGATGAAAGAACATGGACGGGAGTGGAAGTATGTAGTAATTTTGAAGGAAAATGAAAGGGTGATCCAAAAATACAGTGTTGTTTTTTGTGACAAAGAATATATTGGTTGTTCTGCCCGAATTCGGGAGCATTTGCATGGCGAAAATATAGAAACCAGAGTCGAGTGGGAGCAGTGGGCTGTTCCTGACTCAGAATCAGAGGACGAAGAAGTAGAAGACACAGTTCGGTGAACGCTGCCAACCCGTTTTAACCATGTTTGGTTGCAAGCTGTGTTAGTGACTGACTGGTCACACTGGAGCTGGTGGTTTTTCGTTCTGCTAACTGACTCTCACAGTCGCATACCCCAACTATGATAGAAATCCAAGTTCAAGACTCCAAGTAGAACAGTAACTGAATATCAGCAGGCCTACTATTGTGTTGCTAGTAAGCTATCTTTTACGGCTGATTGATTGCCCATGACACTGACATTTACTTGCTTACAAAGTTGAAAAGTTAACAAATAATAAAATTCGTTGCCACGCGACGAATTCTTTTATTTTAAAAATTCACGAATTTTAACGAATTTTAAAATTGAATTTTAAAAATTCGTTAAAATTCGTGAATTTTTAAGATTCGTAAAATTCGTAAAATGCGAATTCTCGAACTATGGCAAAGGCCTAATATAACTACATAATAATATAACGTTATTGTATTATATAACTAAATTATGCATAATATAAACTGAATTAAAGATGATTGTATACAAAAATTCTTCACTTATTAATGTTGTTGATAGTTTTTTTTCGTCGACCAAATCTTACCACTCATAGCAAACGGAATCGCCGAGCAGAGATTGAACGAGAATGAGGAAAATATAGCATTGGATTAAATTTAATTTAAGGTGTCTTAAAAGAGCATGACACAAGTAAGGTTGTTAATGACTTAACGCCATCCTGGGCTGACCTCAACCTTATTCTATAATTCATTATATTCAATATATAATAATATAATGCAATAGCATTGCTTTATTCTATAATGCACAATTTTGAAAATATAGACATCAATGTTAAATTCGACTCCTGTAATAACTTGTGAAAAACCGTTCATACTGATTTGTAATCATACTGCGTTATTGTCAGTTTGAAGATATTACACGAATATTATTATTATTATTGCTATCGCATTATATTGGTATAATCACATAAATATATATGGGCTATATACATTAATGCAATATGATTATATTAATATATTATACGTAAAATAAAAGATAAGGCAGTAGGCACGGTAAAGTCTAGATCAGAACATGTACAAAATATTCATCGCTTATGGTACTGGCAGCCGCAAGGTGTCGTTAAGCAAAAAAGCAACATTTAATAATCGTGTGTTTTAGAAACCTTTAATTCACTATTACCGGATGCTATATTTTCTTTATTTTCGTAATATAATTAAATGGTGCCTTCTGTATTTTCGTTCAGAGTGCCAGATATAATGCTTTAAACGATGTAACATTAGTGACATTGTGCGCCTCTGTTTTAACACCATTTAATGGTGCCCTTCAGAGGCTATAAATTTATCGTTTTCCTTGAATAGTGTTCCTCAATTGTCGTCAAGGGCCATTGATGTCATAAGTCGACTTTAAACCTTAAAATAATAATAATAATCGCGAGTGCCAATTCAACCGAAAAGGTTATAAGGAACATAGTTACAACTGCATAAATTATGGCAAATCCTGTTTTCATTTATTTGCTTATTAATAATTATATCGAGATAATATTTAAATGTCTTTCTAGTTTTGTCTTTCGATGTCGTGTCTGTCCTTCTCTTGTATTGTTTTACTTCTTCTGTGTTGTCTTTTACATCATGCATGATATAATATTATGCTATGATAGGATCCAGAGTTTAACGACATCTTATGGCAACAAAGACCGCTGACGTCGACAGAAATTACTTTGAACAGGCACAAAACAGCTACATGATAAAATAACGCTATTGTTTAATGTAATTAAATCGTGCATAATATAAACTGAATTATAGATGTGTACAAAATGTTCATTGCTAATTAATATTGCTCATTTTTTACTGACATCTTGTGACTGCTACGGCCGTTGACGCCGACATAATTGCAAGGGAAAACGAATAGCAATTGAACGAAAATTACGAAAATATAGCGTTGAATACAATTGAAGTAAAGGTGTCTAAAAAGAACACGAGATAAACTACGGTTCTGCATTGATTAACGACATCTTGTGGCTGATCTCAACCATACCTATTACCTTATATTCTATATCATGCATTATTGAAAATTATAATATAATAGCATAATGCAACAGCATTATTTTATTATATAGTGCATAATGTCAACGGTCTTGGCAGCTGCAAATTGTCGTTAAGCGAAATGAATAACCTCTAATAATAGTATTTTCTTTTTAGACACCTTTATTTCAATTTTGCCTGCTGCTATATTTATTACATTTTCGTTCAATCGCTAGTTATCTCTCTTACACCAACCCTGTGTAAAATAATGGAAAAGATGATAACAAATAGATTACAGTGGTTTTTGGAAACCAATAAACTTCTATCTCCATATCAAACAGGATTTAGAAAACATAAAAGCACTATAGACCAAATTCTTAGGCTTCAAGATTATATTCATAAAAAAATAAGCAATAAACAACATGTCTTGGCAATCTTTATTGATTTTGAAAGAGCATATGATATGCTTCATGTCCCAACTCTTTTAGAAAAATTACAAAATATTGGAATAGTAGGAAATGTTTTCAACTGGATTTCTAAATTCTTAACTAATCGAACCTTTCAAGTTAAAGTAGGAGTAGAATTATCTGAAAAATTCTCACAAGAGAACGGAACTCCACAGGGCTCCATTATTTCCCCATTATTATTCTTAATAATGATAAATAATCTGGATCCTGGTTTGGAGAATGTCGAATTGTCATTATTTGCTGATGATAGTGCCATTTTCTGTGCTGGTCGGAACATAAAATCACTACAAGGTAAAATCCAAAAAGCTATTAATAAAATTAATGACTGGTGTGATGAAAATGGTTTTAAAATCTCTTTAAATAAAACCACTGGAGTATTATTTACAAAAACAAGAAAAATACACAAATTACAGATTTTCCTTAATAAAAAAGAAATTAAAATAGAAAAAACTGCCAAATTTCTGGGAGTTATTTTTGACTCTAAATTAAATTGGAAGCACCATATAGAATACATTGTTACCAAATGTAAAAAACGAATGAATATAATGAGAGCTGTATCTGGGTATAGATGGGGGGCATCCAAACGAGCCCTCCTATGCATTTATAAAGCTATAATTAGATCAGTTCTTGATTATGGGGATGTAGCATATACCACAGCTAGTTCCAGCCAGTTAAAAAAGTTGCAAAATATCCAATCTGAGGCTTTGAGATTAGCTTGTGGCTCAGCTAAGGGCACCCCAATCATGGCTCTTCAAAATGAATGTGGTGAAATTCCACTCCACCTACGTCGTTTGAACAATTCGCTTAAAATAGGATCTAAAATTCTCAGTTCAAAAGATCATCCTGCGGCGGAAGCTATGCGAGACCACTGGACAAATTATTATTATGCATCTTCTGTTAAACAAAATTCCATTTTTAAAAGAACTGAACATTTTTTCTCCTTGATCTCTCAGCCATTTAAATCACCATCTTACCAGTCAACAGCCCCCTGGCTTAATAAAACCATTAAAGTTGATCTGTCCTTGAAAAAATATATCAACAAAAAGACAGACTCCCCTAATTTTATGTCATCCTTGTCATTAGAATTAATTAATAGATATCTTGATTACACACCCATTTATACGGATGGATCTAAACTTGAAAGTATAGTTTCAGCAGCCTTCTATATACCTTCTATACAGTTTCATAATATCTATAGAATTGTAAATGATTCATCGATTTATTCAGCTGAATTAACAGCCATAATTGAAGCAATTAAATGGATTATTATAAATGAAAATGAAAATACAAATAAATATATCATATTTACTGACTCATTAAGTGTAGCCACTTCTATAAAAGAGAATGGGTCTAGTTCAAGGCCTAATCTTTTTCTTGAATTTTTAGATAATTTTAATAAGATAAAACATAGCAATATCATAGTAGCATGGATACCAAGCCATATTGGTTTATCTGGAAATGAAATGGCAGATATGCTGGCAAAGAAGGGACTGGAAATATCTGAGATTAATTCAACAAATTATTTAGAGTTTAAGGAAATCTATTCTTTAATAAGGAATTATGTAATTAATAAATGGCAAATTGAATACAACCTTAAAACAAATGGAAGATTCTATAAAAATATTCAACCCCAGGTATCTACAGATATAAAATTTACAGACTATCTTAGAAAACGAGAAGTTCAAATTACCAGACTTAGAATGGGACATATTCTAACTAATACCTGGCTGAAATCTATAGGTAAAAGCCCAACGGACTTATGTTTTGAATGCCAGGTACCTGAAACAATTCATCATATACTAACTGCTTGTAAAAAACATGAAATATCACAAATGCTAGTTCAGAAATGTGCAAAGAAAAAAGTGGAATACACTGTTAAAAATATCTTGACAGTTCGAGATATTTATCTTGAAGTATATAGTTTACTTATGACTATAACTAGTGGAAAGATTATGTAAATATCAGAAATAAATACTGTAAATTATATCTGAAAATACTGTCAACATGTATATTGGAGTTCTGCCATTTGAGTTGGATGTTATCCGATAAAATAATGTAAATAGTTATAAATTTTGTTACCATAATGTTTATATAAAAAGAAATTAATTGACAGATTCTTATGTGCTTATCACTAATCATCTGTTAATTTCTAAGTAATTCACTAATTTGAAATAATCGAAGAAACTATTTTCTTCGTTGTGTTATCTAACCATATAACTTTTTTTTTTCTGGACACTGATAATTGCTTATTACATATAAATGGGTGATTTGTAATGTTTTAAAATGTATGGAATTCATAACCTAATGTGTGTGTGCTTTTTTTTTTATTTTTTTATTTGGATATAATCGATGACTAGTAATGTTTATAATATTATTGGTCCTTGGACAATACTGCTAAATTGGTGTGCGTGCGTGCGTGTGTGTATAAATCAATGTATGGGATCAGACATTTCAACTGATTTTGAAATTTAGAAATGACATTGAATAATATTGATATTATTATTGAAGCCTCTAAATAAGAACTAAGTACTTTCTATGTCAAGTTAATATTGAATATTGAAGCAATCTGTATAAATATTAACTATTAATGTTTATATTGAACATTGTTTGTAAATTTGTTATGAACGGTTCTTATGATAATGTAAATAAATGTGAAATTCTTTAAAATAAAGAGCCAAACAAGGAAACAAACGATGAGACAATCAAAAGAAAGAAAGAAAGAAAGAAAGAAAACAGAAAGAAAGAAACTGATAAATGAAAGTTATACGAACATGAACTGAAATATATAAAAAAAACTGTAAAGACGTCAACGGCCTATGTAGCCATAAGATGTCATTAAACTTTTGGAATAATAATAATAATCGCTAGTTATCAATGTAATCACAGTATAAATAATTACACAGTACGTCGACTCCCGGCCTCTGCAGCAGTCAGAATGTGTGACCGACCGCCATCTTGAAAGAGACCGTTTACCATGCCGATACACCGGAAACAATCACATCAAATATGTTTTAAACGTTAAAACAACATTGAGGACTATACGCCGATACACCGGAATCCATCAAATAAAATATTTTTTAAACGTTACAACAACATTGAGGACTTCATTAGAATTAACGATATTATTTTTAACGTTAATTTCAGCTTAAATCTATAATTCAAAAGCTATGTTTCAAGATGGCGTCGTAATCACGTGACCAGAAAAACTAGTCAACAGCCAGCAATGAGAGTCGACGTACTGTGTAATTATTTATACTGTGATGCAATGTTACTGTGTAATATGTTCAGCAATCATCCAGCTTCTAGTTTCAGTAATATTTTCATTTAGAATAATTTCCTACGCGTTAATTTACCATCCTAAGCTACGGTTTAACCCAAATAACAATGAAAAAATGTAATAATGGCTCTTTCAAGAATTCGACGCAGTTTTCTTGATGCAGAAATATTTTGAATCTCAAGTCCTACAAGACAGAAACCCGTAATCGTAATCGTATAAGACTTACTCCGTGTTTTTAAAGCGCCACGTGAAAGCTTAGCGCAGAACACCAGCTTATTCACGAGTGGTGGACTCGATTACTGCCTTATGCTCGAGTGGTGCAAGTACCAAGGCTGACTGAATGGACGATAATTATCTTCGTTGTGACTACTACTCCGTCATAATGAACAGAAACAACCTAAATCAAGAGTTGACAAAAACTAATAATCGTGAATCACAATGCACAGGTGCTTTTCAACCAATTGCTAGCATGCACTGTTTGAAGGTGTAATTGTTATTAGTAACTTCTATTGCGCCGGTATCTCTGATTAGGTCTCTTGAAGAGGCGCTATATAAATTTCCAGAATGAATGAATGAATAATAAACTGACCAACCTGATTCTGTGTGTATATAGTTGCGACTCTTCTTATTGAGCGAATAGTTTGTCAGGTGCATATAGGACGCACGTATGTTCTTGTTCGTTGGCTGTCGATATGGGATCGTACAGAACCTGGCCAGTCCGTCCCTGGCCAGGTACAGCTCTAGTGGATCAACTGAGGTCACAACGACGTAGACACGTAGGTCGAACTTGAGTCTGTCGAGCAGGAGTGGCATCGAAACATACTCCTGGACGATGTGTCGTCGGTCCCCGAATACGTAGTCCTTGGGGTCGTCGATGAGGTAGATTCCTTCTCCCTGACATCCTCCGTCTGGTTTGACGATGAAGACAGGGCGGCTGTCCGTCGGGTTCTGATGACGAACCGCGGACCGGAAGCTGGAACTGAAGTCGGAGAATTGCTGCGGGAGGAACCAGGAACGAGGGTAGAACGAGTAGTGGTCCGGGAAGAGGGACCGCATCAGATCCAAGGCTCGACCCAGGCTTACCTTTCGCACCGCCTCTAACATACCTACACGTCACAGAAACATTATAAATGTGATGCAAAATGGCACATGTGATGTAAATGTGATGTAAATGATGCGCTGTTAAGGTAATGTAAATGTAAAGTGCAACTGTAATGAAACTGCGATCAGCATGCTCTCTTACACAGAGGAGTATAGGCCTATAGGCCGCAGCGTATGTTCTCTTTCCGATATAGCTAACGGGGCAGCTAGTAGGCTAAATAAGGATAGATTAAGAGTAGTATAGAGAGAGGATGACTTTGGCGGGCAAGATATCTGCTATTCTTGCTATTATTCCTATGTTTGCCAATTTTTGTGCTTATTTGTCTAATATGTTCTATCCAGGTGAGATGCTGGTCAACATAAATGCCAGGGAATATCACACTGGGTACTTGAGGAATATTACTGTAATCTATCTGGATAGTTTTTTCTTGCTGAGGTATTATAGGTTTCCTGTGGAAGAAAAGAAGAATGATAAATGATCTTATCGACATCTACAAAATTTTACAATAACTCTAAAATAGGCCTATAGATGAAAAACTTTCTTCCAGAAGGCAGCAACTGGAAATCTGAGAGGACACACTCTGAAACTGTACCATAAATGGTTGCGATAAGACATTAGAAAATTCTTTTTTGCCAAAGAATTGTGGATCACTGGAACCGGCTGCCTCAGGAAAAAGTATTCCTATCTGCACCAAGACTGACAATTTCAAACAGACACTTGACAGTAGGGCCTAAGACGGTATGATATAGACACGAAAAGCTTATATAGCTTACTTAACCTATTAACTGTAAGTGTAACTATAATTAATTCAAAACTAGGTAAAATTTGAATACTCTAATAATCTAACTCGATTCAAGTGCTACCTGGAAATTTGTTGATCTTTCCACAGACGAGACCTGAGTTCTCGGAAAAGTTGACGCTGTGCCAGTAGATGTCGCAAGGTTCACCATCCTTCCTTCCACTCGGATACTGTCCAAAAGGCAAGACATAGAGCAGATTTAATCGTCTAAAGCAAGCTTCACTTTAGACACCTTAAATTAGGTTTTAACTGCCGCTTTATATACAGTCTAAAGGTCGTTTTGAGAACTTATTTCAGTACGCCGGGTCTGGCAGCCATAAGACTTCGTCAAACGCTGGAACTGCTGCTAGTTTGGGGAACTTAGAGGAATTTTACCCATTGCGCCACACGAGCCTTGAGTACAGTTCAAAGCATTTTTACTATCGACGTCAAAGGCCTTTGACGCCATAAGATGTCGTTAAACTGTTGGGTACACCTACACCACCGCAGCAGAGGTTAATTTCACTCATCTCCGTTATGCCTGACCCTTTGGATTTTGACCTGTTACCGACCTTGACCTTACCTTTCTATAGATTTTGTTTTGACTGAGCGCCTGTGAGTTAAGCTGGTTCCGCGACTTAGCTTTCTTTAATGCGCTGGAGAAATTAAGGGAGTACGATTACGACCATTTTGCGACAGTTTCCGATTATATAAGTTCTTCTACTAGCGATTTGTTTCCTGACATCTATACAGATAGCAGCGAACTCATCCTGCAAAGTAGGGACAAGTACTTATTTGGTTATTGCAGAAAAGTTCTTGACGCCTCTAAGGCAGAGAATTCACGCTCACAATGAAGTTCGCTATGTATTCTAAGCTGGTGCGCTAGTATAGGCCTATAGGCCTAGGCGAAGAATCCGGGTGAACGACTCAGTGAGAGAGCGGAAGAAGAACAAGTGAATAGGTGATTGAAGTAAGTAAGTATATTTTTTATTAAACTGGTTGCTGAAAAGCCCCACTCTAATGCACAAGCATAAAAAGTCATATACAGAATCAGTAAGAATACAGCAGTCTTCCTATAAAAGTTTCCCTCGTATTATTGTCTATAACGTTGAGGACCTGT
>OY744602.1:99633667-99648667 GCA_963556255.1 Allolobophora icterica | reverse complement strand
AGAAGAAGAAGAAGAAGAAGAAGAAGAAGAAGAAGAAGAAGAAGAAGAAGAAGAAGAAGAAGAAGAAGAAGAAGAAGAAGAACTGAAACATGAAGAGGAAGAGGAGGACGAGGAAGAAGAAAAATTGTAACGGTACTAATGATAGTAGGAGCAAAAACAATAACAATTCTTATTCATCTATTGTTAGGTGTATTTGTGTCTTTAGACACCAGTAAATCATATTCGACCGTCGCTATATCAAGTGGAACTCTGCTACAACCGATTGATATCAACACCTCTGTCTGTCAATTTCCTGTATGAACTCAACAGAAAATAATAATTAGTTGAAGAAAGAAAACCACATCAGGAAGAAAGAAAGTTGAGGATTGAGTAGTTAACTCCGAGTCTCCAACCCTCCCGTTTCCTGGTGGTCCCAATACCAAGCTTGAATAAAAAAAAGGTGGACGATGTCAACGGCCCTGGCAACCACAAGACACTGGAAACTTTACTTCACATGTAGCTTTTCATGTAGCCTTTCTGCCTTTTCATAGCTTTGCTATAAGAATGGTCAGAAAGGTTCAATGCAATTATTCTTGTCGACATCAAAGGTTTTGATGTAGTAAGATGTTGTTAAACTGGTGGCAGTAGCTTCTACCCCCACTAAACAACCAAGCTCAATCCTTCTCCCCCCTTCACAGAACTGTGAACGAAGACTCTGCAACTTGTAGGGAGTGTGATAAAAAAATTGAAAAGAAACACTTCCCCCCCCCCCCCGTTTTCACTGGACTCAACTTGCACCCGCCCTGAATAGGGATCATAGAAGCCTCTGAACTGTGGATCTG
This sequence comes from Allolobophora icterica, assembly GCA_963556255.1. Lineage (NCBI taxonomy): Eukaryota > Metazoa > Annelida > Clitellata > Crassiclitellata > Lumbricidae > Allolobophora > Allolobophora icterica. The sequence continues at coordinate 99,647,846 of OY744602.1, read as the reverse complement.
TGGATCCAGCCTAATTGCTAGTCGTTGTTCTTAAAACTCGAATTGGTAAGTGTCCTTACCATTGAAAGATGTCGTTAAGCAGTGCCAGTGGCGGCGCCGCCTATGTTTGGTGTACGGCTTTTGCCGTACCACTTTTTAAGGTAATACGGAAAAAACATAATTTTACCGTACACTTTTACCCAGACTCTTTAATTTGCCGTAGGCCTACCACTTTTCAAATCGTGGCGCCGCCACTGAGCAGTGGACGTCGTTAAGAATAGGCTTATTATTCTCCCTTAAATCTTCTTAGACGATGCGAATTATAAAACTCGTTTCGTTCAATTGCTGCGTCTGTTTGCAAAGATTGCAAATATTGATCAGAAAAGATCGACGTAAAACCTTTAAAAGTCACAAGATGGCGTTAACAATGGAAACATTAGTAAATATATTAATGATGATTGTCCCTTCGACGCCTTTATTCATTTATAGCCGACGCTGTATACTGATCCTCTTCATTATGCCAGTCCCAAGCCTAGGTATCCTAAAACAGTAGGGCGATGCTAATTATTTGTAATGACACAACGTCGTTAAACAGCAAATAATCAACTAGTTCAACCTTTGCCGGGGTCAGGCATTGCCTTCTAGATACTGCAATGGGTCAGGTAAGGTGGACGTCAAGAGTCCTGGAAGTCACAAGATGGTGCAAACAATGAACGACCTTAGTAATGTTATGCCGTCTTTCGACACCTTTAATTCATCTACAATCGACTGTTGATATTCAATCATTTGCGTTTAAGTCCAATTGTAATAAAGTAAAGGAAAGTCAATGTCAACGGCCCTGGCAGTCAGGGGCGTCTATCCCCCAAGTCATTGGAGCAACTTCCCCTTTCCCCTCTCTTCTTCCTCTTCCCCTTCCTTCCCCCTAAAATGGTGGCACACACACTGACAGATCCCCAATTTTTTCGGATGGAGCATTTGCTCCAAGGTTTCTATGGTGTAGATGCCTCTGCTGGCAGTTACAATATATGTCGTTTATTAGGCCTAATAGATATTATTAATTCAAACCTTTAAAGTCCGTTACCGGATTTCACTGGGTTGGTGCCGGTCTTTGGACTTGGTCTTGAAAACGAAAACTCCAGAGAACATCGAATTTATTTCAAAGTCTTTGTTCAACTAATAAACTTTCAAAGATAAATTTCTTTTATTTGCGTCAGAGAACTTCTTAATCCAAATGAACGTCGTGAAATTTTGCATGTTTTAAATAACTTATAGCCCTGAAAATTAAATTTAAAAGCGAATGTTTTCTAAGTTAAACAACGTAACACGACCTTAGGTTTCAGCGGTAATACCTCATAACTAAGACCTTGCTTCTCGAATATGCACCTATAAATATTAATTAGCCAATAAGCGCTCCTAAAGCAATCCAAAAATTAGGCCTACACCTTTTCTGGTTGGGTCGAGTCAACAGACGCAAGATGTTTAGTTAGACACCTTTTATTCGCTTTCTCCAAACATTATAAAATTGGAACTTTCGTTGAAAAACCATTGCACCCGTCATACTAGCAGACTGTTGGTTCGTTTCTTCAGCATCTATCACAGCTTGGTTTCGCTGTCTACGATATTTATCTATCACACGGAGATTCTCTCCAAAGAATCCTTTACTGTCATTCACTACGAATGTCTCTCGACGAAATACACAGTTCAGTTGCCACGATTGTTCAGGTACACGGACGATGATGAGATAGCTACGATATTGCAACAACTACAAGAAATTCTATTCTAAACCCTCAAGACAAATGCTTAGTGTCTACTTAGCACTCGACATGCCAGTCGAATACAGGATGCATAGTCTAAGCTTCATGGTCTCAATCATTCTGACTAACTAACTACTCGACAGTCTCGACTGACTATCCACTCCCTGACTACTACTTCTTCTGCCTTTCTTAAACCAAGTCATTCGGAGGTCCGTGGTAAAGGAGTAGGGTTAATCGCGATTGGTTCCTCAAACTGTAGGACCTCTACCTAGGATCTCTAGATTGACGTTAGCTATGTTACTGGAAAGTTGCACTTAGTCAAACCTTACCTATATCTACTAACCAATGGAAAAGTCTTCCCGACGTGGATGGATCACTTTTCCATCTGTGCTTCATATATCATTCTCGTATTATTTTCCGTTCAGTGATCTGAAATTCTCCATGTAGCTTATCTTTGAAGACTGGTGCTGGATTGAAATTCGCTGACCAACTGCAGTGTATTATTCATGTTGAGATTGTCATCACATGTTATCCTATTTCGAACTCCTAGCTTCTTAGGCGCCTCAATGTCTCCACTTATCTGGGTTCTATAATTACTTTACATACATAAAATGAACTCTGTGATAATACCGTGGAAACTGGAAGTATTTCCTATGAATGTCAACGGCCTCTGGAGCAATAATATGTCGTTAAACTAAAGAATTAAAAAGGCTACTAAATTCCGCCATTGTCCGTAGGCCAACTCTAGTAGTGCCAGTCCGAAGCCTACATAAAAAAATGAGGGCGATACAAGTCATCCTTGTTATGACAAAGTATCGTTAAAAAGAAACTACTACTAGTAATAGCCACAACAACGCCGCCGCCACTGCCCGTACTCTGGTGGTGCCAGTCCCAAACCTGAATAAGGGGTAGGGGACCTAATCATCTTTGTTAGGACACAGCGTCGTTAAACTTTAACTGACAAGTAGATACTCCGTCCTTAAGTCTAGTCAGAAATGAATGCATCGTACTGGTAAAAGTTTGCCAAATATTTAACCAATCACCCTCGATTGATGTCTTCAGCATTGAAATAACTGCGCTATAGAAGTCAATAGGTTAGATGAATGAACGAACGAAAGAATGAATGAATCCCAGGAGTCAGTTAAGCTCGGACGTCAATTCAACCGCGAAAACTGTGAATTTCAGATTTAATTTACGAAAATAAACTCGACAATCCATCGTTCTACGACTTGAAAAAATTTAACACACACCTAGGAGAGGCGGCTCTGATATCGTTGATCATGTTAGCCTATTTGGAGGTAGGGGCTATGAGGTCCACGTCAACGAACCTCGTAAAAACAATGGCTAACATTAATACTATAATTTTATGTTTCCATTGAACACCTTTAATTCACTTTCTCGCAACATTATATAAAAACCTCATTTCCATTCAACCGTTATATTACATTTTATTATAACTGCTAAGAAAATAATCATGCCATACGAACCGTGAGAACTGTTCAAAATAATAATAATAATAATTTCCTTTATTAATTCAAACTGACAAACGCAGTAAGATTACATTGAAACATGACAGTACAATCAAATCTTAACTAAACACAACGTTTGGGCAGCCATGTAAGGCGCCGCCCTAGATGAGGGTGACGGGAATCGATCCGCGAACCTAATGCCATTAGGCCTACTCCATCCCCCCTCCCAATGACCTTTGTTGCTATAAGATTGTGGCGGTTTGGCCACAAGGCACGAACGAAGGAATATAATGATAGCTGTCTTAATTAATTAGCGTCTTATTCGATGGGTGGCGCTTTATAGCTGTTCGATAATAATTATAATTACAAGTGATTTATTTTATTCTTGCCATTTTAACGCTTTAATTTATTAATTAAAATAATTAGACACACCGTCCGTCCAATATTTAGTGGCTAAACATAGGGCGCCGCTTAATATAGCTGGTAGATATTTCGATTTTTGGACACCTGTTTTTAAGAAGATGGTGATGGCCTACTATATAAGTATGGAGGCCTGAATATGGTTTACGTACTGACTAATAATCATGCAGACCAATCAATGTAGCCTTCCTATGGAGGCCAGAATAACGTCTTACGTACGAGACCATAGCGTGCAGATAGATGCAGATGGATTCATAGAGCTTGCCTCACGCTGCGTTGCCTATATCGTAGGATGGCGACGCTGCATCCTGCATATACAGCGATACGGTTCTTTAGTGTCGTTGGTTAGCGATAAATACTGCACTCCGTGTGGTAGTATACGGCGAGTGATAAAGCGAGTTCCAGGTTTCGGTTCGGGCAAGTTGAAAATATAATTACGGACGAGAGGGCGTCCGAGAAAAAGGCTAATCTGTGCGATCCCGGGTTACAGCCGAATCGATCGCTCTCGGGTGAAGGATTGAGTCCGCCGATCCGACAGGTTTGGGGCCCACCCTGCCGTTAGATCGCGAAAAGGTCTGAATCCCGATTGTTGGTAGTTTGCGGGCTGAGTATAGCTCGGGGAAAGACCGATCGTGAGAGATTGAGAGCTCACAGGTCTGTTCCGGTAACGTACGGGGCAAGGAGTTTCCTGGTGACCGTCTGATAAACCTCGGGCAAAGTCCCGCTGTTGGCAGTCAGAGATACACGGGCAAAGACCCGGTGGTACCCGTCAGCGATACACGCGGAAAGGCCCCGCTGTTGACCGTTAGAAATACACGGGCAAAGACCCGGTGGTACCCGTGAGGGATACACGCGGAAAGGCCCCGCAGTTGACCGTTAGATATACACGGGCAAAGACCGGTGGTAGCCGTCAGAGATACGCGGGCAAAGACCCGGTGGTACCCGTCAGAAATACACGGGCAAAGACCCGGAGATACGCGGGCAAAGACCCGGTGTTGACCGTCAGATATAAACGGGCAAAGACCCGGTGGTAGCCGTCAGAGATACACGCGGAAAGGCCCCGCTGTTGACCGTTAGAAATACACGGGCAAAGACCCGGAGATACGCGGGCAAAGACCCGGTGTTGACCGTCAGATATAAACGGGCAAAGACCCGGTGGTACCCGTCAGAGATACACGCGGAAAGGCACCGCTGTTGACCGTCTGAAATACACGGGCAAAGACCCGGTGTTGACCGTTTGAGATACACGGGCAGAGTCCCAGCTGTTGACCGTCAGAGAAACACGCGGAAAGACCGAGCTGTTGACCGTCAGAGAAACACGCGGAAAGACCGCGCTGGTGACCGTTTGAGTGACACGCGGAAAGGCCCCGCAGTTGACCGTCCGAGATACACGGGCAAAGACCCGGTGGTGATAACTCAGTTAAAGTATCGTCCATAAAAGCTGAGCAGTGCGATCCCGAGTTACAGCAAAAACTAATCACTCTTGGGTATTGGATTGACCGCCGATTCGACAGGTTTGGGGCCCACCCTGCCGTTAGATCGCGAGCCGGTCTGAATCCCGATTGTGAAGTTTAACAGGCTGAGTAAACCTCGGGGAGAGACCGATCGTGAGAGTTAGAGGAAACACAGGTCTGTATCGGTAAAGTGCGGAGAAACATTCCGCTGGTGACGTCCGGTGAAGTACCGGAACGATCTTGTTGAAACTGTTCGATAACATCGGGGAACAACCGGTGAATCTCAATACGCGGTATCCGGGTTTGGCTGCTTTAAGCGTCATAGTTACTCCCGCGGTTTACCGGCAAATATCCGTCCGGGAGACCATCCGGACGATCCGACCGTTGTCTGTTCCAGTGTTCGGGAAAGTTCCCACGGTGGGAAGATACACAGGTCTGTGTGCAATAACGGGGTAAAGTTACTGATATTTACCCAGAGATACCATTAGTAGAATCGTGTGTGAGTACCGAGAAACGAAGCCTACGAGTCTGTGCGCTCCCGGAAAAAGACACAACTGTTACGTTCTCTATTTTATTCAGAGAGTCATGTTCAAGAGATACGGCTAGTGGAGTAAGGGCCCACTCTGCTGCTCAGGTCTCGAGACAGACTAATTCTGAATAGTAGGAGGATAAAAGGTTGTGTAAACCGGAAAGAGATCAGACCAAGATATTCGGATCGGGTAGTCGGGTACCCAGGTCCGAAAGAGACACGTCCGCTTTACTAGCGAAACCCAGCTAGTCAGAGTCCCAGGGTGAAGTGTACGAGAGTTCCCGGTTAAAGGAACATTAACGCAGACCAAGAGTAAACGATACGAGAAAGTCCGGGTAGTCGGGTATCCAGATAGAACATATTTTCTTGTCGCAACACACAGCTCTGAGGACTGATTGAAGTGCGAGGTTGGGCCCCCTCGTGCGTAGGTCAGAACAAAGGTCTGTGTGTGTAGATAGCGAAGGTTATAGAGAGAGGACCTTCACTATCAGAGTGCCATAGAGACCCGTTATCTTTCGAAGCAGAATTCATTATTGTGAGGCCGGTATGCCGCACACGGAAACACAGCTAGAGATACGTGACAGTAAGAAGACGCGTTGCCCGATGGATACGTGTCTTCTATTACATGACGCAGAGACTCGTCATAGGTACTCCTTGTTCCCTGAACTTAGAGAACGTTTGGTGTTCCATGATAACGGCGATAGTTCAAGAGTCACGAGGTGCAGAATGGTCCGTCAAAGTTCAGACCAGGTAGAGAGGAAGAGGAAGCCCGTAACTAGGAAGGTACACAGAAAGGCAAAGACTGCTGCAGGTAAAAGATCGAACCCTGTTCTGAAGGACGGCCATCCTCAGGACGTTACCCACCCGGTGACCGCGGAAGTGGCAGAGTCTGATGCCGAGACCGAGCTCTACAGTGTAGCCTCTCTTAGTAAGACGGTAAACCCTGAACCTCCTCTGACAGGAATGGCCACTATGGACAGAGATAAGCCATTTGACGGTGACAATAGGCAAGGCAGTGACTCGGGTGGCTCCAGACGGGTAGTGGGCTGGAGTCACCACAGGAACCCGCCCGGCGCGGCAGGGCAGGCGTCCGGGCGGCGAACGCCACAAGATGTCGTTAAACTCTGGATCCATTCCATCCAATCGCTAAGAATCCCAGCGGTGTATATATTTGTGAGACAAATATGGCATAACTCCGTCATTGTTCGTACTCTGGCAGTGCCAGTCCCAAGCCTGGAAAAAGTAGAAAGGCGACGCTAATGATTACCATCTTTGTGATAAGACAGTGTCGTTAAACAGCAACTAACAAACCAATGGACGCGAAGGACCCTGGAAGCCACAAGATGTCGTTAAACAATGAAACTACCATTACTCGGGGAAAGGGTTCCAGCCAGGCGATTCCTTGCGCTCTCTGAACATCTGCACTGAGAAGTTGGGGCCGGATCTAGGCTATGTATTGGATTCCTTGATGACCTCAGTTGGGTCGGTAGCATGGAGCAGAGGTCGTCGATGTCCAGAAACTGTGGTTGTTATCAAACCGCAGCAAAATAATGCGAGATCGCCTTCCACAATGTTGATGTTGATCGATGACCCGGTCTTCACGAGTTTAAGAACATGGCCTTCGAGGAGATAACCTTGCTTTGCGCACCACTGACACTGGTCCAAATGTGGATAAGGCCATACAAAATCAAAGCTAACGATCTTGAGAGAGCACTCACAAGACTATCTCGACTGTAAGCATACGAGGCTCTGGTTCTGCTGATACACAGTTTAAGTGTTCCGAAGTTATTATATACACGTGCATTGCCGTTTTTGCTGATTTAGCGCATGTGCCTCGGTCATGTAGGCCTACATTTACATTTACATTTACATTTACACTAATTGCAAAGTAGGCATACGGTTTAATATTTTCACGATTTCCTGGCGTCATACACCGTAACGGACACCACTGAGGCAGGGAGTAAGTAAATATTACTGGTAATCTGATATCGACTGATTGTTAGACTGTTAGCACTGTGAATCGCACCTTATATTCCAAGAGTTTCTCCTGTCCTGTTGTTGATGTCTTCGTCAAATCGAAACTCGGAAACCGCGATTAAAACAATAAGCAAAGTATTAAGTGACTGAAGTCAATAGCAGTCGATAGCTTAGCGACTGGTTTCGACTTGAGGGTTAGGGTCGGCGGTGGCTTCTGGTACTAGATAAAGAAAGGGAGACGGTAATCATCTTTGTTATGACAAAGCGCCGTTTAGCAATTACTACGTAAACACATTCGATGATGAAGTTCTAGTCATTCTTGTTTGCTGTATTATGCCAGTGAGAGCTGTTTAAAAAATAGGTAAGATAAAGTCATGAACCATGGAAGCCAGATGATGTCGTTTAACAATGGACAACATTGGTAATATCATGTTTTCTTTAGACACCTTTAAATCAGTTCTTTTCTGAGGCTATATACGCATCACATTCGTTCAACTGCAAGTCAAGCTTAGTGCTGTTAGCTAGCCAACATCAAACGTCCACGGAAGCCACAAGATGGCGTTAAACAACAGACAACCTTAGGAATAATTACATTCTCTTTAAACACCTTAAATTCAGTTTCTTCAGACGCTATATATATCTCATATGAGTTCGTTCAATAACAGTTTCAGTCTTAAAGTTACTATTCAATACACAAAATAAAGAAGAAAAAAGAAGAAAACAAGGAACGAATGAACGAACAAATGAATGAGACGACAGAATAAAGGAGTGAGTCAAAATTCAACCTCTTTCCATCCAAGAGTCCTGATGCAGAGCCTGACAACATCCGTCGTAGACCTGGCCTTCGATGTGTCAATTGTCACGGACGAGACTGTCGCTGCCATTCCCCTTGCATCGGTGGCGCTGACGGAGGGCGACAGGACGGGCACAAGTGACAAGGGACCGAATCCATGACCTGTAAACAGAGTTCGGGGACTGGGTGTGTTCGGGGTTTTCGACCCGTGCACGGTTCGGTCTCTGAGACGGAGATCGGACCGGCGGTGGAGTGAAGGGACAGAGGAAGCGGTTAGGGTTTTCATGCTACTCTCTGTCTCTGTCTCTGTCTCTGTCTCTGTATCGCTCTGTTTCTCACTTTGTCTCTGTCTGTCTTTGTTTTTGTCTGTCTATCGCTCTGTTTGTCTGTCTGTCTGTCTATCGCTCTGTTTCTGTCTGTCTGTCGGTCTGTCTCTCTCTTTGCGCCTCTGTCTCTGTATCGCTCTGTTTCTGTCTTTGTCTCTCTGTCTTTGTCTGTCTTTGTCTGTCTCTCTATCTGTTTGTCAGCCCCTCTGTCTCTCTATTTCTCTCTCTATTCCTCCCTCCCTCTCTCTCTCTCTCTCTCTCTCTCTCCCTCTCTCTCTCTCTCTCTCTCTCTCTCTCTCTCTCTCTCTCTCTCTCTCTCTCTCTCTCTCTCTCTCTCTCTCTCTCTCTCTCTCTCTCTCTCTCTCTGTCTCTGTCTGTCTGTCGGTCTGTCTCTCTGTTTTTGTGCTTGTATATCGTTTTTTTCTCTCTCCTTACCCTCAGGAACGGAACAAGGTACAGTTGAACGGCTCTGGAAGGTGTAAGGAATCAAATGAGATGTTATGGATGTGGGGAATTTGACTGGGAGTGATGTATGGCGGCGGAGAGATAGTGGTCGGCTTCACTGACTCCATCTATCTGTCTGCCTGTCTGCCTCTATGGTAGTCTTAGTGTCTCTCGTTCATCTGAAAGGCAACAGAAGAAGATAGGCTGAGCAAAACAATACAAGGAAAAGACAAAGCAGGACAAGGTAAGTAAGACAAGAAAAGATGAACAAAAGAAACATTGCAAATTGTACAGCAGGTGATTACACTTGGTTTTGTAGCGCCATCGACATAATAATAATAATAATAATAATAATAATAATAATAATAATAATAATAATAATAATAATAATAATAATAATAATAATAATAATAATAATAATAATAATAATAATAATAATAATAATATATAATATATAATATAATAATAATAATATAACTAATTATAATAATAATAATGATAGCAATGATGATAATAACAATAACAATAATAATAATAATAAGCTTAATAGTAATGATAAAACAATAGCAATAACAAAACAACAATAGTTCTTTTGAGTAACCCATTCTAGCTGTTGTGAAAATTTATCAGAAAGTTCTGCCCCGTCCTTAACTTGAAAAGTTCTATTAGAAAGAAAGTTTTCAACACAGTAAAATGTGTTGTAATGTAAAACAAATAACCTACTATTCCCAATTCCTAAATTTTTTAAAGAGTAGGGACATTCAACATGTCATAAGCTCTTTCAAAGTCAATAAAAATGGCTAAACCTGTTTTTTATTTATTAGTTTTTTAAGAAATATTGTACCATGAAGCTTAAGAATTTGATAATTTGTACTTTTTTATTTTCTAAAACCAGGTTATTTTTTCAAATAATTTTTTTAAACCATTGAAGATGTTTAGTTTCCATTGCTTCCATTACTTTGCAAATAGTATGGGTCAAGGATACAGGTCAATAAGACTCTGGCATTGAGGCTTCTGCCGCTTCTTTATTAGGTTTTAATAAGGGTAGAATAATGACAATCAGTAGGCATTTCCCTTCCTTCTATATCTCATTATAACAGACTAATAGAAGAGCATGCCTATGAATTTTTTTTAAATAATTCATAAGGTTCATAATTCGTAATAGATTCATATCGTCATCTAGTGACTTATTATTTTTAGCCGATCTAATCTAATAATGGCTTGTTTTAATTCGTTAAGATTAAATTTCTAGTTTACGGTTTCCATTTCGTGAACAGGTTTATTGGTAATTCCATGAGGGTTATATTTCAAATTATTGTAATCGTAATCGTAATCTCCAAACTTCTAAAGCGTCGCTCGAAGGCCAAGCGCAGGGCACCAGCCTATTCACGAGCGCTAATTTATTTGAAAAAATAACCTGGTTTTAGAAAATAAAAAAGTACAAATTATCAAATTCTTAAGCTTCATGGTACAATATTTCTTAAAAAACTAATAAATAAAAAACAGGTTTAGCCATTTTTATTGACTTTGAAAGAGCTTATGACATGTTGAATGTCCCTACTCTTTAAAAAATTTAGGAATTGGGAATAGTAGGTTATTTGTTTTACATTACAACACATTTTACTGTGTTGAAAACTTTCTTTCTAATAGAACTTTTCAAGTTAAGGACGGGGCAGAACTTTCTGATAAATTTTTACAACAGCTAGAATGGGTTACTCAAAAGAACTATTGTTGTTTTGTAGGAATGAAACTTTAAATTATTTTCGTTTATATAATTCAAAAAATTTTCCTTATAATTTTTTGTACTACCAGTATTCGCGTAAGTTTAAGTAAAAAAATTACTTTTTCCAGGTTTCTTTCAGCAAGCTGTCGTTATGCAAAATGAACATCATTTAATAATCGTGTGTTCTCATTCGACATCTTTAATTCAGTTTTACCAGATGCTATATTTCCCTCATTTTCGTTCAATCGATAGTAACTCGCTAATCTTAATCTCTTCTTTTATAAATTTGATGCAGAGCCTAACATAATAGCGTTATAATCTTAGAGCTGCAATATGCCAAAAATAATTTCTGTTGACGTCAACGGCTTTTGTTGATATGACTCTATGAGATGGAAAATAAGGTTAACGCTTGTGAAATGTGGATATGGAGGAAGATGCTGAGAATATCTTGGACTGAGAAAAGAACGAACGAATCAATACGAGAGGAGATTGGAGTTGAGAATGAAGAGTCGTTAAAACAAACTGCGACAAGAATGAAGCTAAGGTTCTTTGGACATGTTATGCGATCTGATGGTCTGGAGAAGGAAATGATGCTGGCGTGCGGTGAGGGGAGGAGAAGACTGGGTCGCCCAAGGAGGAGATGGATGGATGAGATACAAGATGTAACTGGCATGAATTTGGCGGAATTGAGAGACTTGTCATCGAATAGGAGACGGTGGAGTGTGTTCACCAGGACGATCGCTAGAGCTCCACGAGCTGACAGCACAAGGTGACAAGGTGACTCTATGAGATGCCGTTAAACTCCGGATCGGATCCCTCCAAAGGCTCCAATCGCTAGTTCCTGCACTCACTGAGCTGTATTATGCTCAAAAAAACGGTGAGACGTTTTCAAACTAATTTCTGTCGACGTCAGCGACCTCTGTTGCCATAAAATGTCGTTAAACTCCGGATCCATCCAATCGCAAGTCAACTCTACGGTTTCGTTTCGGCTATTAATCCTAGGCGTAGCCACATTGAGGCAAGAGGATGCGGTTGCCTCCTCTTGCTTTTTAGATTTCAAAAATTTTCCGTGGGTTACACCCCGCACCCCTACTACACCTGATATCTCCTAGAGTTGCCTCCTCTTAAGTTTTAAGTCTGGCTACGTCACTGCTGTTATTCAGTTATAACTTAGAGTAGGAATGAAACTATAGGTTGCAATGACATTCATTCTTCTAGCCCAACTACAAACAGATTCAATTCTGTCTGATCAGAAGCCTGCCATCAAGGTTTTGTTTTTGTTTTGACTTTTTATTGTTTAACTATGGCTTCTTGCTTTTTAAATTCCAGATAAATCATTTATTTCTCTTCATTTAGTCATTTAAATCCTAGATTGATTTATTTTGTTATTATTGGCTTCACTACGCTTATCATTCCAATATAGCAGAGGCCTAAATTATTATTTCCAAATGAATTGACTTATATTACCTATTATTATTATTGTTTTGACAATATATCTGACAGTAGAGAATTATTAGCTAACCAGGTAAGATATTCAACTTATATTGTTAAAATTGTCGATAGGTGGCGCTTCAACGTGTTTACTCCATTCGCTCCTGAGTAGACTGCTTAAAATGGACGCTATATAAATGCTTATCAACATTTTCATCTAGTATGCAATCAGTTATGTACTTCTGACTATGTTCCTGATAATCGTTTCTGTTCAGGTAATCTTTGTTGAACGAAACAACCAGAATATAGCATCTGTTAAACTTGAATTAAAGGTGTCTAAAATACACATGATTATTAAATGTTGTTATATTGCTTAACGACATCTTGCGGCTGCCAGTAACATTGACCTCGACCTCACCTTACCTATTATTTTATCTTTTATTTTACGCATGATATAATAACATAATGCTATAGCATTAATGTATATATCCTGGGCTTAAGATTACTCTTAATCCCAGATATATCCCATATATATTTATGTGATATACCAATATTATGCTAAGTAATAATAATAATCTGGCATTTATAACGCGCCTAAACAAAAAGACATCTTGCACGAAAGCGCGTAACAGAAAAAACATTAGTCATAGTACATCTTAAATAGTTAGGTTTTAAGGTTAGATTAAAAGATCGAAGGTGACGAGAATGTGCGAATAAAGTCCGGAAGTTTGTTCCATTCAGTTGGTCCGGCTAATGCAAATGCTCGATTTCCAAATTTTCTGACTGAACGAGCGATGCAAAGTCACCTTGAGATGACGATCGCAGTCCTCGTCTGGCTTGAAGAGAACAACATGGAGTAACCAGTGAAGAGACGTATAGAGGAGATGAGTTTGTGTAGACTCGATACATTAGGAGACAGATCTTGAAGGTGATGCGAGCTTGTGTATGGGAAGCCATGCTATTCAATGCTATTGCATTAATGTCTGTATTTTCAGTATTATGCTTTATAGATTAAAACAATGCTATTGCGTTATGTTATTATATTATATATTATAACATTCTATATTCTTTAGGCTCCCTAAATGGACGATAGGGTAATAGGTGAGGTAAAGTTGAGGTCAGCCACAAGATGTCGATAAGCAATAAACAACTTATTTAATTATTGCATGTTGCTCCAGTATTATGCTTTATAGACACCTTTAATTCAATTTATATAATGCTATATCTTACTCATTTTCGTCCAATCAATGGTGAAAGTTCATACCCCGCATTGGTAAAGTAAGGTCGATGTCAACGGCCGTGGCAACCACTAGAGTGTTTGTAGACACCTTTCATTAAGTTTATATTATGCATGATTTAAATTAATTATATAATGCAATATGTTATAGGCCCTATTATTATGTCGTTGTTTTATGCCATAGGAAAGGTGAAACTGTTCAAAATAATTTCTGTCGACGTCATCGGCCTTTGATGCCATAAGATGTCGTTAAACTCTCGATCCTACCCTATAGCACAATATAAAAGATGAGAGAGAAGAGGCAAAACAATAGGGCTTACTAGGCAAAAGAAAAGAACAGACGCGACATCGAAAGACAAGACTAGAAAGACATTTAAATATTAAATCAATATAAACAAATAAACAAATAAGGAATCGGAAGACAGTTTTAAGCAGACACTTAGATCTCATTTTCTGAAATAAACAAACAACTAAAAACGATTAATTTAAACAACGCTGATCACAGTGATCAGTAACAAACCGCTTTCTGTAAATCCCACATCAAGTTTCGTCGTCAACATTAAGCAATGAAACGTCAGCCGATCAATGCTTCTCTTTTAACTAAAACATCCAATACGACCTGGCATGGTAGGAACATCGCATC
>OY744602.1:99606167-99628667 GCA_963556255.1 Allolobophora icterica | reverse complement strand
TGGTAGGCTACTTGAAACTGTTCCCTTGCGGTTTCTGAACCCAGGAAAAGGATACTCTCTATAGCTTATTGGATCTCTTGGATAGTTTCCTGATCTAATGCTTAGGTTTGGTGCACCATCGCCTTGTGCATTGTACGTTGGCGCTATAGAAGTTGCCCTTGTCAGTGTTTTACGATATCTTGTGGCTGCCAGCACCGTTGCGATTACCTTGAGTTTACAATTGTTGCTAGTATTATCTTCCAAATTGACAAACAACACATTCTTACATTTATTAATTAATTAGTAACAGAGAGGCAGGCAATGGTAGATAAGCATTAATCAATTTGAGAAAGTTAGCCTAGACGAGAGCAAATTAACATAGACCTAAGTTGCGACGGAGCAGAAAGGACAGACACAGGGAGAAAATTCCAATGCATAGATCAGGCAACAGAAAAACCACGTTCACCAAGAATAGTTTTAGTCCTAGGCTCGACTACAGAAAGACAATCAAATGACCTCGTTGATCCCATGAGGCATAGCATTCAGCTGATCTAATAAAGCATACCATTCAATTAATCCCATAAGGCATAACATTCATTTGATCCCATAAGGCATAGCATTCAATTGATCCCATAAGGCATAACATTCATTTGATCCCATGAGGCATAGCATTCATTTGATCCCATAAGGCATACCATTCAATTGATCCCATAAGGCATGGCATTCAATTGATCCCATAAGGCATACCATTCAATTGAACCCATAAGGCATAGCATTCATTTTATCCCATAAGGCAGTGATGTCAAAGAGCAGGCCCGCGGGCCATTTCTGGCCCGCCGATGATTTTTTTCTGGCCCGCGGCTGTATGCCTAAAGACTAAAAAATTTGAGAATAAGTGTTCGATTTTTTTAAATTTTCACAGTCAATACAAAGCCCTACATCATTTGACTGTTTCTATGTTAAAAGATGCACCATTTAAGATTTAGTTTTGCAAAATTATCTCACCGAGCCTCGATCCCTACCACATTTTGCTCAGGAGGCTTCGACACCTTGGCCCGCCACTTGCTGGAAAGTAATGCCACTGGCCCGCCACTGAAAAAGGTTTGACACCCCTGCCATAAGGCATAACATTCAATTGATCCCATCAGGCAGAAGTCATTTAATACCATAAGGCATAGCATTCAATTGGACCCATAAGGCATAGCATTCAATTGATCCCATGAGGCATAGCATTTAGTTCATCTAGTAAGGCACAGCATTCATTTTATCCCATAAGGCATACCACTCATTTGATCCCATAAGGCATAGCATTCACAGACTCGCAATTATAAGTCTGTGCCTTGCAGTCTATTTTCGCGACGTCTATGCGGTTCGTCTACCGGATGTTTTGAAAAGGCGTTCAGCCTATCGACGTTCCGTATGTACTCTAGAAACCAGGTGAGCTGCCTAGCAACGACGCAGATTACCTGGCACACAGGTGAACCGCTATGCATTCATTAATAATTAGCGTAATATGAATGAGACAGAAGCAGCGGTCTCTGTCAGCAACTGTCGGGATCTTCTACGGACTGTTAATTTATTCTTTGCAATTTGAAAATTGTGGAAGAATCGCTTTATATTTGATACACATATGTCGCAAGTATTCTGAAAATTGTAAAGAGGTAAGTAGAACGGTAGGCATGTGTAATCAACATAGGAATAACAATTTGTGCATGTGTGTGTGTCTGTGTATGTGTGTGGCGTGACAGAGAGAGACCCTAGGGGTGTTTAATCAATCATGTGAATGTAACCTTGTCCTTGTGTATGTGTGCGTGCGTGAGAGAGAGAGAGAGAGAGAGAGAGAGAGAGAGAGAGAGAGAGAGAGAGAGAGAGAGAGAGAGAGAGAGACAGAGACAGAGACAGAGACAGAGACAGAGAGAGAGACAGGGAGAGAGAGACAGAGACAGAGACAGAGAGAGACAGAGACAGAGACAGAGAGAGAGACAGAGAGAGAGAGAGAGAGAGAGAGAGAGAGAGAGAGAGAGAGAGAGAGAGAGAGAGAGAGAGAGAGAGAGAGAGAGAGAGAGAGAGAGAGAGAGAGAGAGAGAGAGGAGCATATTGATGCGTAATTAACATATGAATGCAACCTTGGGTGTGAGAGGTAGATAGGGAGGGAGGGAGTCATGATCATCTCTCTGTCGCCCTGTGGTTATGTCATAAACTAGGACTTACTGATGATTTTTTTCTGTTGCTGGTCCTAGATTTCGGAATTCTCTTCCTGTATCTGTCCGTTCTGCTCAGTCGCTTGCATCATTTCGTTCTCAGCCTAAAACTTAACGTCTTTCAAACTGCTTCTTTACCATAGGCTGCCTCTCTGTCTCAGCGGATTGATCATCTGCAGATCACCTTTCAAGTACCGGTAGCGCTCTCGAAGATTAGAGATTACGATTACAATTACGATCACATCCAGTTTATTATATGTTTCCGATATATACAGAATATCGTTTGTCTCTTGGCTTATCTTAGGGCCTATGTTAGATATGTTCTAGTGTATCTCAACATTTAGTAACTCAACGCACTAATGCGACCTATCATGACTTAGTAATAGCCTACAATGATACTGGCTTCAGCACGGCTTAAAATGAAAATGCCCATATTCATTAGATGTTAGCCCAAAAATATAAAATTCTGGTCGGTCCCTTAAACTGAATTGTTTGAGCTTTCGTTCGCGCAATTAACTCGCAGTTCAGTTTGTTTACGAACCGGTGATTAGGCAAATTGAGTGGCCTTCAAATTATGTTTCGCTATGACAAACCCAGCAGTTTTCTGTTTCTGTATGCCTACATAACCAGTGCTACATGTATAGGCCTACATCTGCGTTTTACTACTAATTATCAACTGAAAACGAAATTACGATTGTTTCCATGTAAAAATTAGAGTATCATATGAATTTAATTCACCCGGATCTATAGTCCTTTCGTACTTCCTTTTAGGCACATAGGAAATCGTGTTTAATCCTTTGTGCAGGCCTGTTTTGAACTATGACAGAGGTCCCCAGCGCTTTTCAGGGTTTCTAAAGGGCGCTTTATAAAGGAACAGTCAGGTGCGTATAATTCTGAAAGCAAATTTGAAGTTGATTTGAATTCTCTATGGATTTAGTTCTGCAATACAATTCAATTGCATTTGATAATGGTTTCCTTCCAAAGTTCAGTAGTGCAGACGCGGCCATACGAGAAAACAGCAATGACACTGAACAATTGTCAGTGGAGTCACTGAAGTGCTTGCTCAATCCCCCTACACAATGAGACCGCCTCAGAGGAGTCTCGAGTCTCGAACCCGTACTCTCCGCGTTACAGACCGAGAGCTCTAACTAATCGGTTACCGTACCCCACCAGTTATGAGGTAGCTACGACCTTAGACCCAAGATTGAAGGATGTTTTAGATAGACTAAGTAGGAGGGTAGGGCAGATAGACAGGTGATTCAGGAGGTATGAGTAACCTACTGACATACGACGTCGATAAATATTTGACCCACCCCCACTATCTAGAGACCGTAGGAACACGGTCAACTAAGTACTGAGCGATAGCGATTAGGTGCTTATACACTCGCATCAGCCGACCTATCTGTACTTATACCAACATGAATATACTGCACTTGAGCAACTGACACTTTGGACAGCTTAGAGATCTCTCGGGCGTTTCTCGATGATTGGTCTAAAGCTTTGGATTTTGCGCTATGTAGTTTGTTTAATGTCATCCAGATATGAGCTTCTTAAGAGTCTCTTGGTTCAAATCACTCCATTGGCTGATAATCGCTGAGCTCATCCACTTCAGACACCTGTCGCTAACCTACAGCTCCTTACAATACTCCCAGTCCACGTGTCTTTGTGTACTCTTCACCATCCAGTCGCCCATTTCTAACTGATCATCTTCCTATCTCACTCTTTTCTCTCTCGTCCCCAATTGTTACTCGTCTCAAGTTCTCAAACTAATCCAAATGCCACATTGCACCTCGACTTTGGATCGAGTTTCATCCAGAATTTCGCAAATTCCAAACTCCCTACCATAATACCGCAGCTCACCCACTACTATCTGCCTCGGGCTCGTCTATGTATTCACTCCAGCTGCGTTCCACTCCAAATTAAAGTCCCACCTCATGTAGAATTCCTATCCTAATCCTTCAAATCCTCTGCCCTCCGAGCTTTCTTGTCCCCGACGATACCCGCTTTAGAAGTTGCTCCACCTCCTTTCTCTAGTCTCTCAGGCAAGCGGCCTCGAATCTCCACTTGGCATCTCTACTATACAACCCCTTCGACACGACGCAGCGCTTGTGAATAAGGTAATGCCCTGCGCTTAGCTTTAGGTTAACGCTACAAAAGTTGGACGCTTACGATTACGAGTTGAACACTTTCCCACCTTAGTTTTCTGGTTATCCTAACCCATCCGATGTCGACCAACTGCTAGAACATTTCGTCATGATTTAACTTGAAACGAACATTGACTGAAGCCTTGTGCATCTCATAACAGCGCTACATAAGTTATTACATTACGTTCTATTAGTACGAAACCAAGTGGCTATAGATGATGAAGCAACGCATGCAATATAAATCTCTTAAATTTCTCAGTGCCACATAAAATCCACGTCAAGGAGACCAGCTACTTATTCCCCCGTCGCTATAACAGATCAAGTCTGCACTAGCAAGGTTGTTTGGTCCGTTCTGGTGCCAGGTCAGAATCCGGGGAGGGTCAAGCCGAGGGAGCAACAGCAAGCAAAAAAGTTTGGTATGTGGCGTGGTATTGATTTAAGCGCATTTTCACACAAACCATGCATAAGTAGGCCTAGATGCCAACTTGGACGGTGATTTCTCTCGATAGGCTATGTGTACACACAGTCTGGTTGAGTTTTATATATCCTGGCGCACATATGGACATTGATCGTGCAGCGTATCAATGAACATATCAATAGACTGGGTATTTATATAACGTATATATTTATATATTTATATATATATACCTATATAAACTAACAAACCTACATCATATCCACGTCTGTATGTATGTATATTATGTACACATGAAATGTGTGTACGCTGTATGTTTGTATGCATGTGTATGTGTATGTATGAGTGTGTTGTATGTGTACATATATATGTATGCATGCGTGTATGTTTGTATGTATGTGTATGTATCTATGTATGTATGCATATACGTATACGTACATGTTTATATATGTATATAGCCTACAGTCAGTGCTACGCTTCTGTATGCATTGCCACTGCTCCTTTATAGCCAGGGATGCTAATAGGTCAACAGATGTTATAGTCCTACAGAACGCATGGACGTGTGTGTGTGTGTGTTTGTTTAGGTGTGTAACTGTGTATGTAAGTGTATGTGTGTATGTATGAGACAGTGAGAGAGTTTCAAGGTGTCCAAGTCGATTGGGGCCAAGTGTAATTAGACCCGTTGGGCGAATGTGTAGCCGGTCTAATTGGTGTATCCTAGTTTGATAGATACGCCTCGAATACTTACGTACGCTTCGGTTGCTTTCACACCTATCTACGTATGGACCGTCACATGGTATGGGATGACGTATTTTTCGGTCGTCTTTTGTTACAAGTTGCCAAGTTTTATGAGCAGACAATCTATGGTTGGTATATGCACACAACAAACCTACATCATATCCACGTCTGTATGTATGCATATGTACGCATGAAATGTGTGTACGCTGTATGTTCGTATGAATGTGTACGTGTATGTATGAGTGTGTCTTTGTATGTGTGTACATGTATGTATGCCAGTGGTTAAATTGCTCATCCAGAGGTGGTGGGTCTCTAAATATTTGCAAATCCCCAAACCAACGGCTCATCCTAAATTACAACAGGGACGTCATTTCAGCTTTTTCCGGGAGGGGGGCCGGGGGGAAGCAAAAAGAGGTTACAAAAATTTCCGCGCTAGGTCGCGAACATTTTTTCACCTTTTTGGGCGTTTCTTTTAAAATGCTTTGTATTAATTTTAGTCTACATGTGCAAAAATGTAAGCCAATGCTGCAAGTGAGTCACTCTTTTCTTTTTTACCCCTTTCTTCTTCCTCCTTTTCTTTTTTACATAATTTTTTCTTTTTTTCCAAAAATCAGGGGTGCAAATGCCCTCCATGCCCCCCAAATGACGTCCCTGGATTACAACATGCATGAAACACGACACATCACCGATAATTTAAAGTAAAAGCATTAACAATTAAGATTCAAATATAATTACTTTACATAACATTTTACAGAAGACTATATAGGCTTTGATCGACATGTCAATGCAATAACTTACAAAGCACATAATAAACAAATACCAAAAATTAATATGCAGACTACTTTCAAATTGAAGAGCCCAGTTAGTAAAGCAGTCTGACTATAGCCTTAGATCATAACAGATGTAAACCCAGTGAAAAGCTGAAAATTAAGCAGGAGTTTCAATACTGTCATTCTGTCAATGCCACAATTATATGCTGCCTTAGAAACATTTCCATACTGCCCTGCATGCTTCTGCGGCTGTGGACGTTTCGTTGCTTTGCACTTGCCTAAATCTGTTGCACGCTAACACTATCTATCTCGCTAGCCTCGCCAGGGCAGAAATTTGGTTCGAGGCTTCTGCTCCACTTGTGCCCCCCTAGCCAACTCAGCTATAATGAGTACACCGACAGTCCACTGTCGGTGGGAAGACGAGACGGCGACAGAGAGGACTGGCCACCCGCCCTCATATGCCAAGGCTAAGAAAATGAAGTCGCTAACACTTCATATCCGTGGCTGTCTGATCAAGGCTAGATTAATAGCTTAATTTAAGGGATTGCAAGAAAATATGTTGCAGCATGACGACCCTTAGCAATCCATCCACGTACGATAGCTTTCTTTACACGCTGGCCAACTTTCTTTTCGACATTATCTGCAGACTGCATGCGCGATAATTATAACTAATCAGATGACGTGCTATTCCAGATTTTCAAACGATTCCAGCTCTGACTTCTGAAATTCCGCAAACGAGTTATTAGTGAAGTAAACCATTGTGTTATCGCTCGGATGTAGGCCCAAATCAACTTCTGCTGCCACAGCCTTGGGTTACCCTTCGATCGGCAGCGATTATAAAACAGTAGGCGATTTAAGTAAACACATACATGTAAGTCCAAGTAGTTTTCTATGATGCTAGTGAATATTGAACCGCACTGTGAGGCTGACGAATGCTAATCAGAACTTATATAGGTGGTGGATCTCCCTATTGAGGTGATGGGTCTCCCTTTTTAGGTGGCGGATCTCATAATTTGGATGGTGGGTCTCAGAATGCAGGTGGCGGATCTCAAATCAGAGGTGCCGGATCTCAGATCCGGCGGGATCCGGCTGAATTTAACCACTGATGTATGCATGCATGCATGTATGCATCTATGTATGTACTCATATACGTACATGTGTGTATACATGCAATGCATAGACAAGTGCATGTAAACATGCATACATAGATATACATCTATCAATCAATTAATCATCAATCAATCATTTATTACTGATCCAGGAAATTTAGCATATCGATTTTTACATACAGGCTGTTTACATACGACCTTTACAGGTTGTGTACGACAAACTGGGAATCAACAGGCAGACCCAGAAAGGACCAGAGTCCTGCTTAAATAGGGTCACCTATTAACACAGGTTAAATTGCATTAGTACATACATACATACATACATACATACATACATACATACATACATACATACATACATACATACATACCTACGTAAGTACATACGTACACACGTACACACATACATACACACACATATACATACGTACACACGTACACACATACATACACACATATACATACATATATACAAATGTGTATTTCCATGCAATGCATGCATGTATGAATGGATGTTTTTATGTATGCATGTATGATATTCATATATTATGTAGGCCTATGTCTGTGTTTCATGTCTTCCAAGACACTTAATACTACGTCTTCAAAGTACGTGGCAAAGCGCTGCACAACTGATATAATGCGTCTGATGTGTTGGTCGATATAGATGTTGACTACCTCAAGTAGTGTGTATACGCCCTATGGGTCAACAGTCACCGCAAATATCTGCCCCGTCCTATTGTAATCATGTCGCGCACTGTAACTAACCTGTCAACCTGATAGGCTCCCAGCAGACAAAGGATAGCCCGACAAACACTGCAGACAACTAACGGTGATGCTGACATATGTATTGTGCATTTTGATTGCTACAGTCGACCTACTTTCTTTCTCGAGACGGCGCAAGAAGACGAACCTCTGAACGAACTTTCTGCGCAACAACCGATTCTGCTTTAAATGGTAATGTAAGCTTTCTCAGGACAACCGCCATCTCTGGACAAACCGTCTGACATGACGAAGCGCTCGCGAATAAGCTGGTGGCGTGAACTTAACTTTGGAGGAGCGCTTTAGAAATTTGGAGTTTACTATTACGATTACCATTACGATCCTTCTGATGTGTCGGCGGGTCTGTCAGTTTGACGGGCTGTCTCGTCTCTACCTGGGCAGTTGACGGGTGGTAGTCATCAGGCGCTGAGGTTGTGAACCACGACCTCCCAGCCTAGACATGGGCCTGGCTCCCAGCCGACGAGGTGCTAGACTGTCATCGAATTGCTCTTCTGGAGTCGACCTCCAAGGTACCTACCGAAGAAACCAACCGAAGAACGATGGGGAGGACGGCGTCAAAAGACATCCTGTCTCCGGTCCGTTCTTGGCAGAAAAGAACGTCAACAATGCTCACAATAGGTAGGCAAATGAATTTGAATTGAACTAGATTTTAAAGTGAAGATGTTGACTGGCTGACGAACAGCAGGAAATAGTTGTAAACACGGTAATCTGATTGTTCCCCCCCCCGTCGCGTAGGCCTACTACCCCAGTGAAACATGGAAGCTTTGCAGTGGTCGCCCCAGCCCCCATTCTGGAACAGGTTTCCATGCAATCTGCGACATGAGCGTCTTCTACTTTCCATGCTTCTATTTGCAAGCGGTTGAAGACCATTTTGTTCGATCGTGGTCTTGTATAAGAAGTTCGGGAGCACCTCTGCTGAGTTTTATTGAACAAGCGCTTTATAAATAAGGACTTACAATTACAATTATAAATTACAATGTATTAATATAAGTACAACCATAACATAAAAGTTCCCACAAAGTTAAACAAGAACAAGAACAAGAGGAAGACCAAGGAAGAGGTGGATGGACAACATTGGCGAATGGTTGGGATTATCAACAGAGAGGTTGCTGCGAGTAGCCGAGGACAGGAAAGGATGGAGAAGAATCGTCTACAATGCGACCAACCCTCGTATCGAGGACGGTTAAAGAGAGAGAGAGAAATATAAGTACTAATGGTTAACATAACCCCAACCGCTGATCCATTCTCCTAGTAACGACTTCTACACCAGGGTTCGGTTTGTTGTTTCAACCAAACCACTCGGCCATTGAAGTGTTTAATCTAAATGTCCATGTTCTTTTAAGAGGCATCGCGTACTACCACACCCCACCAACCGTACGATGCTGTTGCCAGTTGGCAAGATCCGGTCTAATTCTAGAGATCGTCTGATCGAAGCTCTGCCTAATTGAGAAGCCTTATGCATTATTCATCATCGTCTCTTCGTCTTACTTACTTACTAGCTGGCGCCTAAATTTATAACGTTTGCCAGGGCTCAGTTGGTGCATTGTCTGCATTAATCGGTTCTTAGCCAGACCACACACTGCCGTAATAACACATGATAGCCCCTATATATATATATATATATATATATATATATATATATATATATATATATATATATATATATATATATATATATATATATATATGTTGTATTATTTTGTTCGTGTTTTGGCATTATAGCCTACGCAGATAGTAATAAATTGAGGGTATAGTCATAATTTATTTAGCACATGTTTATCTATTTCGAAATGTTTATATACCCCGTATGATTAACATCGAGGTCACTCAGATATGATAGCATTAAATTGTAAAGTGGGCTTTAGCGATAAACATAATAACTAGCAATACTCATAAATTTATAGCGATTCTAAATGCAATCATTGTATCCTCGTTCTTCTGCAGGTATTCCAATGCAGATGTAGGCTGTGATTATCCTGTTACGACTCCGTTTTTCCACCAATGGTCAACCACCTGTTCAGACGAAGTCAGAATCCTTCGGATCAACGTCGGAATTGATAACAAGAATATCCAGGTCGACGAAGGATCTCGATCCGTTCTCAAGTACAAAACACCCCACTTCAGGTACCAACTCTGTGACATACTCTTCGACTCCTCGTCTCTGACCACCAGTCTGCTTTTGTGTTTCTGTCCATCTGCCTGTGTCTCTTGCGTGTCAGCTTGTGTGTATCTTTGTCTCAGTGTCTGTGTATATCGCCTGTGTTTGTGTGTCCATACATTTAAAATGTCTGTCTGTGCGAGTCCGGCTGCCTATCAACAAATTGCAATGTAAGCAAATGTTTCACTGCCGGAAATCCTTACACAGGTCGATAGACAATGTATTGGTACCTGTTTCCTTTGAACCATACTGGTGAAGGTTTAAACAAAGACCGGACTTCTCCGGAGTGGATTAGACTGGAATAGACGTTGAAAATTGTGGACCTTCCTGGACCTTGATTCCATACGGTTCTGGATTTCTGAACATGGTGCCAACTAGATAGAAATGCGTTAATTGATCTGCAGATTAATGGTGACTCCTCTAAATGTTTGAGCATTGTTAGCTTAATGGCGAACATTATGTTGTTAATGTAATTGCATCATTTAGCATAAAGAGCGTTTCATGGTTAGTTTTTCTTCAAGCGAAATAAAGATTTCTTATTACGACTTCGGCATCGATGATATTGTTGCTGGTCATGTGCAGGGCGAAGGCTACCGTGGAAATTCCCGAGTTGAGTGATCGAAAGAAAGTGGAAGTTGGGTGGATCCAAGTCTGTCACCAGATGCAGTGTGTCAACGTCTACGGCCAGGAGGGACTGTAAGTATTTAATTGATCTGGGACACCATGGAACCACTTTTGCACTTTTGGTTTCCACCAATTGACGCTACACAAGACATTTTCATTAGAATGTCATCCATCGGCTTTATCTTCTGTAACAGTTGGGCTACTATTGCCTCCCATGTGAAACTAGTGTATAGGCCTAGTGTAATTGTAACTGTAATTATAATATTATTGTAATTGCAACAGACACACCTTGTATGGCACATATATTTAAATGTTCTATACCCAAATTCAGAGGAGAAAAAGGCTCTCCCTCGTTGAACTACTGCTGTCGTGCTTGAGCCGCAGCCAACGCTGTCCGCATTTTCATGGACGTTAGATGGGACCCCTTTGGGCTGGCAGGGCAATGACCCATTTCTGATCCTAGGACCACGCTTCTCATGACTTTTATTGTGTCTTGTAACAAGCGTGTTATCTAGAAATGTTAATTGTATTTTCTTGTATAGAACAAGCTGGGAATTTCCGGAGATCGTCTTGGGTAAATACGAGATGGTGAGCGACTCGGATGGGAAGCGATATCCGTGGTACGGGACGAAGCACGAGGTCCAGGTGATCGAAGGTCCGACTGACCAGCGAACCTCCGTCACCGTCCTCATGCACGACAACTTCTTTCCACAGATCACGTGGCACATTCCAGCCAAAGGCCACTCGCGAGAACCTCGTTTAACGCACATCTACCGCAAACAGAAGTTCTTCACGTTCCTTGCCGTTCGACATATAGACAGGGACGCCCCAAAAAGCACGCTCATTGGTAGGAAAAACGACATCCGAGTACTCCACGCCGTGGAATGGACAATGGAGGTGGATATCTGTGTAGATCCGTCCCTTCCGCTCGGATATCGCGTTAAATCTGTCGGACCGAGAACGCAAGAGGAAGTCGCCATTTTGGACGTCGAGAATTACTCGTTGCTAAGGCCATACTCTCTGGAACCGCCAAACGCCAACAATTCTCAGGTGTTGATTTGGCGGCCGTTTTCAAACTCCGCCGCGCACAAACCGTCCATTGTTGTGAAACCTTTGCACAGCACTGTTGCCCTTGAAAACTATTTGAATAAAACGAATGAATTCGGTAATAGGCTGATAAACAATTGGATTTCAATTAATAAGGTAATAGAAACAATGTGATCTCCTTTATATTCTTTATTTGTAGGCCTATATTTAATAGAACGGATTTTTACTAATTTTATGACCCATTTTTAAGTGAACGTCTCTCCTGTAAGTAAGCTGAATCTAAAAGCTTGTAATAACACTTGAATCTGTTGGTTAATGATCATTGACCAATGCAGGATTGTAATGGTGTTGCTTTGATGTTACAAGGTCACCTTTATTTTCGAATCGTCTTTCAAGACAACTTCAAGTCTTGGCCACTTGATGAACTTTGTGGATTGAACCGCTTTGCGCATTGAGTTCTTGAAGTTCTCCATCTGTGCGCTGGCTACAAGCGGACAGTTTTACGAATTGTGATATTGACATCTCATAAATTTTGACGGCGATCAATAGATGCTTAGAAGTTAGTAACTTAGTCTGAGTTATAATCAAATGACTTACAAGAAACTCGATACGATATTAATCGATGGTGCAGGAGAGACCTTTCTGGTCATCCGGTAACCGGACCTTGTACTTTCTAAGGTAACTCTGGACAACCGGTCTGACTTGACGCAACGTTTGCGAGTCAGCTATTGCGCTGTTTAGAAATTTTAAGTTTACTACTACAAGTAGAATTCGCAACAAACGGTTTGCCTACTTAAAAGTACTTTCCTGGGAAAGCCACTGTCGTAGACGCTCTAATGTATAAGCTTACAGAATGGGGCAATGGCAACCATGCTCCAGTTCTGAAGATTTTTCCAAAGTGGTTGATAACGTACAGCTTCAGATTAACTGCACTAAGCTTGTGCTTTTTAGTGAGCCTCGTATGAACTGCAAACTATTCAACAGTGTACGTTGCTCATGGATTAGCTTAACTGATCAATGTTTGTATGCACTGAGCTTAACCCTTGACGAGGAGCGTGTATTGAAAGTGACTGGGGCAGCTCGTCGTCAAAGTGTTAACAGCTACATTTTGTTTTCTTGCTCATGTTTCAAGTTCAGGTCAATTAAAGCAATATTGACATAGTTGTTAAAAATGTAACCCAGCAACAGTATTATTGTAAATTAATGGCAAGCTGGTAAATACTCGATTCACTGAGAAAGAATAGTTTTTATTGGTTTATCGAGAAACATTGAGCATCGTCAAAATATAGTAAGAAGTCGCCACAATCATCTTGTTGCGTCATTTGTGTAACAGTTGTAACTGAAAATGTTATCAACTTGAAGCTTTATGTGACATAGATGCTTCTCTCTCTGCAATTCTACCTAACTACTCGCTATAATTTCATATGTTTTGTTCCTGAAATCCTCATTCTAATGAACATAGGCGTTCTACAATTCATATCACTAAAGTCTACTTTTAGACTACTGTAAGCTATAAGATATCTGATATTTTTCTGAATTTTGACTATTTAGATTGTACTTTAAAATCTGGTTTTGTGCTTCAAGCCGTTTTCCCGTTTTTCCATAGTACTGTTCATAACGCTTTTAAAGACTGCGATTGTTACATACTCTATTTGTCGCTATTTCGCAATAGGTAAACTTTTAAAGATTATAATTATTACTACACATGACACGTTGTTTAGAAAGTGCCGAGCTTATGTGCTGTGATATCTTCTCTGTTAACCAAAGTAGTCAATTTCTGCATTTTCACGTTCAAACTTGTTTAATAAACACGGCTACATTTTCACTGAGAAGTGTTGATGTCCTATGAGAGTGTAATTGCCGAGTTGTTGTGCACTATAGATCGAAGTGTGGTATCGTAATCGTAATCTCGAAGATTTCTACAGCGCCCAAGAACCACAAGTCGCGAAAACCAGCTTTATTTGCAGGCAGGATGGATGGATGGATGGATGGATGGATGGATGGATGGATGGATGGATGGATGGATGGATGGATGGATGGATGGATGGATGGATGGATGGATGGATGGATGGATGGATGGATGGATGGATGGATGGATGGATGGATGGATGGATGGATGGATGGATGGATGGATGGATGGATGGATGGATGGATGGATGGATGGATGGATGGATGGATGGATGGATGGATGGATGGATGGATGGATGGATGGATGGATGGATGGATGGATGGATGGATGGATGGATGGATGGATGGATGGATGGGAAGAAGTAGCTTATCAGAAGCTACAATAAGAAAGGACACGGCTCATTGTTATACCTATTCCAGTCCTGTAGTCATGTTTGAACAGTATCTGCGCATCCTGGCTACTAAAACTGTCTCGCTCTGTCTCTGTCTCTGTGTCTGTCTGTCTCTGTCTGTCTGTCTGTCTGTCTGTCTCTCTCTCTCGCTTTAGGCTAACAGATTCAAACACATCCAGAGTCTGGTTCGAAACTTTATCGACATATTCAGACGTTGAAAGGACAAAACGATATGTTGGAATTTTCTCAAACGTAGATCGTCGAATTTCTCGTGTTCCGTAATCTCATCGGGATCAGGAAGTTACCGGTGCTTAAAAAAAATCCACATGAACCAGTTTGTTTGGATAGCTTATGTGCCATTGTCAAAATATACAGAGAGCTGAGGTCAAGGAGAAAGGCAGTGAAGTGTTAAGGTGGAAAATTTTGGGGGGTCATGCATAAGTGAAGGATATAGAATAAGAACAAAATCCGGATAACACTGGTCCATAAGTTAAAAAGAGTTAAGAAGAGTTATGCTGGGATGTCAATTCAAATATTTTGACTGGCTAACAGAGATCTGGTCTTGGAGATAACACGGTGTTGAAAATTTAATTTTGGGGTTAGTCCGGGATCTTGTTAAGCAAAAATTAACAAGCTCAATCGACTTTTGAAATTCAATACCATTTCGATTATGTTAATTTGGTCTGGGCCAAATCATCTTTACTGGATTGCACATCATACGTGGCTTATCTTACGAGTAATCTCTTGGGCGTCAAGGATCTCCACCGATTGTACTCAAAAGATTGACATGTCGGAATGCGGTTCTGTTTATAAGTGACCATCAACTGATGCTTGATGCATTACGATAGTAGCGCTGCATAAATTTCGTGACTAGACGTCTTTATAATCGACTTAAATTTTAAGTAGATGAGGATGTTTGATTGTTCCGATGAAGCATGTTTTCTGTCCGTCGAGAGAAAAGGAAAGCGTTGATTAGCTACAGTAGACGGATCTGCACCTGCAGCTCTTAATCCACATGAATTTCTCGACAGTGGTCCTGTTATTAGGAGCGCAGTTCATCTCAATCGTCAGAGTCTTCGATCGGTCAGGTCGACAGCAGCTCTGTCTCTTACACGTACTGCAGTACTTGGGTCGGAACTCCTTCACGCTCACACAGTCGCCGTGTGACACCCGCATCGGATCTTCCTGACGCCACGTACTCCTACAGTCTCGACCCTGCTGCATGCAACACCAGACACTTATGTATTATCGTGCGTTGTACAGACACTAATGGAGTAGTGTGATAGGATGTGATGTAGCGTTGTGTAGTGTGCTAACAATATTTAAAGTTAGAAAACGTGTGGATTGTGATGAAATATGGTTGAATGCGATGAAGTGTGATGTGATGGGCTGATATGTGGAGTAATTTTATGCAATGCGATGCAAAACATTCTTTTCCTGTGTATTTATTGTATTGTATTGTATTGTATTGTATCTAGAAATTTATAAAGCGCCTCTCGCAGAATCACTATTCAGAGGCGATCTCAGGACAGAAGCCGAGAGGAAACAGAAATGCCTTTAGGGAACGCGACACCGATGAGGTAAAGCCAGTCATTAGTTAGGTCCTGAGCAGAGGAAAGGTCATTCCAGATTTTTGGACCCACTACAGCAAACGCCCGATGCTGGGCCAAGGCAGTTTGTCCTTGTAGTTTATAGCATCGTATTGAATTACTACACAATACATGCGTACTGTATTGCATCGTATTGTTTAGTGTTTATTGTATTGCTTGCTATTCTGTTATATTCTTGTCTATTTTTATGTGAACAAACTCTTATTCACACTTTTAACATCCAAGTAGTATAGATTCTTCATTATACAGGGCCTACGTATCAATTCTGTGCAATGAAGTCCACTTCCGCAACTGTAAGCCATGATATTCATCGCCAAACTAATCGACTTCAATCTACATGTAAGTCTAATGTATGCTAATCTAATATAATCTAATCTACTAAACTGTGATCCAGTTCAGTCTAGTCTACTTTTTATAGTCTAGACTACATTAGTCTTGTCATATAAACCAGTCCAGTCATGTTCATTCCAATTAATCTAAACTTATCTAATTCAATCTCATTTCAATCTGATTTAATCAAATCTAATCCACTCCTATCTGATCTAATCCAATAATATTTCAATATAATCTAGACTTACTCAAGTTGGCAGAGCAATACACAACATGTCGTGTATGTAACCTGTTATTTTAATTCCAATCATCGTAGGTCCGTGTAAAGTTTTATGCTTTTACTCCACACCTATAGATATTACTGAATGTTAAGTCAGACTTTCAAAACATTTGCAAGACTGTTTACAATATCGTATTGGTTTTCTTTCCACTGACATTGTGCTACTTTTCGCTATTGTGTTGCATTGTATTGTAAAGTGTGAGCGTTTCTCTCATGCTAATAAAAGGTTTAGTTACTTGCATACTTGCTTACTTCACGAGGGTTTCGTGGGAGACGCAGATAGGCCCTACATTCATCTGGACGAATGGAGTAAATTTCAGCAATTTCCTGCACCATGAGTTCCAGCAGATTGACCGACTCTCAATTCTTCCATCCGCCTGAACACGTCTTCACAACCATCGATCCTTCCCGGACAATCTACCCATTGCTCCAGTGCATCAATCCGTCAATAAGATAATCCTTGGAGAGACGGAAGCACGTGGCTGGAAGATCAGGTGAACTCGTCCAGAAGGATTTTGCGCTGGATGATGCGGAGTCCAGCGGAAGAGGGCGCCAGAATGCGAGTCACTGTTGCTGTAGATTTACTCGGTCCGATTTACATGACACGGGGTCAGTGTTAAATTGAGTGTGATGCGAAAGTAGATATGTAAATGTTGCTGTGAATAATTTAGTATATAACTGCAGTATATCTCACTTAAACGCACCCAACCACCAGCGCCCCACACGTGGGACTTTCCAATACGAAAGTCTGCACACGTAGAAACGTTCAATCTCAATGAACATACAACTCGCACAAACATACCTAAAGACATTAAGAAATATCCAACCACAATGAACATATCCAAACACACTCAAAACTTAGGCCTACCTAAGGATACGCAAGCATACCTAAACATACCAGAACATGCCCAGCCATACTGAAATATACGTAAGCACACGAAGACATATATGCACCTACATTGAAGGAAGCACAGGGAACCAGCGTCAGTGGTTTATCATGTGCGATGTTGTTTCGAAAATGTTATTGGTGGACACTTGTAGTCCTACGCTTTAGATACTCTACGTCC
Organism: Allolobophora icterica; assembly: GCA_963556255.1. Taxonomy (NCBI): domain Eukaryota; kingdom Metazoa; phylum Annelida; class Clitellata; order Crassiclitellata; family Lumbricidae; genus Allolobophora; species Allolobophora icterica. Next base: position 99,611,115 of record OY744602.1, on the reverse strand, counting down.
GTACTGTCCAATATGCGGCCCGCGGGTTGATTTTAAACGCCCCACCTCCGAGCCGAAAAAAAACCGTCAAAATATTGCAAGCACAATTCAAAGCTAAATATCTCAATAAAACGTGCTTAAACGTTTATTAATCTACTTTGGGGTGCTGAACTATAAAGCATCCCATGCACATATGCCGTTATAAACTGATTATTGCATACTTATTGCCATAATAAATTTTAATACAGTTAATAATATTCAATAAATTTTAGTACGGTTGCTTTTGAGTTTACTGGTGCGGCCCTCGGCTTCAAGAATAATTTTTTTCGGTGGCCCTCGGTGTAAAAAAGGTTGGACAGCACTGCTCTACGTTCGTGAAATTGATACTGTTTCGGTGAAGTGCTTGTTTTATCCAATGGTAAACAGAAACTAAAAGACTGTGTCTTATATCGAGTTGCACTGCGCCACCGTACCAGCTGATCGATAACTCAAGGCCCGATATCGGAAATCGAGGACACGTGATCAAATATTCAACCACACTGAAGCAACCCAATCACACAGAGAACTAACTGATCAGAAGACACTATCATCGGTCCTACCATTTGTTTGTCTCTGAGCTGGCACGGTCGGACGATACAGAGTCGTCGTTGTTGGACATGAATGCATTGTTCGTTCTCATTGGTCAGTCGAATCGACCAGCCGACGTCACAGGTCACGGAGCATGCGCTCCAGCCGGTCGTCTCCTTTACACAGTGGCCATCTTTAATGGCGCCGCCAGGTAATGCGTACGATGATCCAACTAAAACGAAAATATCCGATTGGACTTCGCATCACATAGTTAGGAAGCTCTGCAATCTGTTCTATTAACATCAGGCTTATTTGGAAGCAATATTATTTCTCCTGCAGATATTTCTTGGCGTTATTTCGCTCAACATTATACCGCTGGACTCTAACTCAACGCTGTCTCGTGTTTAATAATAGTAATAATATATTCGTGTTTATTCACAAGCTCACTGACAAACCGCAGTAAGTTACATTGAATCATCGAAACATGACGATACATACATCAAGATCTTGTTGAACACACGTCCTGGCAGCCCGTTAGGCGCCCACTCATTTTTTACTGCTATCCCCTAGGGAGTGGAAGGCTGAGTCGACCTAGAGGGGCTTGTGGGTATCTAACCGCGTCTTTCAAGATCTTATGTTCTTAATGCAAGAGTATTACCATTCATTTATTCCCCTGCCCGTTTAGTTTAACTAAATGACTTTCCTTCCATTGTTAATCGACTGTGGCTTGTTTTTTGGACGCGACATCGGTTAATGACTTGTGCGCTGGTCAACGGTGCCATGCAAGGCGCTTGCCAGATACAGACTAAAGCTGCTTACATACTTACTTGACTTGTCTTCAGCCGTCCTCGGTCGGACATGACGGCCGCACCAAGGACAACTCTACTTCTCCCCATATTCTTACTATAGTCAACTCTGTGCTCAAAGCCAACTGATCCTTTGAACCCATGAGGGCATAGGGTTAAATTGTTCTGATTAAAGCTGTCACAGAATTTGTTTGCGATGAAAGGCTTGTGAATTATTCGTTCCCACAACTGACATTTTGGCCTCAATAAATTTGGTAATAATCAAAATCTTAAGCTCCAATTTCAGAAGCGCTACCATAAAGTTAAGCGCAGAGCACCAGCTTATTCACGAGCGCTGAAACTTTAATGGTTGGTGTTATAATTAATAAGTACAGGAGACAATTATGGTAGGAGATAATGGTGGGTGTGATAATAATTTTCACTGGGGTAACAGGCTTTTGTGAGCAATTTATTACGCCTGAAAGCAGAAAAAGAAACGAAAATGACACGAGTGCAAACGACACAATCTCGAATACATGCACTGCGACAGCTTCATAAATATTGTCAATAGAATTCGAATATAGGCTACTTGTAGGGCTCGTTGAGTTAGAGTGGCAGGTTTAATTCTCAGCGCAATTATACGTCACAAAATATCGTGAAATGCAAAATGGCGGCGATTGGTACGGACAATTGATCACCGTTGTGAGGAACTGATGATGATGATGATGATGATGACGACGACGACGATGATGATGATGATTTCATATTCCAACACAAATTGGTCAAGAATACTGTTCATCGCATAGCATCACATTGAGTTACGCTGTACCACGCTGATTTGGTGCATAACATAGTTTTTCAGATCCACACGAAGGTACAATTCCTAATATTTTCTCTCTCACAATCGCCATAAATAACTTAAACTGTCTTTCAGTCCATCCTTGTCTCTTCTGCCATCCGCTGACTACAGTAATTCGATTCGTTTTGTTGCAAATCGTCTGAACGGTCAGAGAGACTGCAGGGGTACAAGACCAAACCCAGTCGCCGGAGGAATAGGCGCAGCTTTCAAATTGGATAAGACAGGAATATTGCATCCTGCGGGGGACCAAACTGCCAGTGTATCGGTGTTACTGTTTGCGTATATAGGTGCATGCAAGTACATGCAATGCATGTAATCATATATTTTTGTATGGATGCATTTATGATGCATGCATGAATGTTTCCATGTATATATATATACATGTATATATATATATTATACTATACGTATATATGCATGGCGTTCGACATTGTGCCGTTTGCACTCATGTCATTTTGGTTTCTTTTTCTGCTTTAAGGCATGATAAATTGTTCATAAAAGCGTGTGACCCCAGTAATATATATGTGTATAATACTGTATATATATATATATATATGCTTGTACGCATGCATGTTTATATGATGCATTTATATACGAGTAATAGTAATAATTTAAAATAATAGTAGGCCTATTATCAATATTAATATTATTATTATTATTAGTAGTAGTAGTAATAGTAGTAGTAGGAGTAATAGTATGAGTAGTAATAGTGATGATGATGATGATGTGGTGGTGGTGGTAGTAGTAGTAGTAGTAGTAGTAGTAGTAGTAGTAGTAGTAGTAGTAGTAGTAGTAGTAGTAGTAGTAGTAGTAGTAGTAGTAGTAGTAGTAGTAGTAGTAGTAGTAGTAGTAGTAGTAGTAGTAGTAGTAGTAGTAGTAGTAGTAGTAGTAGTAGTAGTAGTAGTAGTAGTAGTAATAATAATAATAATAATAATTACCTACTTGACCCTATAAATCACGAAGACCTAGGCTGTCATCGCCTTGCCCAGATAAACCTAATAATAAATACTCGGTACTCCTATACATGTAGATGTGTTGTTGTGAACGTACATCGATGGTCGTCCTCTGGTCTCGTCTGACTCTGTGAATGAGGACAGATCCACTCCCTGCAGCACCTTCCACCGATCGATGTCAGCTGAGGATGTCGACAGTGACCACCGGATGGAGCCACGTCCTCCTGAGGACACAGCGACGCGCATGCGTAGTGACCGTTCTGACACGTGCACAGCTGGCTGCAGTTCAACCGGAAGTGTTCGCCATCTTGGTAGACCTTTCCGTTGACGTCACAAGGCTTAGCGACTTTCGCTGGAATGAAGTAGACACAAGATGCATGCATTGTAAGCCAATAATATATAATCTAATCTAATCATCTGTTTTGTTCTAATCGAGTTTAATCTATTCTAATCTAATCCGTGCCAGACACGGTAGCCGATTTGTTAGAACGTTAGGATCGTAAGGCAGAGAGTACGAGGTTCGAACCTCTCCTGGGAAGGGTAGGCCTACTGCGTCGACATGTCTCAGAGTGGATTCGAACACGTACTCTCCGAGCTGCAAGGCTACCGCGTCCGCGATAATGGGAAATAAACGTCAACGATTTCACTTCGATGTCAAGAACTAAAGACGATTTTGTGAAAACTGGATTTGCAATAGTTCCCGTATATATGCAGAAGTAGAAGAAAGCATTCTCTTTACGATACTATGGACACACATATGGGTTTGAAGTGTTGGTGACTTCATTTTACTTAGCCTCGGCATATGATGGTGAATGGCCAATTCCAGCCTCACTGACACTCAAGGCAAAGTATAGCCTATACATTTTAACGCTCACCGATCCCACGTAATTAAATTTATATTTTTACTGGTTAATTATAAACACTGTAAATCTGAAAGCCGATGCCATCCTTATTACTTCTCAACTCCTAGCAAAACAACTCATTGAAAAATGATTGAAAAACAGGAAAACATAAAATGCAATTTTGGTGAAAATGGCGCCCTATGGGTTGTGACGCTCCAAGTTTATGCCGACAGGGAGTAACCGTATACTGTGACGATGGTTTCATGTCACCACCACTTTCAAAATTGGTGGTGTTAGTAACCAATACTTTTAGGCCCTGTACTGTTTGGAAAGTCAGGCGTTTCGCTGGATGCCAAAAGTGTCGTCAACAGGATATTAACAGTCGTGAAACAGAACGCAAGTATATAATTTTTCATCTGAGAGTGACCTTACAGTCTCGGACAAAGCATTGTAAATTCGCATACAGAGCAACGGGCGGGAAGGAAGGTGTAGGAAAGGGGAAGAGGGTGGAGGGCGGATGGGATTGTCAACATTCCTTTTGAGGGCCAAGTTACGCCCTTGCCTCTGCCTAAAACCAGCTCTGGCCAGTTCTGTCCCTCGCCGTCTCATCTTTCCACCGACAGCTTACGGTGGAGTACTCGTTAAAACTGAGTTGGTTAGGGGGCGGAGGTCGAGCGGGTGGAGCAGAATCTCGTAACAAACTTCTGCTTTTGCTGGAATTTGAGCCTCAAGCTACTGAGTTGACAATCCAGCAAGCTAACCACTACTGTCGGACACCCCTCCCGTATCTTTAGCATACACTGAAAACGAAAACATCCCTTAGCGTTTCGCGGCCAAAGAATATCTTACAGATCGATTGTTATCTGAAACCATGGGAACCGTAGCCATGACTACCAGCTGAAGCCGTGAGAAGCGCAGACATCGTTCCCGGATGCTACCCGGTTGGTTATAATTAGCTGTGGA
>OY744602.1:99551167-99603667 GCA_963556255.1 Allolobophora icterica | reverse complement strand
GTGCGTCAAGTCAGAGGGGTTTCTCAAAGAGTTGCCAATGGAGGTCCAAGTCCGGTTTTCAGAGGTGTTGCTAAGACGGGTTTCGCTTACGTCGAGAATGATTGGAAGGCGGAGGAACAGGTGAGTCGGGGTATGAATTCTTGAAGAGGTGAGACTTTAGTTTTGAATGCAAAGCCCGTGAGAGATAGAGAAAACTGAGGCAGAAAGACGGTGGGTTAGTGAGAGTCCAAAACCAAATGGATCCGAGACCAACGAGTCCAAGACCAGAATTGTACTCCGAAGCAAACGCACAAAGACACGGAGCTGATGTTCCGAACTCATTTCAACAGAATCTGTAAAAGTCACGATTTAGACGAGAAACTAAACCCAGACGACTATTCGAAATGTCTCGCAGGAACTCATCTGATTGCAACAAATTGGAAGAACGATAGGAATCTCTTTATCCGACAGTGTATACAAATGCCGTTGGATCGTATTATACGCGTTTCCGCCTACAGACGTACATGCAATAAAGGGTGGGAGTTTAATTGCCGGTTTTAAAGAGAAGCTATCTATGGGAAAACGCGAGATTTGTGTGAATTTCATTTAAGTTAATTTCCTGTCATATTTTTGGGGTGCTCGATAGTGTAGTGGTTAGCGCGCAGGACTGCCAATCGAGAGGTCGGCGGTTTAAATCCTCGCCAAGGCAGAAATTTCGTTCGAGGCTTCTGATCCACCAACTCAGCTATGATCCGCACACTGTCGGTGGGAAGGTGAGACGGCGAGGGAGAGAACTGGCCACCCGCCCTCATATGCTGAGGCCAAGAAAACGAAGTCGCTAACACTTCATACATATATATATGCACTTATATGCATGCATAAATACATGCATACGTACATACACACATACACAAGGGGGCATTGCCTTCCACTTCCAACTTCCCTCTCATCTTTCTTCCGATCCGTCGACCTCGGCTGTTCCTACATACAGGGGTCATTCAGCCTCTCATTCAGCCTCTCCCGCCAGCAGATGACCTCAGCGATGACCGGACATCAACTCTGTCACTGACCGACAGAGGTCGGCCTTCATTCACGCCATCTGGCGATCGGAGTGTGTGTCAGGTGCGTTCCTTCATGCCGGTGACTACGTGATGTCGACGGGATAAGCGGCCATCGAATGGTTGCTACACAACCAGTTGAATGGAATGACGAGATGAATGCGTCAACAGCGAGTGGCAAGTGGGAGGAGAAGATAGAAAGACAAAGGAAAAGACAGACAGACCGGCAAAGAGACATACATACAAAGAGACAGACATACAAAGAGGCAGACAAAAATGCAGACAGACGGACAGAGAGACGGCAGACAGATAGACAGAAAATACGGAGAGAGGGAAGAAGAAATAAAAGGAGGATAGACAAACTTGCAGAGGGAAAATGGAGGTCGTGGAGAGGATGGAGAGACAGCGTGATGTAGATGGATAGCCAAACAGAGAGGAAGACAGACAGAAAGAGACAGGAACGAAGGTAAAGAGCATAGGCGGAATTTGTGGGGGGTACGAGGGGTACCCGTACCCCCCACTTTTTGGATTGGGGGTACCGTACCCCCCACTTTTTGAACAATGCCAATCAATATTTTATTATTGTGCCTTACCAGAAGTCGCAGTCTCAGCCTTGCTTCGTGTATGTAAGAAATTGGTACCCCCCACTTTTTGGACCAAAGTTACGCCTCTGGTAAAGAGTGAAAACAGGCAGACAGACATGGAGAACGCAGGAGGGAAGGTGGAGATAATGAAACAGACAGTTAGACAGGCTTGTTGACTGAGATGTATGAAACACAGAGAAAGAAAGAGAAAGATAGAGAGAGATAAAAAGAGAGAGACAGAGAGACAGAGACAGACAGATAGACAGACAAACAGACAGACGAAAAGGAGAAATGATGTTAGCGAGAGGCGAAGATATATAGAAAAGGAAAAGAGAGACCGAATGAGATGAATAAAGAGATAAATTTATTAATAGCCCAGTGGATAAATAAATGCGTAAAATGGATTATATCAGTATGGTAAATTAACAAAATATCAGAATAAATAAATAAATAATATTTAGCGATTTAGGTTCACAAAACGAGACGAACCAAAGCAGAGAGACAGTCGATGAATTTAACTGAAGAGTATGTACTTATTTAGCAATTTATTAAGGATATTATTTATTTACTTACTAAACATTTAGTATCTAATTACTAATTCATTTAATATATTTATTATCTATTCATTTATTCTGATATTTTATTAATTTATTATACTGATAAAATCCAATATATTTATTTATTTATCACTCGGATATTAATTTATCTCTTCATTCATTCATTCATTCATTCATTCATCCATTAATACATTCATTCATTCATCCGTTCCATCATCCATGCATTCATATGTCCATCCATGCATCCATGCATTCACTAGTTAAGTCTGCCATGCAGTATTTCATTCATTCATTAAATCATTGATCCATGCAACCATTCATCCATCCGTCCAATCCTTAATTCATTCATTCATTTATCCATTCTTTCTTGCATAATTCCGTTAATTTATTCATTGACTCAGTGATTTATTCACACATTCCATACGTTCATTCATTCATCCAATCACCCATTCATCTGTTCTTCCATTCATCCATCCATCCCTCTCCATCCACTGATTCACTGATTCAACGTTCCATTGATTCATTCTTCATCCATTAATTCATTCATCAATTCATACGCTCATCTACCCATCTATCCATTCATCCATCCATTCATTCGGCATAGCATCGCCTGACGAACAGTGATAAAGAACCTCTGCAGATTCCTCGCGGTGGCAGAGGTCTGGCAGCCGCAGCCACGGCACCAGCCCCATCCCCACCGTCACCATCCGTCCCTCCTCCTCCTCCTCCCACCCATCTTCCTCGCGCGGCGCCAGTGCTTTCAGCTGCTGATGTTGCGCTCATCGTCGTCAAGGAAGAGGAGGTGTAGTCGCATCGCATCAGTTTGTCTTCGTCGCATCTGTTGCGGAAGTCGCAGAGGTCGCCCTGTTGTCGGGCGCAGACGAAGCAGCACCCGCATCCATCACGGACGATGCTCACCCCTCCCTTGCAGCGCAGCTGAGGGTGGCCTCCGCCGACTTCGCCGCCCCCGCCGCCGTCCGCGGTCATCGAAGCCGACGAAGCCAGAGGACACACGCAAGGCATCGGACACTGTAGAACGAACGAACACAAAAGGAGCATCATCAAAACACGCACGAGACAATGGATGGGTGGGTGGATGATTATTACAGACACTCACATATACACACAGGAACATACGCATTCACAGGTACACGCATCTATACGTACACAGACGCACACAGGTGCATAGAAATACGCTCAGATACGTACAGACACAGAGGTTTATCCGCACACTGGCACCGCACAAACGTAAACCCACGTCAATATATTATTATCCATCAATGTATAAGAATATCCATCAATATGTAATGATATCCATCAAATATGTAATAATATCCATCAAATATGTCATGATATCCATCAAATATGTAATGATATCCATCAAATATGCAATGATGTCCATCAAATATGTAAGGATATCCATCAATATGTAATGATATCCATCAAATATGTAATGATATCCATCAAATATGTAAGGATATCCATCAATATGTAAGGATAACCATCAATATGTAAGAATATTCATCAATCTATAAGAATATCTATGAATATACCTATCAATATGTAAGAATACCTAGCAATATATTAGAATGTCATCAAATATGTATGGATATCCATCCATATTTAAGAATATCAATCAATATGAAAGAATATCCCTCAATATATAAGAATATCCATCAATGTGTAATGATATCCATATTTAAGATAATCCATCAATATGTAACAACAAAAGAATTTCCATCAATGTGTAAGAGTATCCATCATATGCGACCTTAGAATTCCATCTCTGCTAACAGACACCGCTTAAAACGCCTCAGTAGGCCTACGCTTCGTAAACACACATCCAATCAAATCCAATCAAATCCAATCAAATCCAATCAAATCAAATCCAATCAAATCCAATCAAATCCAATCAAATCCAATCAAATCCAATCAAATCCAATCAAATCCAATCAAATCCAATCAAATCAAATCCAATCAAATCCAATCAAATCCAATCAAATCAAATCCAATCAAATCCAATCAAATCCAATCAAATCCAATCAAATCAAATCCAATCAAATCCAATCAAATCCAATCAAATCCAATCAAATCCAATCAAATCCAATCAAATCCAATCAAATCAAATCCAATCAAATCCAATCAAATCCAATCAAATCCAATCAAATCCAATCAAATCCAATCAAATCAAATCCAATCAAATCCAATCAAATCCAATCAAATCCAATCAAATCAAATCCAATCAAATCCAATCAAATCCAATCAAATCCAATCCAATCAAATCCAATCAAATCCAATCAAATCCAATCAAATCCAATCAAATCCAATCAAATCCAATCAAATCCAATCAAATCAAATCAAATCAAATCAAATCAAATCAAATCCATTCTAATCCATTCTAATCCAATCAAATCAAATCAAATCAAATCAAATCCAATCAAATCCATTCTAATCCATTCTAATCCAATCCAATCAAATCAAATCAAATCAAATCAAATCAAATCAAATCAAATCCATTCTAATCCATTCTAATCCATTCTAATCAAATCCAATCTACAGGGTGGCGCAGAAAAAGTGGGACCACCTCATGAAATCTTGTGAAATATATATCAAATTATGTCTTGGGCGGTTTTTAAACTGAAGAAATATCCTTACTCCCTAACTCAACGTGTGACGTCACTATTTCGTGAACTTCCGGTCGCTATCTTTATAGTTTATGCCATTTTACGGTGTTTATAAAATGACAAAAATAACAGCAAGAAACACGATCAACTTCCATCTTCGGGAGAATGTCACCTTCATCGAACCAGACATGTGACCCCCAAATAGCCCGGACCTAAACCCTGTAGATTATGCTATTTGGGGTGCTCCTCAACAAAAAATTCCTAAATTTGAAACAATAGATCAATTGAAACTGGTCATTGTTGAAGAGTGGCAAAAACTCTGTCAGCGGTTTATAAACAGAAGCATTGACCAGTGGCGCAGACGTTTAGAAAAAACTGTTGAGAACCGAGGAGGACACATTGAATTTGATTTCTGATTTTGTATAAATTATCATTTGGCAACAATTTATGTTTTCTTATAAGAAATTTATTACTTGGTATTATACTAGGCGGTCCCACTTTCTTTGCGCCACCCTGTAGTTTAGCGACGTGCATAGCGTTGTCATAAAAAGGAACCAATGGATGATCGTAATCGTAATCCTCGAGATTTCTACAGCGCACAAAAAGTGAAGTCTCGTGAACCAGTTTATTCACAGGCGCTTAGTCAAAACAAAATCGATAGGCGGGGTGGGGAAGGTAAAAAGCGGCTGTGGTGGGTATGCAAGGTGAAACAGACGAGACTTGAGTTCAGGCTCTCCATTGATCGAATGCAATGTTTGCTCGTGTGAGAGGCTAGCAAAGTGCAGAGACAGATTGGCTGAAATTAATGTTGTACCTAGTGAACCAAAACCGATTCTTTACTCTTAATTCTGCTCTCATCGTATCAATCCCTGGATCCACTAACCACGAATGCGAATGCTCAGGTCTAAACGTTCTAGGAAACAACAGTAACTTGAATTACTTCCACATAGCCCACCAGCAGAAACTTGTTGCAGCAGATGACAGACCCGCAGTTAATGTCAACGTATGGAGCATGGTGGCCGAATCATCGAAGTATATTATTATGTCAGATGCTTGTCAGCAAAAAAAACGGAGTGTGTGTCACTGGAGGTGACATCGGTGATCAAGAGAGCCTCTTGATGTTACATCTTTGGTCCGGTTTTCATTTTATTTTGTTTTTGGTTTCCCAGTTGTTGAACGACGAGGACCTGTTTAGTTCTTTCCATTTTTTAAAGAGTCATTATTATTATTATTATTATTATTATTATCGTCATCATCATCATCATCATCATCATCATCATCATCATCATCATCATCATCCTCCTCCTCCTCCTCCTCATCATCATCATCATCATCATCATCATCATGCATTCTCTAAGCGCCACTATCTAATGACCAAGTATCAATCGATGGGGCTGGGAAATTGTGTGTGAATGACTTACTCAAGGTTCCTACACAGCAGCCGTCTCATAGGAGGATCGAACCCGTACTCTCCGCGTTACACGGCGAGCGCTCAACCAGTCGACTACTGTGTCCCACGGAGTTTGGAGGCAATCCTATGGTCTCCTCCAAAGCTCACATGGTGTCGTGATGGAATTGGTCCCTCTGGTTCGGCCACTGTATGTGGCGTATATGGCCAGACACTTCTGTAGCAGAGAAACTAATTTGCATTTGCTCTGCTGCAGGCCACAGGAACTTCAGCAGACAACAGCGACGTTATGAAAGGGAATTCTTCAGCGTATATCTTAGCCACGCGACTATAGGATCAATTGCAGCGGAGTGAAAGAGTCATACAGTGCACACTTTCTAGGGAGAGAATTGGGAAGACAGGAATAGCACTGAAGAAGAGAAAAGTTCGAATGAGCAGATTAGGGAGTGGCCATTAAAATCGGATGATGTTATTCATGACGTCTCCCAGACGACTAATCCCAGATAGATGGAGTCGAGATGGAATTAGAATGAATGAGAAACACAACGCAATGACCGGAAATGTACTCAAGTATACAACACATGGGAATGTATCGTATAATTGTATGATATATATAGGCTATGAGAAACAAATTCACAAGAGATTATATGACCTATGCCTGGATACATGTAGATGGGTCATTTCGAACGCATGAAAAATGACAAGTAGCCTACATGCGGTCTTTTTATTATTGATGATTTTCTGCACTGTATATATATATATATATATATATATATATATATATATATATATATGTAGAGAGAGACAAAGAGAGTGAGACAAAGAAAGAAGAGAGAGGCAAACACACAGGGAGACAGAGGGAGAGAGACAAAGAGACAGAGAGACAAAGATACAGACAGGAATACAGAGAGACACAAAAAGAAAGAGGGAGATAGAGAGAGGCACACACAAGGAGAGTGAGGCACACACAAAGAGAGATAGAAACACAAAGAGACACAGAGAGAGAGAGACAAAGAGAGACATTTTGGGTGTGAACAATTACAATTGCGTTACCTATACAATCAAAACAGTGTTCATATAGATATACACACATGCATACATATGCATGTGTGTTAATTTATATTTGCATAAATTGCATTCAAGTATATAACACATGTATATTTACATAAGTTTTCATACACTGAGGCAGCATAACTTGAGAATTGAGTGCTTGACAGTGGTGGCCATGGTGACCCATTTTAACTTTTCCTTATAATAGGCCACCATCAAACAGTATATTTAAGACCTCGACACATGCATTCGTGACCTTATAAAATGAATGTTTGGAAACAGTAAATACAACTCGTACATTTTTCCCAAGAGACCTGGACGATGAACCCTTGTCATGAACAAACTGAATCAAGGTATACCAACAGACACTAACGCAGTTAAAGTGATAAATAGGCCTACAACCCTACATGTACGATGAATATGCTCGACCAAAGAAAATTAGAAGACAGTGTGAATACCGACGCAATGAAAATGCTAACAACCAATTTATAAACAATCCATTTTTAAACAAACGTCCGTTTTCATTACATTATGTACGACAAAACAACGAAAGTTAAACTGTGAATGTACGACGATGGTTTTTAACTGTCAGTGCCTAACTGAACATATCTGCCAAAGACATATTTCACCAATTATTCCTGTCTTGAATGCAGCTAGTGGTGGGCTTAAATCATAGATGAATCAAGCTCCTTCCAAATGTTAACGATACGACAATGGAAGAAATGCTAACCGGCATCAATAGATAATAATAATAATAATAATAATAATAATAATAATAATAATAATAATAATAATAATAATAATAATAATAATAATAATAATAATAATAATAATAATAATAATAATAATAATAATAATAATAATAATAAATGGGGGAGGAGGAGGCACAGTAAACTATTTTAACCACGCACCTACTCAATCTCTAAGAGCCTGAGGGTCACACCTCGGGCGGCAAAAAAATAATAATAATAATAATAATAATAATAATAATAATAACATTGCTTTTAGAGGCACCTTTATACCACACCCCTGAAACGAGGACGGCGTTCTCCATGCTTAATTACACTTCTATTTTATAGTTTCTTAGAGAGGGATTTTCGTACCTCGGGCGTTTTTAAAAATAATAATAATAATAATAATAATAATAATAATAATAATAATAATAATAATAATAAACATAATAAACATTCAACGCTACAACCTTGTCTCTTTTAAAGGTACATTTCCTTCAAACCCTGAAGACGAGGCCTGACCCTCCAGACAATAAATCTGCTCTTAAATAATTTTTTCCAAATCCTGAGGGATCCATGATACCTCGGGTTTAAAAAAAAAAAAATAATAATAATAATAATAATAATAATAATAATAATAATAATAATAATAATAATAATAACATTGCTTTTAGAGGCACCTTTATACCACACCCCGGAAACGAGGACGGCGTTCTCCATGCTTAATTACACTTCTATTTTATAGTTTCTTAGAGAGGGATTTTCGTACCTCGGGCGTTTTTAAAAATAATAATAATAATAATAATAATAATAATAATAATAATAATAATAATAATAATAATAATAATAATAATAATAATAATAATAATAATAATAATAATAATAATAATAATAATAATAATAATAATAATAATAATAATAATAATAATAATAATAATAATAATAATAATAATAATAACAGAGATTTAAGTGCCATTATTTGTAGACAGTCGAAGAGAAATCGATTCAACGATTCATAATCACTTAATTGGAGTAGGGAGCTCAGTCCAGATAGGCCTGTGTGAAAAGTTCAGTCTTTAAATTTTTCTTGAAGGTGGTGAGGGTCGCAGAGATCCTGATGTTGGATGGTAAGTTGATCCAGATTCGATGGGCGGATGAGATGAAAGATTTTGATGCGGTTGCAGTGCGACACCGATGAAGGACAAGGGTTCGGGTTCCAGATGATCGCATGTTCTTCGACGGCATGTGGTTGTGAAGAAGGCATTCAATACGTAAGTGAGGTTTGCAAAGTGCGAAGGCATAACCACGTGTGCCTTGGTAGCGTAGGAGCGTCTCGGTGCTGTTAAACTCAAGAGCACCGCGAGTAGTTTTGTAGGAAGTGATGAGGTCAAGTTCTATACGCTTTACAACCGGAGACTCAAGTTCTAGTTACGTGCAAAGCATTTGTTGGCTTTTGTTTCACGCTGTTTTTGTCTTTGCATTTGTATATCACCATCGGCCGACCTGCTTCGAGTCATTGGTCAATTTCTGCGCAATTGATTCGGACGGTTGTCATCACTCGCCAAGGCAACGACTCGCATGAGACGACCGACAAAAATCCATCGATCACAACGCAACATCGATACGTGAACAAGATAGGAATCGATCTCGTCAAGAGAAAACAAACGCGATGCGATGAAATATTTGATTAAACAATCGATTAATGCATTTCGTGAAACAATTTATGAGATAATTTATCAAATAGTGTAAGAAAATTAGATTAAACAATTGATAGAACATTTTGATGAAACAATTGATTGAAAGTGACGAAACAGCTGATAAGACATTTCATTAAACATTTCACCAAACAATTGATGTAGGCCTAACAATTTGTGAGACAATATTGATGATAGGCCTACGACATATGAAACATTCGACAAAACATCTGATAAAAAAGTTCAACTTCATAGCAGCTACGCAAAACAACTCATCAATTCTCACTCCTCTCACATCTAATTCTCGACCCTCTATCCTTCTCATTCTACATATCCTTACTTCGGTCGTAGTTTCACTTACCAAATACAATTTCAAGACCGGTTCACACCTGTGTTGACTGGAGACCTACTAAAGGCAGAGCACATCATATCAGAAATATGTCAGGAAGATCCGATGCGGGTGTCACACGGCGACTGTGTGAGCGTGAAGGAGTTCCGACCCAAGTACTGCAGTACGTGTAAGAGACAGAGCTGCTGTCGACCTGACCGATCGAAGACTCTGACGATTGAGATGAACTGCGCTCCTAATAACAGGACCACTGTCGAGAAATTCATGTGGATTAAGAGCTGCAGGTGCAGATCCGTCTACTGCGGATAACATGTGTAAATGTAAACTTTTTATGTAGCCACCGTATGGTTTCGACCATCATTTTCCATTTCTCAATGAATTTATTAGGTGAAATTCTTCATCACCGTTTGAATGGGTGCCACGCACGTAGTTCCCCGTGCTAGTCGGACATGGGATCTCTGAAACAAGCCGCTATCGGCATGCGAACCGCCATCCATCCTCAAGAAGTGCATGGGACGTACTTACCAATCATCGCATTTCTTGTCCCTCAACTCACAACATCGGAAGAAGTTTACATCCTCACCGTCTCAAGCTTTTAGTCGAACATATAAACCCTAATCGATTGTAATATGATAATTTCCAATGGAGTCGTTATCGCAATACACAGAACATCCATCAATCGATGGCAGCCGTGTCTAAGGCAGAACCGCATTCCTAAGGACGGTCCGCGGACAGACCGACCGATGCGTGATGCATGAGGCCCCTGGGACCGGAAGGAAGGACACCGAGGATTAGTGATCCGAGAGAAAGATGAGACTTCAACACAGACCGGAACAATGTCAATGCAAACAGAAGCAGGCGGTCGTTTCAAGAGTCTCAGATACCAACAACCGATGAAACTCCGGAACGCAGTCATAGAAGAAGGAGAGGAAGAGCGTTAAGGCAGCCGTGGGTATGAAGTGCATACGACTTCGTTTTTCTCAGCCTCGGCATATGAGAGCGGGTGGCCAGTCCACTCCCTCGCCGTCTGTTCGTACCATCGACAATGTACGGATAATGTACTCATTATGCAGCCATAATAAGTACACTGGCCATACACTGAGTTGGCTAAGGGACGTAGGTGAAGCAGAGATCCCAAAACAAATTTCTACCTTGGCTGGGATTTGAACCCACGACCTTTCGATTGAAAGTCCAGCACGCAGAATTCCTACCCTGACTCTTCCGATCCTGCGCATTCCAATTCTTCTCGACCTACACGACACCCGCCTTGGCAGCTGCTCTGCCTCCTCTCTTGATCTGGACCCCTGGAAACCGGACTCAGATCTCCATTGGACTACTCAATGGAAACCACCTCTGTCTTGAAGCCGCGCTCGTAAATAAGCTGGTGCCCTGCGCTTGGCTTTCGAGTGGCGCTTTAGAAATTTAGAGTTTACGCTTACGATTAGACTACAACGCACCCCATACTGTCATGAACCACTGCTATATATATATATATATATATATATATATATATATATATATATATATATATATATATATATATATATATATATATATATATATATATATATATATATATATATATATATATATATATATATATATATATATATATATATATATATATATATATATGACAATGTGACGTTCGTCGCTCGAGATCAACTAACCCTTCATCAGACGTGGTACCAATTTGTGTCGGTCTTACCCGAGACGCTGCTTCGTCGTCGGGCTGGGTTCGGCTCCAGCCAACTGACCTTCTGGAGTCGCCCGGGTCACTATCCTGTCTACTTCTGCTGTAGACGAGCGGTTCCCTGTCTCCGCTCTCAGTGCCCATTTCTCCAAGAGGAGGTCCCGAGGGTATCGCTTGTTTGCGAACAGTGTCGCTGTCAAGCTCCATCTCACTTTCGGACTCTGCCACTGCCGCGGTCGCCGGGTGGGCAACGTCCTCGTCCTCAGGATGGCCGTCCCTTAGAACAGGGTTCGCTCTCTTGCCGGCAGGAGTCCTCAGCTTCCTGTGAGATCTCTTAGTCAAAGACTTTCTCTTTTTCTCCACCTTAACCGAACCCTCACGTACCATTCTGCATCTCATGACTCTCGAGTTATCGTCAATAGGGGAAAACTCTGAACGTTCTCCTGTCCGAGAGGACAAGGTGTACATCTGACGAGTCGTCACGTCGTGCCGTCTCAAACACGCGAACATCTTGCGATAATATATACACGTGTAATATTAACGCGGTATACTGGTCTCACGACACTCTCTTCTGATAGGACAGGTTCTAGGTCTAAAACCTCCCTAACCGCACGCAGAACTGTGTTCCGACCGGCGCACGAGGTGGGCCCTACTTCGCACTTCGGTCAGTTCTCGGAACTACGTGTTTCGATCACCAAGTTATTTGCTCTGAATAACGACTGGTTTGAATACAAGATTTTCCTGATTCTATCGTTTTCCTGGTCTTACCGCACTGTAATCAGTTGTCGGGCGGTCTTTCGGTAACAGTGGTCTTTCCCAGTAACTATTTTTAGTTACCGGGCGATGGAGCCCCTCCAACGCTCCACCGGCGTGTCAGCCATCCAAGTGTCACAATCCAAATGTAACGCTGACCCCGTAAGGTTACCAGAATGTCCTGAATTTTGTTCCCAAGAATTTCCGAATTTTGGTTCCCTAACGAAGGTCACACTTACTCCCACAGGTAACCGGACAAGCTTCGCTTGCCTCTCAGTTAACCAGTGGATGGTCCCAACTCGGTTTCGAGTATTATCAGAATTTCCGAAATTTGGCTACCTTAAGAAGGTCACACTTACTCCCATGGGTTACCGGACAAGCTCCGATCGCGGAGTTCTTCAAAACCCAAGAGGGAATTTCCTGCCTGTCGCCAAATTTACCCTTATTATCGTTTTTGTACTAAATTGGTTTTTTCAGGTATCCCGACGGTCACTTCACCGAGTGCCGAAGTCGCGTAAAACTCTCCCAGCCGAAGACGCCGAAGTCGCGTAAAACCCTCCCGGCCGAGTACGCCGAAAGCGCGTAGAACTTCCCCTGTGTCGAGTACGCCGAAATCGCGTAAAACTCGTCTCAGTGGATAAAACCAAACACTGTCGGATCTTGGAGTTCTTCGAACTCCAAGAGGGATTTCCTTGCCCGACGCCAAATTTACTCTTGGTTTCAAGGATTTCAGAATTCCAGAAAATGGCTACCTTAAGAAGGTCACCTTTACTCCCATGGGTTACCGGACAAGCTCCGATCGCGGAGTCCTTCAAAACCCAAGAGGGACTTTCCTGCCCGTCGCCAAATTCACCCTGGTTTTCGATCTCACACTGAATTGGTTTTCCTGTGTATCAACGGTATCCTTCCCCGAGTATTACTCAGCCGTAGATTTCCCACGATCGGGATCTAGACCGCTTCGCGATCAACTGAGGGATCCAACCCGCCGGATCGGCGCTGTCGGCCCATCTCCCAACAGTGAACTTCTTTGGCTGTACTCGGGATCGCCTGATTATATTATTCGGACGCCCCTTTCGTCCGTAAATATATTTGTACTAACCGGAAACTCGAACTCTGACTCGGTCGTAACCAAAATCACTCGCCTACCACACTGAGTGCAGTATATTTGAATCGGTAACTGAATCGCTAACCAACAACGCTGTTTAACAGTATTGCTATGTATGAAGAGTCGAACCAACTCTTCACGTATAAAGCAGCACACCGTGAGGCAGGGTATGGTCAACCGGATCACCTATACTTTGGCTTAAAATAT
Source organism: Allolobophora icterica (assembly GCA_963556255.1). Lineage (NCBI taxonomy): Eukaryota > Metazoa > Annelida > Clitellata > Crassiclitellata > Lumbricidae > Allolobophora > Allolobophora icterica. The sequence continues at coordinate 99,589,875 of OY744602.1, read as the reverse complement.
ATAATCAGTCTTCCCTACCACGGTCGTTGCTGGCCAGTTGCCTATTGAAATTAAATAAAAATTAAATAATCGATGCTGGGCCTTCGCATGTAAAATTAAGAGAAACGATGCTGTTCCCTTCGCATGTAAACTTAAAGAAAACGATGCTATTCGCATAAAATAAATCCTCCCACTTACGCACTGTGGCCTTGACCGCCACACTCTCCCCACCTTACTTAGATGCGGAGCATCTCTGCCAAAATCGGGGACCTTAATCAAACTTGACAGGAACATCCCCAACCCAGATCCACTTAGAGAGCAAGGAACCAAATGCACCTTTGGTTATAGGGCGGTATATCAACAATCTCGGCACCCTGCACGTACGCCAAACAACGATGAGAACCGTGATAGCGACAGCCTATTTAATGATGCTTTCGATCCGAACCACCACCCTACTGGCAACCTGTCGTTCCTGACAAATCGCCAACCTTAACAGGCCCTCTATCATGAACCTGGGCTCTACCGGACCCCAAGGGCCAGGAGAACTAAAGGAGAGAAAAGTCGCCCACTGTCTCCCGATCTGGTAACCATCGTCGATCAGTCACACCCGGTACCACTTCAAAATCGTGAAAGCAAAATAAAAGCGGACAACAGTTTGTACTGCCCCGCCTCGATCCGATAACCTTTTTATTTTGCTAAAATATTTTTTTTTTTTTTTTTTTTTTTTTTTTTTTACATATCTTAACTAGTACAAGTTATCATATTTACGCACATGATCTAGGTCCTAACATATGCTTCTATCGCATGATGCTCTATCCTAAATAGCGCACTAAGGTAGCGCACTAAAGTATCATGAAACGGTAACCAAGGAAATCGCGTTGCCCCGAATTTCCTTAACACTCGTTGTTACGAGCATTATACTGTCGAAAAGAAATTCCGTCATCACAAGGAAACGGAAACATGGTTCTCCAATAGTTCGCTTGTAGAACCAACGCAATGAAGCGTCCTAGTACTGGAATCTTTACTCGTTTCAGTACTAACCACTAAGCCAATGTTTAACCGAAACATATCATCAAAAGGAAACTTAAACAGTCATTCGCTGACAATCTGTAAAACCAACGCAATTAAGCGTTGCTGGTAGCACAGGTACTGTATGCTCCCAGATACCGCTCAAAAGAAATACTCTCATCAAAAGGGCAACTGAAACATGGGTCTCGAATAGTCAATGAAACCAACGCAATTAAGCGTTGATCTAGTTGGTCCTAGATACACGTCTGCTTCAGAAGGTCACTAACAAGGACTTCTACAGTCGTAGTCATCCATCCAAGCGAGGTCTTCGTCTCGTCCGTCGTCCAGGTAGCAATTCTGGATCAGCGGTCTCGTCTGGATTTTCTGAAGGTTCCTCTGGTTCATGTTCTGCATTAGGATCTTGAGCCAGGACTGGCCAGTCTACTGTAGGTAACTCAAGATTTCTGTCCCTCTCCGGTAACCAGGTACTCGGAGGTTTACCGTAAAACGGCTTCAATTTATCCACGTGCACAACCATTAGCGTGGATTTCGGACTCTTCTGAATCCGGTACAGACACGGACTGAGCACTTGAATAACCAAGAATGGGCCGGTGTAATAGCGAGCCCATTTTGTCTTCCTTCCACTTCTTAGCCGAGGGTAGTAATAGTAAACCCAATCTCCTTGAGCGAACTTGCTAGGTCTCACTCTCAAATCGTAGGCTTTTTTCCTTCTTTCTGCTACTCTCTTTAACTGTTCTCGTACAAGCCGATACGATCGTTCCATTTTCTCTTTCTGTTTCTCCACGTACTCTTCCATGTCACTGTAAGACGGTCTCTCGAACTCTGTAACTTGGGCTAGAATCAAGTCTAATGGCGTATGGTTCTCTCTTCCCAGGAACAGGAAATTAGGTGTCCGTTGGGTCGCTTCATGTTCAGTACCTCGATATGCCGCCATTACATATGGTACATGAACATCCCAATCCTTTTGTCGTTCCGACACTACCTTTCCGATCAACATGTTCAGTGTTCTGTGGAACCTTTCGATCATTCCGTTACCAGAGGGTCGATATGGAGTTGTACGTACTTTGTCAATCTCCATGCGTTTACACAGCTCTTTGAATAACTTCGACTCAAAACACGGTCCCTGATCCGTCAGGATCTGGCGTGGCATACCAAACCTCGAGAACACGTGTACCATAAGCGATTCTGCGACAGTAACGGCCTCTTGGTTTCTGATAGGCAGAGCTTCAGCCCATCTCGAGAAGTAATCTATCGCTGTCAGTATGTATTTGTTGCCTTTACTTGATACAGGATGCGGACCAGTTATATCAATTCCGAATCTCTCCATTGGTTCACCGACCACAGGAGTCTGCATGTAACCCTGTCTTGGAGGTTTCTCCCTTCGATAACGAGCACAGCGATCGCACCTTTGGCAGAACCGTCTAACATCGTCCTTCCAACTCGGCCAATACGCCCGACGTTGCAACTGAGATAAACTTTTCCGAATCCCGAAATGTCCTCCGGCAAAGCTTGCGTGTGTTAACTGAAGCATCTCTTGCCGTAGAGATAAGGGCACAACTAACTGAGATCGCTCCGCTTTTCCTGTGTTACCCTGAATCCAGCCTCTGTGTAACACTCCTTGCAGGACTTCCAGCTGATTCCAGTTGCTCACCAACACTTTCACCTCTCCATTAGCAGGTGATAGTTCTGCCTGTGTTGGATGATGCTTCGACTCCTTCCAATCAAGGACCGTACCAATATTGCAATCGCTCTGCTGTTCTCTTCGAAGAAACTCCTTTGTCCAACGGATTTCCTGGCCTGTATCTTCACTGGTAACCTCGGAGCGCGTTACTTCTCCGATCGGACGTGCCCACATCACGTCTTCATTCGTAACTCTCATGGTAACCACTTTAGGTTGTTCCTCACCCGGACCTCTAGACATCGCGTCTGCGTTACCGTGTTTTGCTCCCGGTCTGTGACATATCTCCATGTCAAACTCCTCTATCATCTCTAACCAACGAGCCTGTTGGCCAATCGGTTCCGGTGTTCTGCGTAACCACTGAAGTGCGGAGTGGTCTGTTCTGAGTAGGAATTTACTACCCAGTAAGTACTGACGAAACTCTTTCAAGAAATACACCACAGCTAACAACTCTCGCCTGGTAACGTTATAGTTCCGTTCCGCCGTCGACAAGAGCCGACTCGCGTAACAAATCACTGTCTCTTCTCCCTCTTGTACTTGCGATAACACCGCTCCAATGGCGTATGCCGAGGCATCCGTATCTAGGATGTACTGGCCCTCGTCGTTCGGTAACCCAAGTATAGGTGCGGAAACCAACTTTCGTTTAAGTTCTTCGAAAGCTCCCTGACATTCGTCAGTCCAACGGAACGGTACATTTTTCCTGGTCAGAAAATGAAGTGGTTGAGCTACCACCGCGAAATCATGTATGAAACGTCGGTAATAGGAGCAAAGACCAACGAAGGATCTGACTTGCCTCAAGTTCCGAGGAGCAGACCATTCTTCTACGGCCTTGATCTTGCTCGGATCCGTCGCGACCCCTTCTTCACTCAAAACGTGACCAAGAAACAATACTCTCTGTTGTAACAGGTAACATTTGGATGGTTTCAGCTTGAGATTATACTCTTGTAATCTCCTGAAAATCATCTCTAGACGTTGCATGTGCGTCTCTACGTCCCTCGAGAACACAATTATGTCATCCAAGTAAACCAGACATATGTCATAGTTTAGCCCTGTCAAGACTAAGTTCATTAGTCGACAAAACGAGGCCGGACTATTGCACAATCCGAAAGGTAACACTTTGAATTGGAAGCTGCCCCTTCTCGTAACGAACCCGGTCTTGTGTTTGTCTCTTGGGTGCAAGGCCATCTGGTGATAACCTGCTCTCAAATCGAACGTACTGTACCATCTGGCGCCACCCAGGGTATCTAAACTCTCGCGGATAAGGGGTAACGGATGAGCATCTTTCCGTGTCTTCAAGTTCAGTTGCCTGTAATCGATACAGAAACGCATACTGCCATCCTTTTTCTTAACCATTACGACATTGGATGCCCATTCCGATATCGAAGGTTCAATGATTCCTTGTCTCAACATGTCTTCTACCTGACGATCAACTTCCGGTAACATGGAAAGCGGTTGACGTCTCAAAGGTTGCCGAACTGGTTTCTCCTGTCCCGTATCGATCTCGTGTTGGATCACCGAAGTGAATCCGTTATCACTTTCGTTAAGGGAAAACGTTGCGCTGTACGTTAGCACAAGTTTTCGTAACCTGATTCGCTCTTCTTCCGAAATGTCTGCTGGCACTTCTTCCCATAGTCGTTTTAGGGTCTGTTCGGCAAGTGGGTTGAGCGTCTGCTCCGCTACTCTGGCCGTTGTACTAATCTTCGATCCAAACCGGTCAATCGTACTTTGCTGCTTTCCTCGGCGTTCCTCCGGATAACCTGGGCCCATAGGCTTCTCCGGATTTTCGCTTCGGTAAGGCTCATCATACGACTCCGTTCTGGCTCGATTAACTGTCACATCGACTACGTTCACTCGCTCCAGCGGACATTCAGTCCGTTTCTTGACTAGCGAATCTCTGTCTCCAACATTCAACATCCTGATCCACACTTCCGTGTCTCTTCCTGTCACCAACGTACGTCCGATTATCAAATCTTTTGATAATTCCATTGGAATGGTCGTCCAATCTTCGTTATCTTTTTGGAAATGCGGGTATACGACCCAAGCTGGAACGTCAACTTCGCTCCTTGGAGGAACTATTATGTCCTCTTGCACAGTAACCCTCCGGCACATGGACTCGGTAACGACCTCTTTCAGAGGGATCTTCTCGCTCCCAAGGAAAACGCATCGACTTGCGAAGTCCCATCTTGCCTGATTGGCTTCCAGCCAAGATAACCCCAAGATCACTTCTGTTACTTGGTCTGTAACTAGACAGGGTACAGGGTACACCTGCTTTCCGATCCGAATCTTAAGGTTAGTTTCACCATCCACCTTAATCTGACTTCCATTAGCAGCTAGGAGTCGCTGTTCTGACGGTACTAGCACAGCGTCTAGCACGAAACGTCGTGGCACAAGTGACATTTCACTTCCAGAATCAAGTAGACAGTGTATACGTTTTCCGGCCAGTCTCGCAACCACGTAGGCCACCCTACTGCCTTTGACCAGTCGGTTTTGGGTTTCCTCTTGTATCGGTTCAGCCTTTGTAGGTTCACTGGTACCGGTTGCACCATTCGTCTCAGCGTTTCTCTGAGGACAATATCGCTTCATGTGTCCTTTTCGTTTGCACAAGTAGCATTCGATATCCGGGTTACGCAACCGTGTGGGCGGATAAATCCGTCGCCATCCCACATTCGGTTCGGTTGTCCTCTGATCTCCCACAGCTAGATCAGAACTGTTCTCCCTTTCATGAGGATTTCTCGGAACGATGCCCAAATTCTGATTTATTGTCACTCGATCAAGTTCTCTTGAAAGATTTTTAATCTTTCGCTCGAGATCTTCTAGACGACGAGACTGTTGCCCCTCAGTGCTCGAGTCTTTTCGGTCTTCCATGGTAACTTTAACTCTCGCGTGTCTCCGGTCTAAATCACCACCTTGTGTCGAAGATCGACCATAGGCATCCAACCTCACCGCATGTTTATACGCCGCTTCGAGGTTAACTGGTTCTCGCTCGCGCACCTTCTGCCCCAAATCTTGGTTTGCCAGTGCATCAATGAAAGCGTCACAAGCGACCGTCTCGACGATATCACTTGTTGGTCCTGGGTATGCCAAAGCCATTAGCCTTCGTACTTCCTGCACTACACTACTCAGCGTTTCTCCGTGAGCCTGCCGGTAAGTGCGAAGTTTCATCCGATATAGGCTAGTTTGGTCATCAGACCCGTACCGGGCCTTAAGCCGCTCAACAAGTTCTCGCCAAGACACGTCCCTCTGTGCACCCATGTCCCACAACAGCTGCGAAGCGGGACCCGTTAGGGCACACATTAACTGGTCTGCTTTTTCCTGATCACTCCACCGGTTGCACCGTGCACAAACTTCGAACTTTGCTAGAAAGGCTGCGATCGCTGACTTGCCATCGTACTTCTCTAGCTTGATTCGTATACCGCGATCCGATCGGTCTTCGCCTCTTGTCCGCGTAACAAGTGATCTTCCGACACTCTTCTTGGGATTTCCTCTCCGGTTGTCCTCATCGTTACTCCGGGAATCGTTTCCCTCGTCTGTCCTCACCACTGACCGGTGCCGACTCTGTCCCCTCAGAGTACCCAACGTCTTCCCTGTACGCCACTTAGAATACATCGTAGTCATCTCTCGGTCGCCTGACGTTGCACTGTCTTCATCAGAGATGTACTCAGCCTGTCTCTGACCTTTTTTACGAGGCTCACCACCTGCGTAGTCTTTGGACTCCGATCGTTTATATTTATTGCGAGAGCTCTGAGAGTTTCCGTTGACGAACGTAACTCTTCTGTCTTCTTCGCGAATATCTCTTTTTCCTGACTCTGGCGGTCTGTCAGATTCGTCGTACCTAAGACAATTACGACTTCTCGAATCTGGTTTGTGCCCTTTAGAGTACCGCTCGTGGGTCTCATCCCAGGCCAAATGATCTCTGTCTCTTCCCATGTTCGATTCTCTCTCGGTTTCTCTATCAAGTGCCTGTTTTAAACCGCGTCTCTCGTACTCTGGTAGACGTTCCTTACCATACGTCTCCCTTTCAGTTTTCTCATAACTCTCGTGCCTTCCTCGTTGACGGAGGTTTTTCCTGTCAAAGACTCCGGTTCTCATGGCCTCTTCTGGACCAACACTATCGGTGTCTGAATCCGAAGAACTCACTGACGAACGTAATTTCGCCTCAACCCTTCCTCTTGTCAACAGACGTTGTCGACTCGATTGCCTTGCCGTTTTATCGTGTGACTCTCTCCCGCTGTCCTCGGGAAGATAGCGGCTACGTAACTTTTCCGAAGTTCCCGAAAGCGAAACTTCCTCACGTGTCTCTGTGTTACCTCGGCTCCGTGCTGGCTCTTCGATCTGCAGCTTCCCTCGGCGATCCATCTGGTAACCTGGGCCCGTAGGTTTCCCCGATGTCTCGCGTCGGTAAGACTTCGCATGCTGAGCAGCAGGAACAGACAGTTCTTCAAGTTTCGAACTCATCATTGCCACACTCTGTCGCAGGTAAGACATCTCCGCTTGCCAATCTACCTCATCTGTCACAGGTCTTGGGCGACCTTCTTCCATGTTGGTAAACGGTACTCGATTGCCTTCGTTTCGCTGATGCGCCACGATGTCACCACTCGTTTTCTGCACTACGGCGTCACCCCGCGGTTTCAGGCCTGTCTCAATGTCTCTTGGCCTATCACAAGCCTGTCTCGACTGTACAGGTTGCCTGCCCCGTACGATACTAGGTACTTGAACCTGCACAAGGTTCCCCGATCTATTGTCGACGAGTGGTTTGGACCTGTCAAACCTACTCTCACCAACGGTCTCTCGCCAGTGTGTGAATGTCTCGTTATTCACATCGTTCTGTACTACCTCAGTAGTCTTTGGAACGGTTATCAACCATCCGTTATCCTCATGGAAACCTCTTTCACGCCCACTGCGGGTTCCAGCTTCCGTTTCAAATGCACTGGTTTCGTCAGGTGCACCCGTTTCATCAAGCAACCTTCGTTTGCTTTTCCGTTTACGTAACTTTGGACGCGCGCCTCCGTGCTCACTATGGGGTACTTCATCCGACTCGTCCTCGGTATCTTCCTGACCTTGCCTGGTTCTGTGACAAGAAAACGTTAGTACCCCACTTCTGGTACCAGTTTGTGACGTTCGTCGCTCGAGATCAACTAACCCTTCATCAGACGTGGTACCAATTTGTGTCGGTCTTACCCGAGACGCTGCTTCGTCGTCGGGCTGGGTTCGGCTCCAGCCAACTGACCTTCTGGAGTCGCCCGGGTCACTATCCTGTCTACTTCTGCTGTAGACGAGCGGTTCCCTGTCTCCGCTCTCAGTGCCCATTTCTCCAAGAGGAGGTCCCGAGGGTATCGCTTGTTTGCGAACAGTGTCGCTGTCAAGCTCCATCTCACTTTCGGACTCTGCCACTGCCGCGGTCGCCGGGTGGGCAACGTCCTCGTCCTCAGGATGGCCGTCCCTTAGAACAGGGTTCGCTCTCTTGCCGGCAGGAGTCCTCAGCTTCCTGTGAGATCTCTTAGTCAAAGACTTTCTCTTTTTCTCCACCTTAACCGAACCCTCACGTACCATTCTGCATCTCATGACTCTCGAGTTATCGTCAATAGGGGAAAACTCTGAACGTTCTCCTGTCCGAGAGGACAAGGTGTACATCTGACGAGTCGTCACGTCGTGCCGTCTCAAACACGCGAACATCTTGCGATAATATATACACGTGTAATATTAACGCGGTATACTGGTCTCACGACACTCTCTTCTGATAGGACAGGTTCTAGGTCTAAAACCTCCCTAACCGCACGCAGAACTGTGTTCCGACCGGCGCACGAGGTGGGCCCTACTTCGCACTTCGGTCAGTTCTCGGAACTACGTGTTTCGATCACCAAGTTATTTGCTCTGAATAACGACTGGTTTGAATACAAGATTTTCCTGATTCTATCGTTTTCCTGGTCTTACCGCACTGTAATCAGTTGTCGGGCGGTCTTTCGGTAACAGTGGTCTTTCCCAGTAACTATTTTTAGTTACCGGGCGATGGAGCCCCTCCAACGCTCCACCGGCGTGTCAGCCATCCAAGTGTCACAATCCAAATGTAACGCTGACCCCGTAAGGTTACCAGAATGTCCTGAATTTTGTTCCCAAGAATTTCCGAATTTTGGTTCCCTAACGAAGGTCACACTTACTCCCACAGGTAACCGGACAAGCTTCGCTTGCCTCTCAGTTAACCAGTGGATGGTCCCAACTCGGTTTCGAGTATTATCAGAATTTCCGAAATTTGGCTACCTTAAGAAGGTCACACTTACTCCCATGGGTTACCGGACAAGCTCCGATCGCGGAGTTCTTCAAAACCCAAGAGGGAATTTCCTGCCTGTCGCCAAATTTACCCTTATTATCGTTTTTGTACTAAATTGGTTTTTTCAGGTATCCCGACGGTCACTTCACCGAGTGCCGAAGTCGCGTAAAACTCTCCCAGCCGAAGACGCCGAAGTCGCGTAAAACCCTCCCGGCCGAGTACGCCGAAAGCGCGTAGAACTTCCCCTGTGTCGAGTACGCCGAAATCGCGTAAAACTCGTCTCAGTGGATAAAACCAAACACTGTCGGATCTTGGAGTTCTTCGAACTCCAAGAGGGATTTCCTTGCCCGACGCCAAATTTACTCTTGGTTTCAAGGATTTCAGAATTCCAGAAAATGGCTACCTTAAGAAGGTCACCTTTACTCCCATGGGTTACCGGACAAGCTCCGATCGCGGAGTCCTTCAAAACCCAAGAGGGACTTTCCTGCCCGTCGCCAAATTCACCCTGGTTTTCGATCTCACACTGAATTGGTTTTCCTGTGTATCAACGGTATCCTTCCCCGAGTATTACTCAGCCGTAGATTTCCCACGATCGGGATCTAGACCGCTTCGCGATCAACTGAGGGATCCAACCCGCCGGATCGGCGCTGTCGGCCCATCTCCCAACAGTGAACTTCTTTGGCTGTACTCGGGATCGCCTGATTATATTATTCGGACGCCCCTTTCGTCCGTAAATATATTTGTACTAACCGGAAACTCGAACTCTGACTCGGTCGTAACCAAAATCACTCGCCTACCACACTGAGTGCAGTATATTTGAATCGGTAACTGAATCGCTAACCAACAACGCTGTTTAACAGTATTGCTATGTATGAAGAGTCGAACCAACTCTTCACGTATAAAGCAGCACACCGTGAGGCAGGGTATGGTCAACCGGATCACCTATACTTTGGCTTAAAATATATAATCAGTCTTCCCTACCACGGTCGTTGCTGGCCAGTTGCCTATTGAAATTAAATAAAAATTAAATAATCGATGCTGGGCCTTCGCATGTAAAATTAAGAGAAACGATGCTGTTCCCTTCGCATGTAAACTTAAAGAAAACGATGCTATTCGCATAAAATAAATCCTCCCACTTACGCACTGTGGCCTTGACCGCCACAACAACACTGACAAGAAAGCAGCAACCGTTTCATACCATACAACAACATTTACCTAGCAAACGAACAACTCATCCACAGAACTGCGAAGCCCGGCAACCAAGATATACATCAGAACTGTAATCAAACATTTATATAGCGCCTCACGCCATCTCTTTCGGCAAACACTTCGTACAGCAGTTTTAACAAAGCTTTATTAAGCAACGCCAGAAAGCTATGTGTGAAAGACCGGCTGCAGGCGATGAAATAAACTGCAGTAAGTTCTCTGCTATAGCAACACATACATATGCACACATGCATCCGGTTATATAAAAAGGCGCTACATTAATTGTCTAGCTACCTTAATGGCCGATTGTGTGGGACAAGGAAGCCGATTGGTTACAGCGCTCGCCTCGTAACGCGAAGAGTACGGGTTCGAAACTCCTCCTCTGAAACGATTACTGTGTAAGGCCATTGAACACGTCCTTAACTCACAATTGCTCAGCGCCATCGATTGATACTTGGTCATTAGATAGTGGCGCTTAATAAATGCGTAGTAATAACAAGTAACACACGCACTCACACATACATACACACATACACACATACACTTGAAGGTAAAGTGCTATGTAATGGTAACACACATGTTTACATGACTGTCTCTATAGAAGCTTATCGGAAGAAAGGTCAACGGGGTCACTCTTCTGACGCGCGAACACGTGACCACAGCAATCAATCTACAAGAACACCTTAATTAATCTATCGCAATCGTAATCTCTAGATTTCTACAGCGCCCAACAAAGCGGAGTCGCTGGAACCATCTTATTCACAGACGCTCAGTCAAACAAAATTGACTGACAGGTAGGGTCAAAATCGGTTCGAGGTCATGATCCAAAGGGGTCAGAAAGGCAGTGGTATTCAATCGCCGACCACAAAGTAATCCGATCTGAAATCTGTCTGACAATACACAACGTCTAGTATTTAAATCACGTCTCATTGCTCATTCTGCCTACAGCGACAAATACTGCACTCTATCAACTCTTCGCACTAGAACTGTGTTGGTCGTTATCGGTCATTAGTCAAAGGATTCTGTATTCATAGCCCAGCTGTTTGCTTTCCGTCAGGTCCTTAATGTCACTCAGGTTTAAACTAAGACTCATCTATTTGACTAACTTATCCATCGTAGCCTTTCCTTTTTCAAATACTTACCATGTTCAGATACTTACCTTTTCCAAATCGTTAATCCACCACAGTGGTCTGGAATGGCTCTCATGTTCTAAGTGGACTCATCTTCAGGATGTTGAATTGATAGCGACTTAGTTTTGGTGCGCCATCGGTAAATGCCTTGTGCGTTAGACACCGATGTCTAACGCACAAGGCATTTATAAAGCGCCTGTCACAGTGTTCGCTAATCAGAGGCGCTCCCAGTGCGAAAGATCCAGTGAATAGAAAGAGGTTTTATGATCGAAATTAGCAGAGGTCTAAACTAGCGTGTGTACACGACGGGCACACATACATACATGCATACATACATACATGCATGCATACATGCATACATACATGTTTAGATACAAACAGGGCTGTAGTGGTAAAATTAGAGGTGAGAACACGCTACCGGTTAGTTTTCTTAAACTAATTAGAGGTGAGTAGGCCTATACGCTACTGGTTAGTTTAATGAAACTAATTAGAAGTGAGTACAAATATTTTGTGAGGTGAGTATACGGTCTCTAGAGGTGAGTACACGCTGTATACCCGCGTATACCCTCGACTACAGTCCTGGATACAAAACAATACAATATAATGTATGTATGTATCTTTGTATGTATGTACGTGTATCTATCGGAATTAGGGCAGTATCATGTGATATACTTTGCTAATTCATGTGATATACTTTGCTAATTCATGTGATGTACTTTTTTAATTAATGTGATATATTTTTGCAATTAATGTGATATGTTTGCTGAGTTGTATATTAGATGGTTGTCCCGCACACAGCGAAGGAATGCATCTGTCGACGGGAAATGGACTTCAATAAATGACCCGTGAATGTCCCCCCGGGCCTTCGTCGCGTGTTCTGCAATCTAGTGAGACGGATACAGTAGAGAGGGGATAGAGGGAGAGAGGAGAAGGAGAGCGAGATAGGGAGATGGAGAGAGGAGAGACAGAGAGACAGAGAGAGGGAGAAGGGAGAGAGAGCAAAAAGGATAGTGCGGGAGAGAGAGGGTAGAGAGAAAATAGAGATGGAAAAATAGAGATCGAGAGAGGAAAAATAAGAGAGAGAGAGAGAGAGAGAGAGAGAGAGAGAGAGAGAGAGAGAGAGAGAGAGAGAGAGAGAGAGAGAGAGAGAGAGAGAGAGAGAGCGGGAGAGCGGGAGAGCGGGAGAGAGGGAGCGGACACACATAGAGATACTGAAGCAAGGGATCGAGAGGGACACAGAGAGGAAGAGAATATACCGAGGCAAAGAGAGCTTTCCTTTCAACCGGAAACTGAGATCGCAGCTGACCGGAAGCTCTTGTCCCTGTGCGTCGGAGATCCAGTCTGTCCGCAAATGCAATGCGAATGGCTAAGTGGCAAACGCGAGGTGCATACATGTATGTCGAAGCCATTCTTCTGATGCCCTGCTCTTCCACAATCTGTCGGGCAGATCGGGAAAGCTAATTCCAGACACGCATTGCTGTAACCTTCTCTCCGTTTCTCTCTGTCTGTGCGTCTCTATGCGTGGATGTCTGTCTGTCCCATCCTGATGTTTTGTCTTTCCACCGATGCTTAATCTAAGTCTGTCTCTTTGACTCTGTCTGCTTGTCTGTGGGCGGATGTCTATAATGTCTTTGTGTGTCTATCGCCTGAATGCCTGTCTGTCTGTTTGTCTGCCCGTCTGTATGTGGGTCTGCCCGCCCGTCTGTCCGAATGTTTGTCTAGCGGACTGAATGTCTGCCCTGTCTGTATGTCTTGTCTGCCCTGTCTGTATGTCTTGTCCGTCTGTTCTGTATGTCTTGTCTGTATGTCTGTATGTCTGTATGTATGTATGTCTGTATGTATGTATCATTTTAAGACTTTATTATTCTGTCTTTCTTCAGTTGTCTAAAGTAAGACTGTTTGCTTCAATATCTTTCCTCTGTTAAAGTCTGTTTGCATGTCTTCCTGAGTGTTTCTATTGACCTTCTTCGTTCATCTCCTGTGTCTCTGAAAAGCAATTGTCTGCTGAAGGCAACACCAAAGGTAGCCTTGAACGTCAGCACACAACAGAGTTGTTTCTACTAAAGAAATACGAGACTCGGTGAGAAGGTAACAAAAAACCGCGTCCACAATGCTTCGCCCGTTTTAATACTGGCGACACCTATTGTCAGTTTCTGCAGCTGCCTCAGCAGACGACCAGTGAGTGTCAAACCATTCAGCCACCTCACGTGACCTCAGGGAGCACAGATGATGATCATGACAAACCGTATATATATTTGCTAATGTTATGACAATGGGAGACTCTGGGAACAGCTGCAAAAACTGGCGATAAGTGTCGCCAGTTTTTGTGGGCGCGTTATTGTTGTCACTTCCACAGAGGAGTCTCCTATTAGGTCTACGTGAACATTGTTTGCCACAATCAGACAGCATAAAAAATTTAAATACAAATACATAGTAATACAGATAAAAATATACACAAAACAAGAAAAATGAGCAGTTCAACTAACTGAGAAGAAAACGTCTTGCAGAAATATTTATCCGGAAGTTACTAATGTTACAATTTTACGATTAATTAGAGTTCTCGCGAGGGATCATTTTCTGTAAATGTGCAGCTAATTGACACAACTAAGTTAATACAATGCTATTAATGTAATTTAACTTGGAGCAAAAACAACATTGTCTGAAATCGATGTCAGCCTAAGGCGGTATAATCCAACTTATAAGAAAATGTTCCTCAACTGCGACTGTCATTTAGGACCTACTTTGCATAGCTTCTACACTACAGTATTCTGCAATGGTATGCCATCCGCAACCAGAAAAGTATGTGTAAGTGCTACAAAAGCCAAGTGCTAAGACCGCAAAGTGATAAGAAAGCCAAGTGCTACAAAAGCCAAGTGCTACGAAAGCCAAGTGCTACGAAAGCCAAGTGATAAGAAGGTCTGGTGCTACAAAACCCAAGTGCTACAAAAGCCAAATGCTAAGAAAGTCAAGTGCCACAAAACCCAAGTGCTACAAAAGCCAAATGCTAAGAAAGTCAAGTGCTACGAAAGCAAAGTGCTACAAAAGCCAAGTGCTACGAAAGCCAAGTGCTACGAAAGCCAAGTGATAAGAAAGTCTGGTGCTACAAAACCCAAGTGCTACAAAAGCCAAATGCTAAGAAAGTCAGGTGCTACAAAACCCATGTGCTACAAAAGCCAAATGCTAAGAAAGTCAAGTGCTACGAAAGCAAAGTGCTACAAAAGCCAAATGCTACGAAAGTCAATGCGATAGCCGTAAAAGTGAGGCTACGCAAGCGTTATATCTTTTTACCTTTTCAAATGCAGAAACTAAACAGTTGAGGCAACTGGAGAGTAAATGTATCAGAGGTTAAACAGAGACACACAGACAAATAGAACAAGAGACAGACAGACAAACAGACAGACAGACAAATAGAAAGACAGACCAACAGTCGCTTCAAGCGAGATCGCAATCGATAATCATATTCATTGGAGAAGCCAGGTTAAACAGGATATATATATACACTGTATATATATATCCGGATTTAACCTGGATATATATATATCCAGGTTAAATCCGGATATATATATATATATATATATATGGGTTCCGTCACGCGTGAGTGTTATGTGTGTTTTATACAGCACCTTAGTTCATGTATATATTAAAGAGTTCTGTGCAAGCAATTAGACAAAGGTGAAAAGACGTTAGGGCAGTCGTCTGTGTCTTGTGTCTCTTACAACGCCTTTAAGTAAAAATCCTCTCAGCAGCAGAGCTGCGACATGGGTGGAGTAGTAAGTGCGATTTTGACAGGTGTCTTTTAGACTTAGCAATGGAGGTTATTAAGGCCGGCGAATAAAAATAACTAGGATGTCTATTGTCTAGACACGTCAGTTATACTCATAGGCGTAGACTTTGGGGGGCCAACGGGGCACGTCCCCCCAATAATTGAGATAGACTGTACACCCAATGGAATGAATAACCAAATGTTCCTCAATATTTTGGACAAGTTTACGCCAGTGGTTATGCTGACTAATAGTTTTATTGTTACGCATTTGTTAAGCGCCACTATCTAATGACAAAGCATCAATAGAGCAAGCAATTGAGTAATTATGAGGGAATGACTTGCTCAAGGTCCCTACACAGTAACCGTCTCAGAGGAGGAGGGTCTCCGCGTAACAAAGCGAGCGCTGTATATATAGCAGACTATCTTTGCCAAGCACGGGTCGGCAGTCCTGGGTTTTCTTCAGTTATACGTTTAACTCTTTCTTGCTTTTCTGGATACGATCAGAGAAAAACAGAGGTAGTATAGATGGGTCATATATACTGAGAGGGAATTCCATGCGGGTATTCCATGAGGACGAGGGGAAGACCTATACCAATCAGCTGTATACCATGCCACACTGAAAGTAGGGTCGTCGATTCATGTCTCCCTCGCCGTGTGATCTTCCACACAGTGTGCGGTCAGTGTACTCATTAATATGAAACAAATGAAACAAATGTATACTTGCACATTACCACATGTAATCCCCTCAACCGATTTACGATAGCAAGAGCGCTTCTCCGATGCAAATAAAGGCTACCTGCTTACTGATTTATTACACAGGGCGAAATAAGCGCTCTTCTTTCGTCGTCATCAATCGTATACCATCGGGTGGGTCGTGTTCCAAGGTCCCCGAGGAATCGACGCCTCTCAGCGGACAGGTCGGCGGTCAGCGTGCGCATGCGCATCTGAGACTGCGCAGTCACTTCCGGTCAATCTCGATATTGCTGCGTTTTTGTTTGTCGATAACCGTTTCCGGTTGCAAATTCGCCTACGCTGACTCTTTCTCTCTGTCGTGTATTATATACATAGACACACAACTACATATATACATATATATTACTTGGGTCACAGATATATATATATATATATATATGCATAGTACTTATGTATACATATATATATATATCATGCATCCACGTACATGCTAACGGTCTAGATGTTATATAATGCATCTGCATGCATATGAATATATATAATATATATATATATATATATACTTTGGAGTATATAACTTTACAGAAATTTATATAAACACGTAATAGATGTGCAGTATGTGTGGACGAATATATTGGTATATATATATATGTTTATATTCATGAGAGGTGCATTCACATAAAAAGATATATATCTAATATATGTATATAATTTTCTTTCTACTTGTATTCGTATTTATCTAAACTATATAAACGCGAGTGTGTTGACAGAGTTTGCAAAATGTGAAAACGTCTTTTAATAGTGAAGTCAAATTTTAAAAAATCATGTATGCACCTATATAGGTAGTGTAGCTTTTCTCCTCATATTCGCATTAATCTAGGCCCTATATTTAAAGTGATTTTGGTTACACAAGTTTTATGATGCAAGATGAAAGTTAACTGTGTATATAGGCCGATGTTTGGTTGTAATTATACTTCCGCCCTAACACTTCGCCTTTCGATCACCTCATCAATAAAATTTGCGAATCGCTCCATAGCCATAGCTGTTCCACTTCTCTAGAACAAACTCCCACCAGCAGCCTACTATACGACATAGGCTATTCACCCTCCATCCTACGAACTCACCAACGCTTCATCTGGTTTTGAAAACAGAAATGGATGGCAAACTCAATTCTCTTTCACAGTTTGCTTAAAATAAAGACTTCGCTTGTTTGGGCGCTGTAGAAATTTAGAGATTACGACTACGATAATTATTATATGCTGCCACAGTACCGGCCTTAGGGGGCCGTCAAATTTGATGATGCTTTTTTATATAAATTTTTATTTTAAAGCCTAGATAGCACAAGTAGCATGGTTCATGAATGTACCTCGTTAAGCTTCAATCGGCATAGATCGTGATTAGTGGTGATCATAAGCCGACAAATTTCAGTTTGCATATGTGGCGGACTGGCCACGGGGCTTGAATGCATGTTTTATTAAAAATAGCTGTGTTGTTGACGCGGTATCCGACGACTTAATGTATCGGAGGGCATCAGCGGCCGATGCGTAAATGGTAGCGCTTACGTGATATAATAATAGCCAATATTTAAGTTTTAGCTTATTTTTGCCATTTAAGTAATTCAGATTATTAATTAGAATAATATTACACGCTTTCGGGTATAATATTTAAGGCCTAAAGCTAGGGCGACGCTAGATATAATATTGACGATCTTTCTATCTTAGACACCTGTATTTGAGAAGGTGTGCGTAGGCTAGTATATAAGGAACAAGCCACGGTATAGTGTGGCGAGTGATGCATAGAGCCTGCCACACGGTGCATTGCTTATAACGTAGAGCGGCGAAGTTGCGCTTTACATGTACACGACACGGTGCTTTAGTGTCGTTGGTTACCGGTTCGGTTACGAATGATTTTACGGACACGGCGTCCGGTACAAGGCTAATCAGTGCGCTCCCGAGTGACAGCCGCTCCAAACGCGGTCTGACCAGTGCTGGCAAAGCGTCGATCCAACGGAGTAAGGGCCCACTCTGTTGTAGATCGCGAGCAGTACCGAGTCTGATCATGGAAGGCTGATTCGGGGAAAGACCGATCGTGAGAAATTAAGGCTCACAGGTCTGTTTCGGTAAAGTCCGGGGAAGGCGACCCCGGCGGCTCCGTTCGATAGAGACTGGGAAGCAGATCCAGTCGGTGGCCGATCGATAGATAGACGGCAAAGGTCCCGTCGGTGTCTGGTTCGCTGGTGACTGTTCGATAGTCCGGGGAAGACCCCGGCGGTTCCGTTCGATAAAGACTGGAAGCAGCCCCAGTCAGTGGCCGTTCGATAAAGACGGGAAAAGATCCCGTGATGTGACATTTCGATAAACGGGCAAAGTTTCCGCTGTTAACCGTCTGAGATACACGCGGAAAGACCGCGCTGTTGACCGTTTGATATACACGAGTAAAGACCCGGTGGTTGCCGTCAGAGATACACGGGCAGAGTCCCAGCTGTTGACCGTCAGAGATACACGCGGAAAGACCGCGCTGGTGTCCGTCTGAGAGACACGCGGAAAGGCCCCGCAGTTGATCGTATGAGATACACGGGCAGAGACCCGGCGGTGCCGTCAGAGATACACGGGCAAAGACCCGGAGTTGACCGTCAGATATAAACGGGCAAAGACCCGGTGGTACCCGTCAGAGATACACGGGCAAAGACCCGGAGATACGCGGGCAAAGACCCGGTGTTAACCGTCAGATATAAACGGGCAAAGACCCGGTGGGACCCGTCAGAGATACACGGGCAAAGACCCGGAGATACGCGGGCAAAGACCCGGTGTTGACCGTCAGATATAAACGGGCAAAGACCCGGTGGTAGCCGTCAGAGATACACGCGGAAAGGCCCAGCTGTTGACCGTCAGAGTTACACGCGGAAAGACCGCGCTGGTGACCGTCTGAGAGACACGCGGAAAGGCCCCGCAGTTGACCGTTTGAGATACACGGGCGAGGACCCGGTGGTGGTCGTTTGAGATACACGGGCAACGACCCGGTGGTGATAACTCAGTTCAAGTATCGTCCATATAAAGTTAACCAGTGCGATCCCGAGTTACAGCAAAACTAATCACTCTTGGGTGTTGGATTGACCGCCGATTCGACAGGTTTGGGGCCCACCCTGCCGTTAGATCGCGAGCCGGTCTGAATCCCGATTGTAGAAGTTTAACAGGCTGAGTAAACCTCGGGGAGAGACCGATCTTGACCAATAAAGAAAACACAGGTCTTTATCGGTAAAGACGGGGAAGCAGACCCGTTGGTGACCGCTCGCGTGTACGGGGAGAGTTACCAGGTTGATTCCGTTCGAAAGTACGGGGAAGCAGACTCCGTTGATGACGTTCGATAAAGATGGGGCAAGACCCCGGTGGATCCGTTCGATACACAGGTCTGTGTAAAATAATGGGGTAACAGTACTGATAGTTACTCCACTGGAGCCGTTAGTAGAATCGAGTCTGTGTACTCAGAAATGAAGCCTACGAGTCTGTGAGCTCCCGGGAAGACACAACCGTATAAAAGGTTATGTAAACCGGGTAGGGATACGCCGCAACGAGAAGATACAGCGGGCCAGATCCCTAGGTGAAGAGTACGCGAGTTCCAGGTAAACAGAGATTAAATCAGACCAAGAGGAAGAGCGTAACCTCAAAGTTCGGGTCGGGTAGTCGGGTACCCAGGTCCGAAAGAGACAAGTTCGCGTTTTGCTAGCCGAAGTTCAGCTAGTCAGAGTCCCTAGGTGAGGAGTACGATAATTCCATGTATGAAGGGAAATATTAACGCAGACCAAGAGTGCGATACGTGAAAGTCCGGGTAGTCGGATACCCATGTAGAAACATATTTGCTTGTCGTAACACACAGCTCTGAGGACTGACTGAAGTGCGAGGCTGGGCCCCCTCGTGCGTAGGTCGGAACCTATCAGTGTGACCTTCACTATCAGTGTGCCATAGAGACCCCGCTCTCTTCCGAAGCAGAATTTATCACTGTGTTGGTCAATAATTGCCAACACAGAAGACGGGTAAGGAAACTTACTTCGTAGATGTGGTGCATGATAATATACGTGTGAGGCCGGTATGCCCTGCACGGAAATCTAGCGAGAGATACGTACGGTGGGAAGACGTATGGACAAGTGCCTAGACGACACGACGTAGAGAGTTGCCATTGACAGTTACCCAATAGACCGGTGTCTAGGACGATGTGATGCAGAGACTTGTCGCATGTATTCCTTGTTTCCGATACTTAGAAAACGTTTGGTGTCCCTTATAAATGGCGATAGTGCGAGAGTCACGAGATGTAGAATGGTACGTCGAAGTTCAG
This sequence comes from Allolobophora icterica, assembly GCA_963556255.1. Lineage (NCBI taxonomy): Eukaryota > Metazoa > Annelida > Clitellata > Crassiclitellata > Lumbricidae > Allolobophora > Allolobophora icterica. The sequence goes on along the minus strand of OY744602.1, from coordinate 99,569,803 downwards.
ATCAGGTGGAGAGTTGGAGGAAGCCCGTAGCTAAGAAGGCACATAAAAGAGGAAGACTCCTGCTGGTAAGAGAACGAACCCTGTTCTGAAGGACGGCCATCCTGCAGGACGTTGCCCATCCGGCGACCGCGGAAGAAGCAGAGTCAGACCCGGAGACAGAACTGTATGTGTTGCCTTTCTTAAGCGGCCAATCCTGAATCTCCTCTGATAGGAACGTTCACTATGCGCAGAGATAGAGAACGGCCATTTTACGTTGAAAGTAGACAAGGCAGAGTGACTCTGGTGGGGCTCCAGACGGGCAGTGGGCTAGAGTCGCCACCACCCAGGAAACCCGCCCGGCGCGACGAGAGTGCAGGCGTCCGGACGGGCGGTAGAACGCCACACATATAGGGCCGTCAAATGCTAAGGCCGGGTCTGGCTGGACGGCGCTGGATGGCCAGCGTCAGTGTATTATAGACCAGCATCATAGTATTAAGAATAGGATATAGGGTGCTGTGAATCAACATGGAACCCGAGGCTCAGCTGCAGAAAGTTGAATTGGAGCTTAGCTTTATTTCTTGGCTTTGAAAACCGAAGTGGATGTCAATTCTTTTTCTTAGAATGAAGCATTGATTGTTTGGTTCAGAGCAGACTATAATTGCCAAGCACGGCTCGGAAGTCCTGGGTTTTCTTCAGTTGTACGTTTAACTCCTGCTCTTTTTGATACGATCCGAGAAAAACAGAGGTAGTAGATCAGGGATGGCGAACCTATGGCACGCGTGCCCAACCTGGCACGCCAACAGATTTTGCATGGCACGCCACTGCACTCTGAACTTTCGTTTTTTTAATACTTTTCATATTTCTTTATTTCTTGCATTCAGAAGTTTCTTTCCTGCTTCATTGTCACATAAAATTGTAGTAATTATTAGGATTTAAGTTTTAAATTGCATTCAAAAGATGAAGCTAGCAGTAGACCGTAAATCTTTACTCTTGCATATGATGCATCATGCCAGCCTGCTATTATTGTAACCTCGAAGGAAGGATTCAAAGGAACAGCATTGGACAATTCGGCAGAAAATGAAGTTCTTCGAACATGGATATCGCTTCCAGACACATTTAATACACTCGAAACAGTCGCACTTTGAATTTTATCGATTTTTCTGTTAAGTTACTTGTGCAAATCTTTGTTCTGAACCATTAATTTTTTATTAAGTCTGATATTAGAAACAGATTAATCGATGATAGGGGCCTATAAGTGCTGCACTCGTGGCATTGAAAACAAAATACAAACTAGACATAAAACATTAAGAGTGCAGTTGGCATCTACTGTCCAGCAACAAAAATCACACTGACAGTTCGATATAAAAAATAACAATTATAAATAAATCGCATTATTAAGTGACCTCGTCCAAAACAATGTAATGATCATGGGATCCGGTGGGGGCAAGGAGGCATTTGTCCCCCTGGACATTGCAAGGATTTTTACCAAATTGTGTTTGGATTATTATGATTATTTAACGGTCCCAACACGATTTTCAATGCAAAAAACACCTAATTATTTAGGTAAAGTCCATGATCATTATTTATTTAAAAAATTTTCTCTATGCACATTTTTTCCTTTATAAAAACGTCATTTTGCCTCCCATAAAAAATTTTGCGCTCCTGAAAATTTGTTGCCCCCTAAAGAATTCCTGCGGACACCCATGGTAATGACTCTTCAGTGTTATCTTTTACTTTTTTGGGGTGCTTCATTCCGTGTTCATTGGTTCAATAAACTGTCTGGCACGCGAAATTTTTCACTCTCTTTAAGAACTATTTTCTGGCACGCGAGCTACAAAAGGTTCGCCATGCCTGTAGTAGATGGATATATACTGAGTGGGAATTTCATGCGGTTATTTCATGAGAACGAGGAGAAGATCAAGACGGATGATGCTATCATGCTGGACTCGATGGTGGTGGATGGATACAGTTTCTCGTTTCGTTTTCTTTTATTTAGTTTCTGTTGCACTCATAAATGATTTGTACAGTGTAATCACATTCAAAGTGTTAATTGCGTTTTGTTATGGATAATATTTAAAATAACACTGCATGTATAAAGTTAACAAAACCTGATGAATTGTGAAACTGTTGAAAATGCCTTCATGGCCAGGTGACCCTGTTAGCGGGACTTGTTGTCCCTTCTGGTCTCACCTTTGAATACCTATTAATACCTTCTTTCAGTGACTGTAATATCGATTGTTATTATTGATGTTCAATAAACTGATTGATTGATTGATAATGACTGATTGATACTGATATTAATCGATTGATTGATTGATTGATTGATTGATTGATTGATTGATTGATTGATTGATTGATTGATTGATTGATTGATTGATTGATTGATTGATTGATTGATTGATTGATTGATTGATTGATTGATTGATTGATTGGTCGGTCGGTCGATCGATCGATTTATTGATCGATCGATCGATTTATTGATTGATTGATTGATTGATTGATTGATTGATTGATTGATTGATTGATTGATTGATTGATTGATTGATTGATTGATTGATTGATTGATTGATTGATTGATTGATTGATTGATTGATTGATTGATTGATTGATTGATTGATTGATTGATGTAAACTGAAGGATAAAGCCCAACAAGGAGAGGAGTGGCACCATTGGACGTTTAAACCTGCCAAAAACCAGAGAACTTGAATAAGAAGATGTGTTTACCATCGTCTAGAATAGATTGGATCGTAGTCAACTGTGAAATTATCACTCCCACCAAGTGCCTTCGGTCTCTATCGACGATTTTTCATGACTGGCGTGCATGGTTTATAAACACTCGAGATCGCTATGCCCTCCCTGCCTGCCCTGACCCCGTCAGCAAGACAATCTACGAACAATCTGCTGGAATTCGGCATATCGGCTTTCATTCGGGTTTAAAAGATGGGAAAGTGTCAAATGTTTCATTAATGATTCGGGCAGACTGAATTTTTACTTTTTGGCAAAAGTACGTCGTTGTAAACGTTAGGACTAGCTATTTGGGATAATGTTGCTATTCATCAAAATCAAATCAAATATTCGTTTATTGCATTCAAGTTCCCGTCGACAGAGACGCGATGGGATCACACAGCACCACAAAAGACAGTTATGGCAATTGGCTATAAATCAGGCAACTGTTTAGTAATGAAGATTACAACAGATTAATGGAATAACAGATTAACCTGCTGAGGACATACTTATCAGATAATTACCATAATGATGATTGCCTGTCTTAGTATTCATGACGAAACACGATGCCATTTCTCGACTGTATATTGATATTTATATCTTATGTAGGCCTACTTTGAACTGTACTGTGACGGTTGTTACTTAATGCCCCTTCTTTCGTTTCTCCTTTTTCTGGTTTGTTGACTATTGGGCGTAATAAGGATCTTCATATCGCTGACGTATGTGCTGTCTGTTCTACGTCATCATATACATTACGTCAAATGTTGGTTCACGTCACCGTATAAATTACGCCAGATGTCATTTTCCTTCCTGGAATGTTGTGACGGGCAGGCTATAGAGTAAGGCTTAATAATAACAATTAGCCTACGTAAAACGTAATAATAACAATTTTATTTAAATAATACATAAATCACGTAATAGTTTGATAGCAGAGTTGTTCAGTTCGGTAGGTTTATTTCTTGGATTTTAGAGGTTTATTTTATTAATTCAGTGTAATATCACATCGACCAATTGTTAATAAATACGACTTACGGACAATAACTCACAATTTTACCCTTCACGCTAAAGTTAAATGTAATTTATTCCTCGTGATTTGCTCAAACATGCGTATTAATTAACACATCCCTCTATGCTCTTTTCTCAAAGCCATTCTAATATTATCGTGCTTCTGTAATCTTTTGCGTTATTGTCAACTGGGTTTGTTGAATTAAACGAATATTGATTGATTGATTGATTGATTGATTGATTGATTGATTGATTGATTGATTGATTGATTGATTGATTGATTGATTGATTGATTGATTGATTGATTGATTGATTGATTAGTTGCCCGAAGACTCCGCTGATATTAAGGACTTTTCTACAAACGAACTATCAACGGCTGTTGTTTCGCACGACATCAATAAAGAAGTGTGGAGGACAAAAAGTGACGTCCCTACTAAACTATAAGGGAACACACACAAAATGGGTTAATGGGTTAACTGAAGGCTGTCGTGTGCCACGTTGCACTTAACGTTAAAGTGACGATGTCTGCAATCTATGTGTTAGCGGTAAGCCACCTCGTGTGTTTAGAGATACATGTACGTGGACTTCATTCGTGCGCTGGGATAAAGTGTACAATACCGGTACTAGTCAAAAACCGGTTTCGGGCGAGCTAGTAATAGCACATTAACGGACGTGAAGGTACCCAGAGAACAGTTAAAATTGAATTAACAATAACTAATGGGATGTGGGCTGGCTCCTCTGGCGATGCGTGTATGAGCTGATCGGAAGCCAGTCGGTCGTAAATGGCTTAGTCCGGACCAAGTAGGCTGTGACGAGAAACCAGCCGCAAGCGGCGTGCATAGATTTAGTTGAAGAGTGGGCCTACCTAGTCGGAGACCAAAATTGACGTGGTAAAACCCAACGTTAATAGTTATGCGGTTATGGGCGACCGCGCATGCGCAATTGTATTTCTAGGCGGTCGTATTCGTACACCGACCACACTCCTCTGTGTAAGAGAGCAATTAACAATTCGTGACGACGAAAACGAAAAGCATCGTAAAGTTCATCGTCGGAGAACGACTCGAGGGGATTTCGGCGATCTCTAAACACTCTTTGGCGTCTTAAATTTCTTCTAAACCGACGAATAATAACCCCCGTCATCTTCCCGTTGGTACTAGACCGGACTAGTCAATCTACGTCTGGCTGTCCGGTGGTGTAGCCTTGTAACTAAGTTCACTAGGCCGGCGACATGCACACCGATCTTAACCGCTAGTCGGGCTTAGAGCCAAACTAGGCTGGACTAGCGTTTGCGACCAGCTCATACATGCGGCCCCTTATCCGAAAGGCTATTAGATCGGGAAAAGGTCTGAATCTTGCAGTGAGAGGAAAAGAAGCTGAGAGGAACTCGGTAAGCACCCATTTGCAATAGATAAATAAATTACAGGTCTATGTGAAACAAGGGTACCGCTACGGAGGCATACCGTGCATGTTTCTCTCAAGAAACCAACTAAGCAGTACTTTAAGCTCTGGTAGACGACGGACTGATCGGTGATGCGCTCTCGAGGTTGCTTGATGCTCGGGAAACGGACACGTCAAATAGGTCGGATTGAAACAACGCTACGGTTTTAACCCGCCGGTGCCAATCAAGAAATTAGACAGCGCGCTCTCGAGCTACAACCAAAACAATCCCTGTCGAGTTGCGGGCTGGCTACACTGATCCGAAAGGGGTCGGGCCCACACTGTTGCGGGACAGACAGTAGACACCGGAGCTACAGAAGTTAATAATTAATAATAATAATTTGGGTATAAACATTAATATATTGGAAGGTAAATTCAATAGCAATACCTGATGGTAGCAGATATTGCTGTAGTAAGAAAGTATTTACGCAAAAAATCACATCACTGAATATCAACAGGCACTACGCTGTTCTCTTCGCTTAACTAGACAACATCGGCTGCAGCAGGCCACAGTGAGTACGCTTAACGCAAAGCCGTTTACTTATACAAACTAAATTGTAATTGCAATGAGCATTTGCTTTAGCACTTGTGTGTAATAAATACAAGCCAACAACCGATGGAGCACCGAAAATGAATCCACACTCAGGTCAAAATGTTTTCTGCCGAAAATGGTGTCTGATCTTAGCAGAGATAACGTTTGAAAGTCTAGCTCATTTATTCATTATATATATATGACATGCGCACAATTAATATGTATATATACACACATATGTATATAATAAACATGCCTATACATGCAGGTCTAGTACATGAACGTGTGTATACATATATGAATACAAATTGATGTATGTATATGTATGTATGCTGTCCGATCTCCTTTGGCGTTTTGCTGATCGCGTCTGTCTCCAGGGTATCTGAGGAAATGGGCGATAATAGGCGACTGGCAGGAATAGCAATGACCAACACAAAAGAGAAACCAACGAACCTATGTAGCGCCAAGCAACTCACGCAATATCATCGTATCGCCTAAACATAATATCTGTTCAATACTAGAACGTTTACGAAAATGTATAGTAAATGTGTCCGCATATATGAAAAAGAAGAAGAGCAGTCCCTTTAGCTAGTCTTGAGGTAGACATGAGTATAAAGTGTTAATGACTTCATTTTCTTAGCCTCGGCATACGAGGGCGGGTGGCCAGTCCACTCTCGCCGTCTCGTATTTCCACCGACAGTGTACGGTCAGTGTACTCATTATAGCTGAGTTGGCTAAGGGGTGCAGGTGGAGTAGAAATCTCGAACCAAATTTTTTTCCCTGGCGGGGATTTAAACCCCCGACCTCTCGATTAACTTGACAATCCAGCACACTAACCACTAGACTATGGGGGTTGAAGATAAGACTATATCTAGAATTCATGCTTCCTGTTTGGAGGCTGTATTTGCCCCATGTTCTCAGAACAAACTCTCTTCGTTTAAACCTTGGTTTGCTACACCTTCGATATCTCGCTCTCTCTCCCTCTCTCTATGTATCTTTCTTTTTTCAACTTGCTTTGTTTCATTTATCTATTTTCTATCTTTCTATCTACTTATTTTCTATATCTAACGTTTGCTCTCTTATCTTTTCCCAGTCTCTTTCTCTATCTGTCTGTCCGTCTGCCTCTCTATTTATTTGCTTTCTCTCGTTCTCTCCCAACTTTCTCTTTCTATCTCTTTTTGCTCTCTTTTTCTGCCAGTCTCGCTCTCTCCTCTCTGTCTCCGTCTGTCTGTGTCCCTCTCTGTGTCTGTCTTTCTGCCTTTCTCTATGTCTCTGTCTCGCTCTCTTTCTCACTCCATCTCTCTGTCGACCTCTTCTTCTTCGTCCTCCGAGGACCATAAATATCGCCTCTTTATGTCTCTCAGTCTACTTTGCGTCATCTTCAAAAGCCGATAATTCTAAGACTGGTTTTCCGTCTAATTTCCTGCCACAATTTGCCCGCTTCGGATAATAGCCGAGACTTCTTTATGACAACGACCTTCATGACCTTCTTCCGCTACTCAGTTTTCCATAAAATCTGTTCAAATCATTCGGCGATTGGCCATCATCAAGTTCCGCTGGTTTAACGCCCTACCCCCCCCCCCCCCAGCAATCGCTACAGAAATTCAGTGTCCATCTCTGTGCTTTTAATCGGTTCTTTGATGTCAATCAGTTCGAAACATATGACTTCTCTGTTTCAGTCTCTTCATCCATCATACACTGACCTTTGTCGTCCATTGTTTACCGGATTTCCACCGAGCTTGCTCAGCAGATCATTTCTTGAGACGTGAAGATACGTGACAGCTTCTCTGCCTCCTTCACTCTCTCTCTCTCTCTCTCTCTCTCTCTCTCTCTCTCTCTCTCTCTCTCTCTCTCTCTCTCTCTCTCTCTCTCTCTCTCTCTCTCTCTCCTGCTCTCTCACTCTCACTCTGTCTATCCCGCGCTCTCTCACTCTCTCTCACTCTCACTCTCTCTGTCACTCTCTGTCACTCTCTCTCTCTCTCTCTCTCTCTCTCTCTCTCTCTCTCTCTCTCTCTCTCTCTCTCTCTCTCTCTCTCTCTCTCTCTCTCGCTCTCTCTCCGGTCTCTCTGGAAACCGGCCTCGGATCTTCAGTTGACATTCCTAGACAACCTCTGTGACGCGACCCAGCACTCGTGAATAAGCTACGGCCTTGCGCTTAGCTTCAGAGTAGCGCTTTAGAACTATAGAGTTGTGGCGGACTGGCCACAAGGCATGAATGTAGGTTTTATCGATAATAGCTGTGTTGTTGACGCGTTATCGGGCGACGTTATGCATCAGCGGCCGATGCCATTTAAGCGATTCAAATTATTAATTGGTATAATATTACACGCTTTCAGGTCCAATAAATAAGGCCTAAAGCTAGGGCGGCGCTTATTATCATAGGTTGATTTCGATACCTTAGACACCTGTATTTGAGAAGGTGTGCGTAGGCTAGTATATAAGGAACAAGCCACGGTATACTGTGGTGAGGGATAAGTATAGGCTGCCTCACGGTGTTTTGCCTATATTGTAGGATGGCGACGCTGCATCCTGCATGTACAGCGATACTGTTCTTCAGTGTCGTTGGTTAGCGATTAATACTGCACTCCGTGTGGTAGTATACGGCGAGTGATTCGATCGGGTACCGGTTAGGTTACAAATATTTATTTACAAGGCTAATCAGTGCGCTCCCGAGTGACAGCCGCTCCAAACGCGGTCTGACCAGTGCTGGCAAAGCGTCGATCCAACGGAGTAAGGGCCCACTCTGTTGTAGATCGCGAGCAGTACCGAGTCTGATCATGGAAGGCTGATTCGGGGAAAGACCGATCGTGAGAGATAACGGCTCACAGGTCTGTATCGGTAAAGTCCGGGAAAGGCCCGGCGGTTCCGTTCGATAAAGACTGGGAAGCAGAAATAGTCGGTGGCCGTTCGGTAAAGACGGGAAAGGTGAGCCCGCCGGTGACTTTACGATAGATCTGGGAAAGGCCCCGGTGATCCGTTCGATACACGCAGGTCTGTACAAAAGACGGGGAAGCAGACCCGTAGATGTCCGTTTCGATATATACCGGAAAGACCGGTTGATGTCTGGTGAGATATACGGGCAAAGTTCCCGCTGTTGAGTGTCAGAGAGATACGCGGGCAAAGACCCGGTGTTGGCCGTCAGAGATACACGCGGAAAGGCCCCGTTGTTGACCGTCAGAGATACACGGGCAAAGCCCGGTGGTAGCAGTCAGAGAGATACGCGGGCAAAGACCCGGTGTTGACCGTCAGAGATACACGGGCAAAGCCCGGTGGTAGCAGTCAGAGATACGCGGGCGAAAACCCGATTGGTGATAACTCAGTTCAAGTATCGTCCAGTGCGATCCCGAGTTACAGCCGAATCTAATCACTCTTGGGTATTGGATTGACCGCCGATTCGACAGGTTTGGGGCCCACCCTGCCGTTAGATCGCGAGCCGGTCTGAATCCCGATTGTGAAAGTTTAACAGGCTGAGTAAACCTCGGGGAGGGACCGATCGTGAGAGTTAGAGAAAACACAGGTCTGTATAAAAACGGGGAAGCAAAGTCCCCGGTGGTGACAGTTCGATTTGTACGGGGAGGGTGACCCCGTTGGTACCGTTCGATAACATCGGGGAACTACCGGTAAATTTTCCATTCGCGGTCACCGTGTTTGGTTCCCTTGCAGTCATAGTTACTCCCGCGGTTTACCGGCAAATATCCGTCCGGGAGTCCAACCGGACGATCCGACCGTTGTCTGTTCCGGTGTTCGGGAAAGTTCCCACGGGGGAAAAATACACAGGTCTGTGTGCAATAACGGGGTAAAGTTACTGATATTTACCCACAGATACCGTTAGCAGAATCGAGTGTGAGGACCGAGAAACGAAGCCTACGAGTCTGTGCGCTCCCGGAAAAAGACACAACTGTTACGTTCTCTATTGGATTCAGTCATGTTCAAGAGATACGGCTTGTGGAGTAAGGGGCTGCTCAGGTCTCGAGACAGACTAATTCTGAATAGCGAGAAGATAAAAGGTTGTGTAAACCGGAAAGAGATCAGACCAAGATATTCGGGTCGGGTATTCGGGTACCCAGGTCCGAAAGAGACACGTCCGCTTTACTAGCGAAACCCAGCTAGTCAGAGTCCCAGGGTGAAGTGCACGAGAGTTCCCGGTTAAAGGAACATTGAATCAGACCAAGAGTAAACGATACGTGAACTTTCGGGTAGTCGGGAACCCATGCTTGGAAGAGAGATGTCCGGGTGTTCCTAGCTGAAGTTCAGCTAGTCAGAGTCCCAAGGTGATGTGTACGAGCGTCCCCAGGTAAAAGGGGCATTAACGCAGACCAAGAGAGCGATACGTGAAAGTCCGGGTAGTCGGATACCCATGTAGAAACATATTTGCTTGTCGTAACACACAGCTCTGAGGACTGACTGAAGTGCGAGGATGGGCCCCCTCGTGCGTAGGTCGGAACGAAGTTCTGTGTGTAGATAGCGAAGGGGGACCTTCACTATCAGTGTGCCATAGAGACCCCGCTCTCTTCCGAAGCAGAATTTATCACTGTGTTGGTCGATAATTGCCAACACAGAAGACGGGTAAGGAAACTTACGCCGTAAATGTGGTGCATGATAAAATACGTGTGAGGCCGGTATGCCCTGCACGGATATGGAGCGAGAGATACGTACGGTGGGAAGACGTATGGACAGGTGCCTAGACGACATGACGTTGAGAGTTACCTTTGACAGTTGCCCAATAGACCGGTGTCTAGGACGATGTGATGCAGAGACTTGTCGCATGTATTCCCTGTTCCCGATACTTAGAAAACGTTTGGTGTCCCTTATAAATGGCGATTGTTCGAGTCACGAGATGTAGAATGGTACGTCAAAGTTCAGATCGGTTGGAGAGTAAGAGGAAGCCGTAGCTAAGAAGGCACACAAAGAAGGAAGACTCCTGCTGGTAAGAGAACGAACCCTGTTCTGAAGGACGGCCATCCTGCAGGACGTTGCCCATCCGGCGACCGCGGAAAAGAGCAGAGTCAGACCCCGAGATAGAACGGTATAGTGTTGCCTTTCTTAAGCGGCCAATCCTGAATCTCCTCTGATAGGAACGTTCACTATGGGAAGAGATAGAGAACAGCCATTTTACGGTTAAAGTACACAAGGAAGTGACTCTGGTGGGGCTCCAGACGGGCAGTGGGCTGGAGTCACCACCACCAGGACACCCGCCCGGCGCAACGAGAGTGCAGGCGTCCGGACGGGCCCAGAACGCCACAGAGTTAACGATTACGATTATGAATATTCTTCAAACTAGAGTCACACTCCAAGCTGCACGACTGTGTCTGTCTTACCGACACCATGTCACACCTGCTCTTCGTTCTCTGCATTGGCTTCCTGTATTCGAGCTTAGTGCTAGTATTCCTCGTGTATTTTCCACGTATGAAACATCTGCCATCCTACATCTTATAGTTCTGTCAAATGCCGATCCTTCTTCGATCAGCATCTGCTGGAAAGTATGTTGTTCCTGGTACACGTCTTGTCTTTGGCCGGCGTTCATTCACAGTTGCGGTCCATCCAACGGGAAGTTACTCTCTTTCTTCTGATATTCGCAACTCTTCTACCGAGAGACCGTCTGAAAACTTACCTCTTCCAGTCTAATAATGTTTGTCCAGGTTCAATGTTCACTTCTTGACTTTATAATGAGGACATTGCGAAATAAACTTCGTATTGTACTGCATGTAACTGTATTGTACTCCATTGTATCCATTGCATTGTAATATATTATTTTGTATTGCAGCCTGTTGAAATGTATTGTATTGAACTGTCACTGTGTTCTATAGTTGTATCAGATAAAATCTTATGAGCTTCGATTGTAGCAGATGAGATCAGCTGACACCAGATTAGGTCAGGTCAGACGACCTAAGATTAAGCGCAGGTCAACATCCAAGACCCCGTTGCTCCACTATGTGGACCCCAATATTTCCAATGAGCGTGCCGTGTTTGTGAATGAAATGCAAGTCCCATTAATGGTAATCAAATTTATCACTTATAGTACAAATTAAATTATAGTGAAACCGAATGCAGGGAATTTAAGCAGATGTCTGTTAGGAAATTACATTATGTTGGTGCGATCAGTCGCATGATGATGTTATCTGATGTATGTATGACATTGTATGTATGTATGTATGTATGTATGTATGTATGTATGTATGTATGTATGTATGTATGCATGTATGTATGTATGTATGTACGTACGTATGTATGTATGTATGTACGTATGTATGTATGTATGTATGTATGTATGTATGTATGTATGTATGTATGTATGTATGTATGTATGTATGTATGTATGTATGTATGTATGTATGTATGTATGTATGTATGTATGTATGCGTGTGTCTTGGCTTTTATGAAGTGCATTCGGCGAACCTCTCAATAGCGCTGTGAACACGGCTATTTTGGACTACTGTAATGTACTCCTATTCTATAACAGCGATGCTTTTGATGAGAACTTCATTATTCCATTAGAGTGAGGCTTTGAAAGACTGGAACACGGTTGGTTAGAGCGCTGGCCTTGTACCACGCGAGCCTCCCCAATCAATATGGAGGGGCATTGAGCAAGTCCTTCACTCACGATTGCTCGTGCCATCAATGTTACTATAATATGGCCGCGTGTGCAAATTCTGAACTTTGGAAGGAAGGCCATTTCAGATACTGTTGTATTGTATTGCATTTCGTATAGAAAATCTATTTTTTCTATGAAAGCTGAATCCTGAGACGTAGTAAGTGACATTGCCATAACGACGGGTTTCCACCGGTGCCATGGAACAGGGCGCAACTCAATAGTGGCCCAAATTTTGAGACGGAATGATTTAACTATTAAACAAATTACTTTATATACCAGGAAATCTCCGCATTAAGAAGACGGTTTGTAAGGTCTGTCCATCTATTTTAAAGGAGTGAAACTTGTCAAGAATTCGTCATGTTATTCCATAGGAATGATGCTTTGAAATGATATTTCCTTGTTCCATTGGAATATGGATTGTCAAGCGTAACTCTATTCTGCCGACCGAAGTCTAGGTATTGGAGCATATAAAAATATCGTTACTCAAAGGAGCACAGTTTGTGAAGAACACCTCTTGATTTATAATAGCGCATTCTGAAGATGACATCTCTGGGTAAACTTACATGAATTCAGTTTATGAAGCAAAACGCGAGTCTGATAATAGTCTTGTACAATGGAGAAAAGCGGTGAAATGCAGAGTTTCTTTATAACAGCGTTAAAATCCATTGGCTTTGGAATGACAAATTGTCTGACAGAATACACGTAAAATGTGAATGTTTTTATGTTTTTATATCGCGACCGAACGGCCTCGACGCCGCTCATTTTTAGTGAATTGATCGGGTGAGATCCTTCACCACTGCTGTCCGTTTAAATGGGCGCCACGCTATTTAAAGTCCCCATGTGTGGACCGTGCTTGTCCCATATTGAAATCTCTTACATAAGCCGCCATCGGGATTGCACGCACAGAGGTGCATGGGACGTACGCTCTGACCAATATAGCTATACCTGGTCCAGTTTAATAACATATTCAAGGTTGCCTTCAGCGAAAAAGACAGTGTGGCATTTTTCGTAACGAGATTAAATAGTTTTGCAATTGGTTACAACATCATTACACCGAGCCTGAGTTACTAGCCTCAGGTCTCTTCCTTTGCAACTACAATGAATGTTCTTTAGAGTAGAATTATGCCTATATTCAAGAACAGGCAGCTCTTCAGTGTTTTAAGTACACCATACATGTACGAAAAAAACATCAGCCGAAACATGAGCATAGAACTATTGAAAGTATCCCTCAAAACTTAGCACGTGTGTTCTTGATGGCAGGCAGCCAGACCTGGTTTTCCCCATGACATCCTTCTCAGAGTTTCTTTGAGTCCCATGTATATTCTGTATCTGTGCAAGTATGTAGGACTGTATGTACATTTCAAGCTCTGTGTATCGATATATGTATTTCCTCCGTTTGTCTTCACATTCTCCACTCTTTTCTATGACTAGCTCAAGGTGCTTGATATAATACTCCAGTAATAAACTACTGGGACACTAATTTCATATTTCCGATAAGACTCTTTCACTGCTTGACCATAATGTCGATGGATCTGCCTAGGCGTTTGATAACATGATTGCAACAAATCACTGAAAACATCCCTCTGTGAACAACAGACAATATTGAAAGTTCTAACTGTTTATGTATCTGTTGATATCTGTGTATTTTCTCATTTTACTCCTTTATTCTTTACTCTTCCTGTCTATGGACCTGCCTAGGCGTTTGATATCATGTTTGTAATATGTACTCTAATCTTTAACTCTATATTTTTAACTTCTCTTCCGTCCCACACTCGTCTCATGTTCTCCAACCGATCCATACGCCACACTACATCTGGACTCAACTCGACTCTGGAACGATCTCTCTCCTGAATTTAAGAAATTCTCAGTTCCCCATCAATACCGCCGTTTACCCACCATCATACGCCTCAGGTTAGTCTACCTCAGGCATTCCGCTCCACATTCAAGTCTCACCTCTTCAGGAATTCCTACCATGATCCATTCTGTCCTCTGTCTTCCAATCTTTCTCATTTAAAAAACGGAATCCTCCATAGCAACTCCTCTACCTCCTCTGTCAGGTCTCTCTGGCAACCGAACTCTGATATTCCCTTAACCATCGCTGGACAACCCTTTGACTTGCCCTGTTCTTAGCTTTACAGTAGAACTTTATAAATTTTGAGTTTAGAATTCCAACTGCCGCTAAATGACTAACAATGCAAGACACAAAGTTGACGTCATTACCCACTCGTGCGACGCATTCGTTCTTCTGACGTCATCGTAGTATCCAGACGACTCTCCGCTCCACACTCCCACGTGGTTCGACTCTTCGTCGTACAGTTGCTGGTTCGATTCCAGACCCTCGGCGGTCCCCTGCACGGTTTCCCATGTGACGGCAAAGAGCAGAACGATTTGTACAGTGACGCAGAAATTCGCCGCCGGCGACATTAAGCCACGCGCATCAGCGGCGCATTGCTCCGATAGACGTCAACATCCGGGACGGCGAATAGAAATTTATCTAGCGCTGTGTTCAGCCGTTGAGTCGATGTAATCCGGTCGCATCAAGAAAAGCCAGCGACGACGACGATCGAGTGATGTGCCTTCCGTTGACGAATATTTTATAAGGCTCTCGCTTCTTCTTCTTCTTCTTCTGGTGGACGCCGCCTCTGCCGCCTCCGCCGCCTCTGCCGCCTCCGCCGCCTCTGCCGCCTCTGCCGCCTCCGCCGCCTCATGTGCCTACCGATGCGGCTGGGATCATGCGAGAGCCCGATAAAGTCAGGGCTAATTTGTGAGGATGCTTCCTGGATGCCGGCTGTACGTTGCTAGCCGTCTGTCTGTCTGTCTGTCTGTCTGTCTGACTGTCTGTCTGTATGTATGTTTGTCTGTCTGTCTGTCTTTCTGTATGTATGTATGTATGTATGTATGTATGTATGTATGTATGTTTGTAGGAATGTCTATCTGCCTGCCTGTCTGTCTGACTGTTTGTCTTTCCGTCTATCTGTCTGTCTGTCTGTATGTATGTTTGTAGGAATGTCTATCTGCCTGTCTGTCTGTCTGTTTGTCTGCCTTCCTGCCTGTCTATCTGCCTCTCTGTTCATCGGCCTGTCTGTCTGAAAGTGTCTATTTCTCTGTATGTATGCATGTGTGTATGTATGTATGTCCGTCTGTCTATCTGCCTGTCTGTCTATCAAAACATGTCTGTCTGACAGTGTATGTTTCTCTGTATGTATGTACCTATGTATGTATGTGTGCATGTATGTCTGTCTATCTGCCTGTTTGTCTGTTTGTCTGCATGTATGTATGGATGTCTGCCTCTTTGTCTGTTTGCTGTCTCTCTGTCAGTGTATGTTTCTCTTTGTGTCTCTGGGTGTCTTTCTGTCTCCCTGTGTCTCTTTCTGTTTGTTTTCTGTCTGTCTGTCTGTCTGTCTGTATGTCTGTCTGTCTGTCTGTCTGTCTGTCTGTCTGTCTGTCTGTCTGTCTGTCTGTCTGTCTGTCTGTCTGTCTGTCTGTCTGTCTGTCTGTCTGTCTGTCTGTCTGTCTGTCTGTCTGTCGGCTTTTGTCGAGATCGCGAACAAATAATAAGCTGCTTCATTGCGGGAGTCTTAATAGAAAACTCGGCTTCTGGCGTTCGCACAGGGAGGCATCATTGGGGTTCCGAGCGACCACCACCCATCTGCGCTCGCTATGGAAAGCCGATGATCGTAAAAACGAAATTACCCTCAGCTGCAACTGCATGAAATACAGATTGTTCGGCGTATACAACAATTTCGGTTCGCCACCAAAGCGACGAATATATTTCCCATATTGATGGCTTCCCGGGATTAGCCATTCCTTTTTATGTTCATATCTGATCCCCATTGTATTAGAGAGAGAGTCTGAATTGGTCGGGGGCATTTACATTATACAAACCCCATCGTCAGGTTACAAAGAGTGCGAATATATTTGTGTGTAGGTCTTTGCAATCAGACGCCCATGCGTGATATCCAATGAAAGGCGAAACCTGGGTGTTCCAACCTTATCGAGGGTGGGCCATCATAAGGATTTTATGATGACCCAGGAATCGTGAATGAAATTGCAATTATTACAATTGTTATTATTATTATGTACAGTTCTTTTTTCAGCCGGAACGGCGTTCCGGCACATTTTTCAGCTACTAGAAATTATTTATTTATTTTAGTAATAAAAACAATAATTTAGTTATTTTAATTAAATTTCAGTGCTGTGAGCTGTTTTCAGTGTTTATTGAGACCCATCCCAACCCCCAATCCCGTTTTCTCGGGTATTTAGCCCTTCCATAATTGTTCAGTTCCGGAACCTATTGTTCAGTTCCGTAACCTTTTTCTCTAGAAAAAAGCACTGATTATGCATGTATGCAGGTATTGGTATTATTATGAAGAAACTAAAACCAAGAAGTCTTATGTTTCGATCTTAATAGCATCAAATAACCGATTAAAAGCTCAGAAAGGTAATCCTGTGGCGTATGCTTGGGCTAAGGCGCTTAGCCAGCGGAACTCGATGATGGCCAATCAGGGAATGACTTGAATGGATTTTTAAAACTGAGTAGCGGAGGAAAGGTCAGTAAGGTCGCTGTCATAAAGAGGACTCGGCTATTATCCGAAGCGGGCAAATTGTGGCAGGAAATTAGACGGAAACCAGTCTTAGAATTATCGGCTTTTGAAGATGCCGCAAAGTAGACTGAGAGCCATAAAGAGGCGATATTTATGATCCTCGGAGGAGGAAGAAGAAGAGGTCGACAGAGAGATGGAGAGAAAGAGAGAGACAGACAGAGACAGAGACAGACAGAGACAGACAGAGACAGAGAGACACTGAGACAGACAGAGACAGACAGAGAGACAGAGACAGACAGAGAGAGAGAGAGGGAAGAAAAGAAAGAGAGGAGAGGGCGAGAATGGGGCAGAGAGGAAGAAGAGAGCAGATAGGGGAGCGCAGAGAAAAACAGAGAGAAAGAAAGAGAATGTTGGGGAGAAAACGAAAGTAGATAAATAGACAGACAGACAGACACAGAGGAAGAAAAGAGGAGAGCGATACTGGAGAGAGATAGGAGAGAAAATTAAAGAAAAGAGAAATAAATAGAGAGATAAAAGAGAGCAAGATAAAGAAAGAGAGTAAGAAAGATAGATAGGAAGATAAATAGAGAGAGACAGCGAAATATTCAAAGGGTAGCAAAACAAAGCATAAACGAAGAGAATAGTTTCTGAATATTTAGGGTAAATACACCTCCCAAACAGGAAGCATGGATTTAAATACAGTCTTCACCATCGGGGGCAGTTGAGTCTCAAAGATTCACTAAATGTCCTCTTACTTATCTGTTGCCAGGGATAAGACCATGGCGACTATCGCCTCGCTATTCAACATTTACATAGCGCCATTGAAACATTAAAAAAGCATCTTCGCGTGAGTTGCTTGGCGCTACATAGAGTTATTGGTTTCTGTTTTGTGTTGGTCATTGCTATTCGGCCAGTCGCCTATTATCGCCCATTTCCTCAGATATCCTGGAGGCAGGCGCGATCAGAAAAGTGCCAATGGGGACTGAACAGAATTGTGCATAATTAATTATTACCTAAGGCAGAAATATTTATTTAAAAGTAACCAATAATATTTATCAATATGTTTAAATAAAGAAGAAATCAGACCCGTGCAATCCAATAAAACTTTTTGTTAACAGTAGTAATTGATTACCCCGGTATATTTATTGCTTTGAGTGGGAAATGAACCGCTTTAAAATTTTGTAATTTTAATAACTAGAAATTAATAATTACGCCACAGCAGTAACAAAATCAACAATAAAAAGCCCCACAGTTAACCAATCTACAGAGTTGATCCTATGGTAATTAACACAGTTCAACTTATGACTACAAGTAACAAATAATAAAAGTTCAACTTAAGGCATTCGACATATTAGGTCAACTTAAAAATCATAAACGTAGTTCAACTTAAAAATAATGGAAGTGATATACACAGGTCGGTTTAGTGATACGCACATGCAGCATTTTACCAATTTAATACCAGCTTAGTTGGTACTGTTGTTGTAGCAAAATATTTTGCTGGCACTTCGAAAAGCATGAATCATTGCTGCAGCTGCATAAATTAACTGGAATAAATAAATCTTCATCAATAACAAAATTAGCAATAAGCAGATAGAATTTCATTTGGAAAATTATTCCGTAAAATGAAGTTTTGTGGAAAAGAATCAAAAGTTTTCTTTAGGGCATCAGGATTTGAAACGTCATACTTTGGTATTAAAACGTAAAATATCTGTTCCAAATGGGAACCACTTCACTTTACGTTTGAAGTTTAATGTACGTTTAGTTCTCAATGCCAGTAGATATTGTTGAATCTTCGAGTCAGGACCGATAGAGTAATGCGTTCC